>JANRMT010062796.1:42295163-42307089 GCA_026402145.1 Polypterus bichir lapradei
TATATATATATATATATATATAAATGATTTAGATAGGAATATAAGTAACAAGATAGATGGATTAGCAGATAATTTGGAATCCGTTATCTCATTACAGATGGACTTGGATAGCATACAGGCTTGGGCAGATTTGTGGCAGATGAAATTTAACGTCAGTAAATGTAAAGTATTACACATAAGAAATAAAAATGTTAGGTTTGAATACACAATGGGCGGTCAGAAAATTGAGAGTACACATTATGAGAAGCATTTAGGAGTCATAATGGACTCTAAGGTATTGATTTCCCGACAGTGTTCAGAAGCCATTAAGAAGGCTAACAGAATGTTAGGTTATATAGCACGATGTATGGAGTAGAAGTCCAAGGAGGTTATGCTCAACCTTTATAATGCACTGGTGAGGCATCATCTTGAGTACTGTGTGCAGTTTTGGTCTCCAGGCTACAGAAAGGACATAACAGCGCTAGAAAAGGTCCAGAGAAGAGCGACTAGGCTGATTCCAGGGCTACAGGGTTTGAATTATGAGGAAAGATTAAAGGAGATGAGCCTAAACAGTTTAAGCAAAAGAAGATTAAGAGGTGACATGATTGAAGTGTTTAAAATTATGAAGGGAATTAGTACAGTGGATCGAGACTGTTATTTTAAAATGAGTTCATTAAGAACACGAGGACACAGTTGGAAACTTAAGGGTAAATTTCACACAAACATTAGGAAGTTTTTCTTTACATAAAAAATTATAGACACTTGGAATAAGCTGCCAAGTAGTGTGGTAGACAGTAAGACATTAGGGACTTTCAAAACTCGATGTTTTTTTGGAAGAAATAAGTGGATAGGACTGGCGAGCTTTGTTGGGCTGAATGGCCTGTTCTTGTCTATACTGTTCTAATGTTCTAGAATCCTTTAAGCCTACGAAAAAAGTTGTAATGCCAGGCCACCTTAAATTCCTTTGCACTTCCTGATCAGTGTCTTTGTTTTGCAAATGTGTCAATCAGCACTTGCAGCAGGCAGCCTGCTCACTCACCGAGGCAGCTGGTCAGACGCTGAAGTCTCTTTATCTGGCAGTGAGGTGTCTGCATTTTTATAGGGCAAATAATATATCGTTATTTGGAATACATATATTTCATGTGTGTTCTGTGTCTACAACGATCTGGGTAAGTGTAGGAAGACAGGAAATGTGTGGCAAGAAATGTTGCTTCAGAGCTTCAGGGACTCTAGTGATAAAGGAGCACTGAAATCATCGGATACAAGGGTCCTTTCATCAGATTGGCTAGTCCAGTATTGACTCAGCTGTAGAATGGCCAGTCAGGGGGAGGCAACTTGTTGGCCAAGGTCTGCAGGACTCTGACTGCATCTGACTTGTCTGACTCCTTTTCTACAATCTGGCCATGGTTCTACAATTAGCTGATGGAAAGCTACTGTTGTTTTTCATTTATATTATTTAGTTTGTACTTTGCTTTTGATGTATTTCAGCAAATCTGTATCCTTATATGTTCTGTATTGTAATCTATTTTTAAATTTTGCCTTGAAAGTTGTTGCATTGCTCTACGCCTGCACTTGGTGAGAAGCGCTGTGCAAGAACAAAGTAGTTTGTGCTATTGTATTTCTCAGGTGGCAGTGAAAGAATGGCCATCTAGCATGTTGAAGAGGATTATTTGTGTTGTTTTTTATGTTGTATTTACCCCATTTTTTGACCCCCATTACAAGCCCAACCTACCTGGAATGGTCTCTCTGAATTGACTATCCCAAGATTTCTTCCATTTTTTTTTCTGGGTTTCTTTTACTTTTAGGGAGTCAAGGCTGTGGGGCAGTCAAAAAACTGCCTGTTAAACCCCATTGTGTGATTTTGAGCTACACAAGAAATACCTTGTTGTTGTTGATTACCTTCTAGGACTGTGATCGTGGAATTAGGGTATGCATATATTAACAATGCTGCTCATTGATACTTAAAACTATGCTGAAAGGAGCCTAGTAGTCCGGGTTGGGTTATCCATGTTAAACGTATTCCGCTGACTCCTGTGATTAGTTCAGAGACACTGGCACCTATTCTTGGTGCCAAATGTGGTGGTGATGTTTGACAGCAAGGGTCTGGTGGCCATGTAAATGACGTAGCCCTCTATGAACAGTAATGGTGTGGGCAGTATCTCACCTAATGTGGAGTTTCCCCACTAGAGAGGGTCTGTAGTGGCAAGTTTATGAGGTGAGATCTGTCTGGAATTGAGGAAAGTGCAGGACATTGTATGGATTATCTTGGTTAAAACTGCTGGGAAGGCTTTGACAGAACCTTAAAGCTGGTAGAATGAAGTAGTGTAGTCCAGATATTGAAAAGAGTGTAATAGTTCATCACACTGATAGCAATGTAAAAGGTTTGCATTGTACTCAATGCAACCTGGTCTTCTCTTAAACTTCTATGACCTTGTGCTGTTTAGACTAGTTGAAGTGCGTGCAGAGTAACATCCTTGGTTAAATTAACAGTCCTTACACTCCCAAACTAGAAGTGTTCTTCATCAGTGCACACCAATATTATTATTTCAACTCTCAGTGGAAAAGGTTTGCATCTTAAATGTATCACCCTTTAAGCTTTAGTGTTATTCTGGTACTCAATTTAAATTGTATAAGAAAAGTCAATTTAACTATAGTGTTTCAAAGATTCTGTCTTAGACTATTCCCCTTTATGCTGTATCCACAAGCTTCCTCTAGGCTACCTTGCTTGCTAATCTGGTTCCAGTTTTGCATCACTACATGAAATGTATATTACTTTAGACATGTTTACTATCAGCCTCAAAAAACATCTATGATCAGATAAGTGCAAACTTCCTCCACAAATGCTGACATGACCTTAAAACATTTTGTGGGACTTTGATTATCACTAAAGTTAAAATCCTTCGTGTTGAATGTGGATCCTATCAAATCATTTATTATCCTCTGAGAATTGACTTGAGTGATACATCTCAGCTTTTGTAATATTGCTGAAATCCATTTATACTTCTCTTCAGATTATCTATTATCTGAATTATTGTAATACTCTCAATGTTTTGTTTCAGAAAGTTTCATGAAAGTACATTTGAAATTGCAGCTATGAAGGACATTTATAGGACCATACAGACTGATAATATTTCACATCTGGTTAAAACACATTACTTCCCTGTTGGATAATAATAAATCATTCAAAAAGCATTGCATTTAACTTACAAAAACTGTCTGGCACTCCACAATATGTTATGTTGCTTACTTTATAAAAAATCTTCTAGCAGTGGACTCTTGACAACTCGGGATCTTCTGACAGTGTCTTCTCACAGTGCCAAATACACACTACACAACTCTTGGTAATCACTTATTTAGTTGGGTAGCTTCATCTTCAAAGAGTCTATTGTACTCTTTAAGCTAATGCTGAAGATGTTCATCAGTACTCTTACATTCCAAAACTGATGCTTGTTACATCAACCTTGTCAAACAGACTCATCTATGATTTAAAATGCAGCAGATTGTGATTATTTGGGCAGAGGCACCTTGCACTCACAATATTAACCAGTTCATATTCCCTTCTGTTTAAGCCCTCATTCTATAGTTGAGTAACAGGGTCTAGGTGGGTACAGTGGGCCGAGGACAAATTAAGTGAACTGTAGCAATTGTAGGAGTTTTTAATAATGTGAGTCAGACAGTCATAGGAAACCAAAATATAGTCTAGTGGAAAAAGGTTGGTAAATTGATTTGTAACAAATAAAACAAACAGTGAGCAGGTGAATATGAATTAAAAGTCCAAACAGAGACTGATCAAAACATTATATTCAAAAAATAATTACAGGTGACAGCAGAGTAATTCCTGCAGGCAAGATGTGTAGCAATGGGTAAAAATGTAAGCCTGGGCTTTGCCACAGTTTTTCCATCCATCCATTATCCATCCTGCTATATCGAAGGGGTCTGCTGGAGCCAATCCCAGCACAAGGCAGGAAACAAACCCACAGCAGGGAGCACACACACACACCCAGCACACACTAGGGACAATGTAGAATCGCCAATGAACCTAACCTGCATGTTTTTGGACTGTGGGAGGAAACTGGAGCACCCGGAGGAAACCCACGCAGACACGCAGGAAGTGAACCCGGGTCTCCTAACTGCAAGGCAGCAGCGCTACCCACTGCACCACCGTGCTGCATGCCACAGTTTTTCTACTTTTGAATTCTGTTCACGCCTCTAGTGTGCTATATACCAATACAAAATTTTTACTTCAGCTTCAATTATAGGTTTACCTTAATTCTACTCTTTTTGAGTTTTTTTCATTTTTTCAATGGATATAGCAGAAAAAGGAGAGAGAAACAGGGAATCCGGGCTTTATATTTCAGGAAAGAAGAAGAGCAACCAAGTACTTCTCAAGGATTCATCTAAACAAAAATGGCTCTAACCTTATAAAGGCTATATAACCTTAGAAGGACACTGTGGCCTGGAAATGAATGGACAGTTTGATATATGTTTACATTAGTTATATATCCATCATTTCATTCAGCTCCTGAATTTGCCTATCACATTACAGGGTTGTGAGAGAGCAAAATCTCAAGCTGGGAGAAAGGCAGAAACCAACTCTACAAGAGACTGTTTAATCACAGGAACACAGATGCATGAATACACATTCACTCACTCAGCAAGTCTATCGTAAATAGAGTTTGCATATAAGGGTTAACTGTAATAGCAAAGGAAAATTCACACCAAATCAGGGAAAATCTGTAAACTCTATGCAAACAACAACCAAGATAGGATTCAGACCCAGAACAATTAGGCAGTACAGATAACCACTGTACCACAAACAGTCCCTTGTATCAACTACAGGGTTATAACTCAAGCAGTATAGCTGTTTTTTAAATTGTCATAATTAACAATCAGAAACTACAAACCACATTAAAATAGACTTATTACATGACTATGTTAACTAAAGGTATTTTACATTAACATAAATTTCCTAAATGAAATTGATAATCAAAAAGAAATTCTATAAATTTGTGAAGATTTATCATTTTTGTTTTACTTGACATACTTTATTACAGCATATATTATAGTTTTGATTTTTTTGTGTCCACTTCCTATTGTCTACTACAAGCCATGTATATTCCTTCTATAAAGATTACTTCTTTGATTATGCCAAATGTAAAAATGAACAGGTAAGCCATTCATAACTGATCATTAAACACACTCTGTAATACACTGTTCACATTTTAGTCTGATATAAAGAGGTTTTAATTTATACTAATGATCATTAAAAAATATGTGAAAACATCCAATTAAATCAAACTCAGTAAATAAAAATATTTGGAAACAGCCATACTGAAAGGTACATAGCACAAGGGTCTTTGATGTCAAGAATGTTTCAATTACAGATACACCAATTCAGAACTGTTTCAATTACTGATGCATACAGTATAGAGTTAATATTATACAATTATCAAATTGTCTTTTAAGTCAATAAAAGTTTCACTCCATTTTTCAATACACTCCCGACAGTAGGTCCTGGTATAAAACAAAAGCAGATATATAATAACTGTTCACAAAAACAAATGTAAATACTTTAAAAAACAATTATTCTAATACAGTGGAACCTCGGGTCACGAACGTTTTGGAACACGTACAAATAGGGTTACGACCAAAAAGTTCGCCAAACTTTTGCATCTGTTCACGACCACACACTCGGGTGGCGAAACAAAAACACTGGCAGCCAGCCAGTTTCCCTTCCAGTTCGTATGCACCAATGATTTCCGCACGTGTTCAGTCTCTCCCTGTACAGTACATTGTTCTCGGTTAGACGTGCGTGCATTCGCTGTGGACTCTGTGCTCTATTTCATGTGCTTTTGCATTAATTTTGTAATTAACCAAATGCCTCTAAGCAAGTGAAGAGTGGTAGTGTTGGTGAGAAAAAAGGTTTGAAGAAATTGAAGTCTGATCCACCAGCTAAACAGCTAAAAACACCAGAAACCGAAGAAATCACAAGAGAGAAACTCAAAACTGTAACCTCCTCTCCACCCAGCTTCCTCCTCACTTCCTTCACGCCAGAACTTGACTCATACAAGGTTAGTTTTCTTGGTTGTTTATGGTTAGTTTTTGTATAAACTAATGATTTTTCACATTTTTATTTTTTTCCCTGTGCTTAAAACTCATTCAAAAAAAGTGTTTACAGTGAGAGGTTCGCAAGGGTGTAGCGTGAACTCTTGCAATGTTAGTTTTCTCTGTTGTTCAAGGTTTACTCAGTGTTATTCAAAGTTTTACATTTAGTTTACTATTACACTGTGCATTCTACGGTATAATTAACTATTTTTGTGCTTAAAAATCTTTTAAAAAATATATATTTACATGCAGTTCATACGGCCTGGAATGGATTAATTGTATTTACATACAATCCTATGGGGGAAATTACTTCGGGTTATGACCAAATTGGGTTCCGACCAGAGTTTTGGAACGAATTACGGCCGTGACCTGAGGTTCCACAGTACTCAACAGCAAGAATACATGAAACTTCAAATATAAACTATCTGCCTAATCATTTCATAGAGCAATTCAAAAATATTTAAATATACTTTGCATTTTAAATCTAATATACATAACTCTATGTGACTTTCCAAACAGTAAAGATTTTGTCTTAGTGGCAACTAATTTGAGCAGTTTATGATTTAATGGAATTTTATGGTAAACAAATTAAATATATTAATTACAGAATATTGGGAAAGATAAATAAGCAGAATGATCAAGTATACTGGAAGCATTTAAAATATAGAAAGAAACCTACCTTATCTTGATGGCACCAAAATACGACCTGATAAATAAAATGAGACACATTTATTTAACCTCATCTTAAATTAACCCTATGTGTACTGGCATATCTGACTGGAAATCCTAATGTCTTACATATACCGTTTAAATACTGCATTAATTTGTATACTTAAAAATGTACACTGAGAAGTTTTCCAAATAAACAGTCAGTCATCAATTGGGCTCCTGTCTAAAATGAATTTCAGTTAATAATAATAATAATAATAATAATAATTCATTACATTTATATAGTGTTTCGGCATTAAGGGCCAGAGGGGCAGAGTTCCACCAGGTATTGTGTAAAATAAATAATCAGCTAATTCAGCATATTAAAACATTTATAAGACCCCTCAGTTTTGTCCTCATAAGTATATTTCCAGTTTTTTATTATATTACAATAACATTAGTTTTTTTAATATGAGAAATTGTCTTCGTATCAAAGGCTACAATCTCCTGGAGCTAGCTGTATTGGTTCTGAAGTGTTGCTGGTTTACCCTTGGATGTGCGTGTGTGCAGTCTGAAGATGAAGGTTAGAGTCTCTAATTCTTGGCATTAAAATGAGGACCAGTTATTTTTTTTGTCACATTTGCACTTCTAGGTTTAGCTTTTCTCAGTCAAAGCTAAGCAGCACAAGCCAGAAAAAAGGAACAAGTCCAAAAAAACCAAAACACAAAAAATACCATCTAAAGGTAGTAACAGTATTTTGGGGAAAAAAGAAAGAGAGCATATCATTATATGGAATGCCTTGAGCATAAGACATTATGCTTATCAGAATGGCTCTAACCAGCATTTTGATCTTCACCAATCCCTGGGGAGGACTGGGAACAGATTTCTAGTGTGAAAAAAAATGATACGTAAAATTGTCTTTACAATTGTTTGCCACTCTTAACATACAGTTTCTGTGTTCGGTATGTGGAGTGTATGAAATTAAAAAGCTGTGGCTTGTCATTTTTCACCACAAAGAAATTGGACTCTAAATCAGAGGTGTTGCAGTTTCAATTTTGGCAGTTTATAGCCAATAGATTTT
This sequence comes from Polypterus bichir lapradei, assembly GCA_026402145.1. Lineage (NCBI taxonomy): Eukaryota > Metazoa > Chordata > Cladistia > Polypteriformes > Polypteridae > Polypterus > Polypterus bichir. Next base: position 42,302,977 of record JANRMT010062796.1, read on the forward strand.
CATGAACAGTGTGGCTATGAGTTTCTCAGTTTACTTAACATTTAAATCTATATGTCTGCATTTTGTCATATGTTGATAATATCAGAGTATATCACAATGATCTGATGCCAAATGAGACAGACCATGCACCAGTATCTCACAGCTTGATTGATTTTTTTATGTGAGGTGAACGATGCATGAACTGGCATATTGTTGCCATTATATAATATTTTACTTTCTTTTGAGCCTGTTTTCATTACCATATTCATTGTTTTTATGTATGTAGGGGTTTATAACATGGAGAAATTTAATTCATATTGGGTTCATATACTGCACTTGATGCCACTATGTCAGGTTCTGGCCCTAGTGAGCTTAAACAGATTTAAGCAAGTCTAATAATTGATGGATGAATAAACTGTATTTCCAGGTGGTCTTAACATTGCCTCAGGCAATCAAGGCTTATATTATAATGCAAATTTCATGATGAGAAACATTTTAAATGATCAGTACTGAACATTTTATAATGATGACTTTTAGTAACATAAGCACAACCAAAAAGCACTTTGCTCACAAGTGGTGGAGCTTGAACCTGCAGTTTAAACATCTGTATGAAGTTCAAAGTGATTTTGAGCCGTATTAGTAAATATTGCAAAATTTTACCTTTAGATTTCTTCTTGTAGTAAATTAAACCAGCAGCTGCAATAACCAATCCTAAAACAACAGCAGACACTCCAATAATGATTTTGTTTCGACCTGATTCTGACATGGACCGATCTGCAATGAAAAACAAAAAATTTGCAGGTACTTGAATCTTGCTCACATCCCAAATGCACAAATTTTAGGTTCCCTTTGTTGGCTTGGATTGGTTTCAGCAGACCCCTATGACCCTGTAGTTAGGATATAGTGGGTTGGATAATGGATGGATGGATGGATAGTGGCTTTAAACTGGTTAAATGTGAAAATGTGTAGTTGTGTGACAGAGTGTGACCTGCTATGGACTATTATTCAGGGTTTCTGCCTGTGCTCAATGCTTCAGGGATAGGTTATGTGATTAAAATAAAAATATGATTTTGAGTAGCAAATGAAAATGATCTCAGTTATAATAGTTTTTTTTTTATTTACCTTTGAAGTATTGAATAAATGTACTAAAAATTTTGAACATTATAAAAGAGGGGAATAATCAATCCACTAAGAATCAAAAATTGTATAAAGTAAATATATTTCACAAAGTCATTACTTCTCCATGTAAATAGTGAAGTGCAACTGAAAATAATAGTGGCAAGGTCGTAATATTCTTATTTAAAGTTCTTACCCCATTGCACTATGATGGGTTGGTCCGACACACTCCTGTGCTGTACCCTACAAGCATACGTCTCACCAGACCGAGGGGTCATTTCCCAATGAGAATGTATTTGGTAGTACCAATTGCCATTAGACATCTCTTTTGTTGAAGTGACACCTGACTTTACCTCCACTCCATTCCTAAGCCAGGTCAAATGAATTTGTTTAGGGTAAAAGTCAAGAGCACTGCAAACTAGAATGTACTCATGAGAAGATCCCTCAGTCTTTGTAGATTTAACTGTGACAGTGGGTTTCACTGAAGAAAAAAAAAAAAGTTGAAAATCTTATTACTGTTATACACATACTAAGTTAAGCAGTTTAACTTCCATGTCAGATAGTGAAATTCTCTGAACGTTTCATGTTTTAATCCAGAATTAACAGAAGATACAATAAATGTTTACCAGTGACTTGTTTTCCACACAACATTATAAGGCATACTAGTGAACTCTGACTACTAAGGATCAAGTAGCTTTGGTTCAAATCCATGTTTGATAATGAAAGGTCTGGTATGCAGTCCCTTCAGGGACCTACTGAATTCACTACTAGAGTATAAAACTCTTCTTGAACAAATACAAAAAACATCCAGTCATTTTCTGACTCTATTTTCCCATAATAAGTCTTCAGAGAGAAAACCCTAACCTTGCAGCAAACAGACCCAGGAAAGGAACTAGTTTTGGGTGAGATATCAGCTCTTCATTGAACACATACATTCACACACACCTAGACTCAGTGGGGTGTCAATAAAAGATCTCTCATTAAATCTTACAGCATGAGTTTAAACTGTGGGTGGAAACAAGAAGAAGTTTTTGTCTTAGAAATTATACTGTGACCTATATGAATCTTTAACAGTTTATATAAAAGTAACTTTTTTTTTTTTACCAAGATGAACTACAGTAGCTTTCCAAATTCTGATAGTTCACAGAGATAACAGTTATTCATTTGCTTTAAACAGTAAAAGAAAATGTATTTAAAGATTAAGAGACTAATTGCGTGTTCTGATTTTCCCTAACAAGCCTACAAAGGAATTCATTACAGTCAGGGTCACTATCTACTCATTCCAAGCAAATAGGCAGCTGTAGGCTTTGCTGTTTTGTATGCTGTTCATTTATGACCCCTAAGAACTTAAGACCATTTCACCGATTCATCCACCAACATATTGACTGAACCCACCAATCCATTTTCAAATTAATTTAGTCTAAATCAGGATCATGGAGAGCTTTAGTATGTTCTGGCAACATTGGATGCAAGGCAGAAACCATCCCAGGTTAGGGTGCCAGTCCATCTCAAGGACCACTTACTCACTCAAACCCAGTCTTTCCTGATCAGTTTTGATTTACCAGTCAACCTAAACTGAACATCTTTCGAATGTGGGTGGAACACCAAAGGCACTGGGAGAACCACCAAACTTCACAGAGATGGGTGAGATTTTTAGTCAGTTTTGTTTAGTGGGGGAAGGCAGTACTGCTATCCACTGTGTCACCATTTCACCACATTTTAAAAGATGTAAGGACATAGACTCCCTATATCTTATTACCTTAGATTCTGTTTTGTAAGTCTGTAGTATCTTTAATACATCAGGTTCAACTGCACTGGCTAAATTATTTTACAGATTTTTATGATGAAAGGGCTTAGATGATAGTGTCTTGTAAAAATGACATACAGAGTAATGCTGTAACATTATGAATAGGTTAAATTAAATAAAATTAAAAATGCCTTTGTTTTGTATTAGGGATGGCTATTAAGGTGCATTTCATGGTGGCACAGTGTCCTGCAACTGAGTTCTGCACCCAGGGGTACATTCTGCCACGTCCTTGCAAGTGTTTCTCCAGGTACACCAGTTATCCTCCCATATTCTCAAAGACATACATATTTAATTAATTGGCCATTATAAACTGGCCCCATGTGAGTGGAGATTTTTTTCACAGATTGGTCATATGATTACCTCCCAGTCCAAAACTGGTTCCTGCCTTAAGTCCAGTTCTGCCTCAATGGGCTCTGGCTCCTTGCAACCTTGAACTGGATTAAACATATTTCTGAAATTACAGTTATGTGTATGCAGTGATAAAATGTGTATTACTGTGTACTGATACTAATATACTATCATTATACTATAATTTTGCATATAGCCATCCATTGATTTCTAAATCCACTTACCCAGAACAGCATCAGATGAAGTTGGAAACTGAACCCCACATTAGGTGCAATGGAGAAACAATCCCTGGACAGGGCATGAGTCCATTACTGTATGATATTGCAACATATTTGAAAGTAAACCTGCAAATTATAACTATAGATTCTTCTTTTTTTTTTCAATTGGTCTTAAAAGAAACCAGCATCTTGCCATTTTAAATTTAGGCACATCAAAACAGGACAAACTGACTAAGCTCTCTCATTTTAAATGTCAAGGATAAAAAAATAAGATAAATAAATAAATAACAACAAAACAACAACATTGATAGAAAAAGAAAGCACTCCCTTAAGTATCTGCTTAGGATGGAATATTAATTGATTTTAATTGTGCCTCCCTTGGGAGGTATTTCCTCAGGCTTATTTCTGAAGGGAAAGTATTTTAAGTACAATGTCTCTAAGTGAAACTTAATAAACCAATAAAAGCTAAAAATGCCTCCCACCATTGGTGACTATGATGGTGCAGTAGTTATAACACATTTGTGAAATATTTAAGCAGCTACATAAACAAACTGTTGATGTTATTGCTACCTGAAAAATAATTTTTAATATGTCTGCATTTAAAAACGACTTCAAAGAACATGTAGTGTTTTCAAGTTTGACTTC
>JANRMT010062796.1:42307189-42336637 GCA_026402145.1 Polypterus bichir lapradei
ATGACAGCAACACTCATAACAGTGACAAAACAATTACATTGGCAATCATGTTACATTATTTTTAAAATGTTTCCTTTTCTTTTTCATAACTTCTTTAACACACTACTTCTCCACTGCGAAGCGCAGGTATTTTGCTAGTTGAATATAAAACAGAAAGAGAAAATAACGACACAGCTAAAAACGCAGCGGAAAATTTCGACAAAAGTTAAACGCTTGTGTAATGAGCACGAGGCGGCTATGCAGTGTCCGCAACGGACGTGGCCATCCACCGTGCATAAGATAACATATTGACATTGGCGGGCGAAGGAGCCACCGATTCTTTCTCTGCCTAGAGCTGCCCATGAGTACTGCTGCAATAAATAATTTCGTCGAAGGTTGCACACAATCACTGCGCCGTGTTCCCATGTTAAATAACATGCTTTAACTCCTATCATCATGAAAATGATATCACGTATACATCTCAGTATTTTAGTTATTCAGAGCGCTGTAATATCATGAATGTAATGGATTCTGTGTCCTGTCGGAGGAAGAGAGCCGGTTTAAGAAGCAAGTAGTGATTCACACACAGAGCACAAAGAAGATCAAATACAAAACAAAGCATTTAACGTGCTATACTTTAATTACGATGTGATTTGAGAAACTGGTTAATTAAACGATATTAAGATGAAGTTTATGATGTTCTACTTTAATGACAAAATAAACTACGTGATTAAAGTGGAAATTTCGAGATTGAAGTTGACATTTCGTGCTTTTTCCCCACTGTGTGCCTTTTTTTTCTCCGTACCCTAATAAACTTTCATATGACACTCAGACAGTGGGCTACAACTTGCCTTTTCACGGCAACTTTGATATGTGATTTCTTTTTTATTTCCGGCACTGTGCGACTTTGTCAACGTGAGCTTTCAAGTTTCTCCAAAACGTTATGTCACTCGATCAACTTCCTTTTGTTGATTATACCACGGTTTAATTAAACAAATAGTATGTTTTTCCTTTGCCTCCACTTGGCATTCGCTGAAATTCATATATTTTCCCCCGTGCTTTTCCAATTGTCTTTTCACAGAAAGCTGAGCTTAAGGGCGGTTTATATTGATTTGCATATTCAAAGAGGCGTAATTCTGGGAGGAGTTGGGGCGTTACATAAAGCGCGTGCACGAGCGTTACTTTTCACACTGACCGGGATTTATGTAGCGGAAGAACGTGGAAGTTGGAGTACGCACAGATTCCTGCATCTGGATTTTTCTGTGTGTAAGCACATTTCGGTTTTTGTGCTTACGCCATGTTATAGTGCGAATTCTACGCACGCCGTTATACATGAGACCCCTGGAGTAAATCATGTGTTGCACTTTTGTGTGTGATTTCATTTTCTAAAGTCAGGGATGGATCATCCACAGGCGGCGAATATGTTGTAATGACATGCTGGCATACAGCCGGCACATGTCGGCTTGTATCAACTGCATTTCCAAAGTTTTTTAGTTGTACAGTAGAATCAGCTGTTACGGCTGTGATTTCTCTGCTAAAAACGGAGGCAGCAGCAGTAGCCACAACAGCAACATTAATGGGATGTTAAACGTAGCAGCAGCAGCGGCTGTGGCGAGCATAGAGTCAGAGGCTATTGTGCTTTCTCCATGGAGGGCAGAGTCAGCCGCAACAGCTGCACGAAGCGAAGGCAAAGGCGGCTAAAATAGAAACCCTACACTTGTTTGCTGGTCAGACAGGTTGTATATGGTTAATCATTATAAATTAGATGAGGAGGCAAGAGAGATGAGAAATACCTGGCCAAAAAGTCTCGAGCACCTACCAGTATGCGTAGCGTTGATAAAGAAAAATGTCATACCAATTAAGCAACGACTGCTCAGTGTTAAAGCACGTGCTTTGATTGCGGGGTCTTTTGACCCAGAGAAATGGGAGAGAAATGCAGGAGAACTTAGTTTGTCTCAGATCGCTGCACTCTCATATCTGATTGCTGAGAGAGCTGCTTCTATTCAGAGTAAGGCCATATACTTCATGCGACACTTGCTCAAGCGGACGCTCCTGCTACACAAATGTTGTACTGTTTATACTTGTGTGCGTACTTTACGTAAATCTGGAAGAAATCCACCAGGTGGCAGTGCGAGATATTATCACGGTGAGAACAGGTTCGGCTTTGCTGTGTTGTGAATTGCCTGGAACACCCATTAAATTCCGATGACGCCTTACCACAATATCTCTGAAAAGGATGTTTAATGATTAAATCCATTAATCCAGGGATGTGTCCATTCCAGCAAGCATTGGGCACGAGGCAGAAACAATCCCTAGATGGGGCATCAGCTCATCGCAAGGTGAATACAAGCACACACATAAACTAGCGTCATTTTAGTGTCACCAAATCTGCATATCTTTGGAAGGAAACTGGAGCACACTGTGGAAACCTAGCAGGAATACATGCAAACTCCAAGCAGGGAATACCATACGTGACTCCCTGTGAGACACAAGCGCTACCGCTCTGCCAGTGTCACCCCCATGTGTGTAATTGTTAACAGTATTCATTATTTAAACAAAATTAACGATTTATCTGTAAAATGTAACATACATACTTTAATGCATTTCATAATGAAAGTGATATCAAGTATAAATCTAAGGATTCTAAATGTGCAGAGAGTTGGAATATCATACATTTAATGTGTTCAGTGTGGCGATCTGTTGCTGTTTGCCACTGCTGTCAGGTCAGGAGGAAGCCACAGAAAAAAAGATGGCACAAAAGATGGTATGTGAGACTTTTAAAATGTATCATGTCATTACGATCGGGAATATGAGACGTTTAAATAAAAAAGCACCACAAATGCATCTGTATGTCGGCATTTTGCTTCACCACATCGAACCATTCATCAAACATTTAAGCGCGCGCATCGATCCCGTAGGATCGCATAGAGGCTTTCTGTCACATGTAGATAGTAAACAGATACTCTGACGTGACGTTCCAACTTTTATCACACTGTGCCCCCCGACTTTTTGCTAGTAGTGCAACTCGCACATGCGTCGTGTTAATTTCTGAGAATCTGCTCAGAGGAGCAGCCATGATGCATGTGCGTACGTGTTCTGAACGTGAAGTATAAATGAGCCCTAAAGGATGCGCAGCTGTTACGCTGCACACCAGAAGGCAGTTTATAGCAGAGTAGATTGCTGATGGGACAGGAGGCAGTCAGTCAAGCATGTTGGTTGTTGTGCAGGAAAAACAAGCAGAGGTGTTTTATGATGGCAAGCATCTTGGGGAGGGCAGCTTGCGGCACCAGAGAAAAGCAAAGGAAGAGCAGTTTTCGGGTCTCAGCCAGGGGTGGAAAGAAAACCCCTGAGGCCAGCGTTTGAAAGGTGGTCCTGCTGCAACTGAGATAAGCGGAGTGATAGTGTAGACCTGCACAAGCTTGTTTTAAGGAAAGGAACGTTTTTAACTTTGAGTTACATTTAAAACAGAAGTAGCATTGATACTGGTAACTTTAAAGGTGAAGAGCTATTAAAGTCTATAGGGTAGTGAAACATCCAGCAACAGCAGTAGAAATTAAGTTGGTTATTGGGAACAGTCCTTTCAAAACCCTTGTGCTGAATAGTGCTGCAGAGCACAAAAAAAATTAAAGTAAACAGTTGCTATAATGTGAGGGTTACTTGTAGGTAGTAATGAAGGAAAGTGTAAGTGACAATATAGTGTGCAATTGTTTAGTGATGGATAGATGGCAACAATTGGTATGAAAAATGTCAGGTAGTAGCATAAAAACAGCCAATAATGAACTGTACACTATTAACACAAAAGTTGTAATGAAATTCTTATTGGCTTTTCAAGCAGCACATTCATATTGGGGAATAAGAAAATGGAAGGCAGTGGCTTACCATCCAGTTTCTGGCACTCAGCATGTAGAACAAAGGGATGGAAAATCTAGATAGTGGGTTGAGTTGAAAGCTGTTGCTTTGATGTTAAGAAGGACATACAGAAAGGCATGTTGTGATTTACACTAACAGCTGGGTAGTTTTCAGGGTCTTGCAATTTGAGCAGCAAAGCAGGAAGAAAGATAGGTGACACATATTTGTTAAGCCTGTCTGATAGTTAAAGAGCTCTAGGAGTTATTGTGGAGCATGGACAGAAGGCAGGTATTTTAATAAAATATGTGAACACTCTCTCTTGAAATAAGAAATTAATGTTATTTCGGTCACTCTGGCTAGGTGGAAAAGGTATTTCAAATTACAGCACTGTTAATAATTACATCTGATAACAGGGTCTGGATTAATAGTCTAGGAAGAACATCCAGAAAATGATAAACAGTAGCTGCTGGAAAAAGGACTTCAAACTTGATATGACTGAATGCCAGGAAAAAAACTTTCTTGCATCCATTTCTATGGACTTTGTTATAAGTGGAATGAACTGTTTATTTTTGTGCCGAAAAGTTTTAAAACTAGGACCTGAAGCAAGCATCAGAATCCTGCTGAAAAAGGCCACAGGACTGCATCACCATCATTTTCAAGCACTGAGCAGAGAACAAGACAATTGGACACTGAGAGATATAACTAAGAGTTGTTTTCCATAAGCAAATAGCATGGGATGTACTGCATGCAGAGGGGTTTCTTAGGGCATGACAGGACAGTTTAGGACACATTTTTAGGGATTTCATAGGGCTGAAAGGAAGGAAAATGAACATCCATCCATCCATTCCACTATATCCTAACTACAGGGTCACGGGGGTCTGCTGGAGCCAATCCCAGCCAACACAGGGCGCAAGGCAGGAAACAAACCCCAGGCAGGTTGCCAGCCCACCGCAGGGCACACACACACACACACACCCCAAGGACAATGTACAATCGCCAATGCACCTAACCAGCATGTATTTGGACATGCAAACTCCACGCATGGAGAACCCAGGAAGCGAACCCGGGTCTCCTTACTGCGAGGCAGCAGCGCTACCCACTGAGCCACCGTGCCACCCTACAATGAACATGACAATTAAAAAAAAAACCTCTGTGGGAATCACTTTGTCCAAAAGGCCTATAAATATAGATTATGTCTTATTTAATATTTGTTTTCATTTTTGTAGTCAGTATATTGACATTGTGGCAGGAGGCTGGGGGCCAGACCCAGCTGGGATGCCTGGAAGGACCGGGAGGTGGTCTATATGTCCCCTGGGCCACGAGGGGGCAACTGCCCTGGATGATGAGGGGACCACGAGGATGGAGCAAGGATGCTTAAACCCACTGGGGCCCATGGCCACCGCCAGGGGGCGCCCCGAGCGTTGTGGAGCCCGGGAGATTGACACTTCCACCACACCTGGGAAGGTGGAGGAAGGACCTTCCAGGGACGCCCGGAGTGCTTCCAGGTGCTAGTGCGGCAATTCTGCCACACCAGGAAGTGCCGCTGGAAGGTTATCAGCAAGCACCTGGAGCACATCCAGGTGGATATAAAAGGGGCCGCCTTCCTACAGTCGGGGAGCTAGAGTCGGGAGCTGGAGTAGGACGAAGCTCCAGTGACAGGAGGAAGAAAGGCGGCCCATGGACATTTAAAGGCCCATATGTAAGGGTGTTTGGTGCTGGAGCACTGTGTGTGGTGCAGGACAGTTTAAGTGTGCTAAGTAGTTTAATAAACATGTGTGGCATTGATATCCAGTGTCTGTCTGTCTGTGCTCTGGCAATATAATATCTTGTGTTTAAATGGTAACTTTCAGACAGGCTATTTCCCTCCAGCTTTTTGAGGCCCATTAGTTGGGGGCCATAGATATATTCTGTGCTTTGTGGGTGTTGGAAGGTGTAAAGGGGCACAAGTGGAAGGCTAGTGGTGGAAAATCGGTAAAGAGGCTTGTAATGTGCTAAGTGAGTACAAAGAGGGGGATCAATGGAATGCTGGATGCCCTAAGGACTATAATCTTACTCACTTTGAGGCAAGAAGGTACACTGCAGGGAGCTGCAGAACAGTGATTGTGACTGAGGGAATGATGATTCAGCATGAAGGCAGTTAACATTCCTCTGGTGGTCCTCCAAAGATTTGTGCTCAGGGTGCACTATAACTTTTGCTACATTTGAAGGGGTGGCAAATGGCATTGAGTTCTGTGATTCCACTAGGCTAATCCAACTCTAAGTACAGCTGAGCAAACCAGCACGCCACAAACCACTTCACACCTGGTGTGCTTTTAATGTCTACCATAGTTAGGAGTTGGGAGAAGTACATGTCTCAGAGGGAGCCATAAACTCAGGAATATAACAAGGAATTGGACATTAAAAAGTTAAATTAATTGGGTACATTGCAGCTTCAAATTCTAAATTAGAATGTTAGATTTGCTGTTTTGTTATGTAATTATTTAGTGGGGATCGGGATCCCTTTCTTTCCATGGCTTCAGCAAGTTCATGTGATAAACCCACTCACTCGGTCACAACTACCACTCCCATAAGAGCCATATTGAAGGGGTTCGTATGTGCACACAACCGATTCCCCTCCTTCCAACTGCATTCCTCCCTGTGGCCCACCCACTGCCCTGGGGACATCGGAACAGGCTTTGGTTTATATAGACGAGATTTACATAGTGTGACATAATCCCTACGGAGTCCACTAGAGGACCGTTCTGCTCTCCCAGATTGTGAGGCTGTCTTAGTTGTTTCTATTTTCTGAATTAACAGACCGGCTGGGTAAAATTATTGGGAAGACCTTTAGTAAAGATGAAGCAGGCTACCTTCTGCACAATTTGCACGGTGGTGAGCCATTGTGCTACTAGCTCCCAGAGAGCAAAAGCTTGCTCCCGGGTTGACCGCCCTGGATCGTATTCCCAGTTTTGTAATTTCTTTACGTGATGGTCCGGGGAAAGCCAACATCAATCTGGGATCTAATCCCAGTGGGAGACTCAGCTCTCTCATACGAGAGAACATAATAAGCCCTTCTCGTTTTACCCCCAAGAACAAGCCCACACCTGTAGGTCTCCTCCAAATTCTGCCTTTGTACAATTATGAGCCCAGTTTCTTGTTGTGGGAGCAAAGCCTGCATCACGCCACTTCGGACCACTGAGCGACCCCCCCACCCGGAAACACGGCCCCGGTACTCTCCTACCTGATCATATACTTGGTTCTTTCCCGGTTTCTTCTGGGAAATAATCATCCTGCCAACTACGCCACTGTCATAGGAATGAGTCATAGACATCATAAAGGTTTGGGGCATCCACTTGTATATTGTTTCCCAGCTGTAAAAAGTTGATTTGAAATAAGCACGATGTGCATAGAATGGAGTCTAAACCAAAACTGACTGGCCTTGAGCCAAAATGGCTGTTTTAAGCAATGGTACAGAAAATGACATCGTTGGCAATGGAACTGGCAGTGATGTCATTATTGGCTGGAAGTGACATCATCGTTGGCACAGGAAATGGAAGTTACGTCTTCATTGGCACCAGAACCAAGCGAGATTTCCCAGGAATGGTCTACAAGAGACTGAGAGAGACATTTAACACATTCTGCTGCCCCCTGGCCTGGTGTAGAATTGCTATTATTTTGGCCCTTTAGCTGTTTCCCATGCGCACGTGTGTGACAGTGTATATCTATGTATGCGTGTGTTAATACACTTACCCCTAGGAAAAGGGTAAGTAGAGGGAAATACCACGATAATACATCAGCTGTGGAATCAGCTATTTACTAAATAAACTTCTAATTGAGGTCCAAAAATAAAATAATAAAAATTGTAGTACCTTAAATGAAGTTACTATGGCCATTACTAGTTGCCCCTCTCACAAATTTTTTCTCTTTTCTCATTTTTTAACTGCTTCCTGATGTCTCCTTCCAGAATCTCCTTTTTCAACTTTGACCTGCCCCCTCATTTACTACCATCCATATAATTAAAATAAGTTCATATAAGTATAAGCTTTTACTTTTAACTTTCCAACATTTTAAATGTTGTTACATAGCATTTTATCACCATTCATAATAAAATAAATGATTTTAACCTATTTAACCTATTATTCTTAACTCTGTCGCTCCATTAAAAACTAGATCTGTTTCTTTCTCCTTTTCTGCTCCCTGGTTCACGCCTGAACTTTGGCTTTTGAAAGCCTAAGGCCGGCAACTTGAACGGTTGTATAAAAAAAACTGGACTCTTTGTTCACAAAGAGATGTACAAAAAACATATACTGTACTTTATTACAAAAACTGTATTGCCCAAACTAAATTTAACTATTATGCTCACATTATTTCTTCCAATGAAAGCAACACCAAGTCATTGTTTTCACTGCTTAATAATATCACATAACCCCTGGATTCTTTACCTTCTCACCTTTACTCAATTGAATTTTGCAATTCCCTTATGTCCTTTTTAAAGAAAAAATCCAGAAGATTCATCAGTATCTCTGTACAGATTCCTCCAGTACTTCATTTGAATTTCACCCAAAAACTCACTCATTTTCCTCTTTTCAGCTTTCTGCTTTCTCAGAAATCTCAGATCTCATCTGTAAGTCTAAGCCATCCACCTATCAACTGGACTCCCTTCCTACAGTTCTGCTCAAAGCCTGCCTCCCCTCTCTGGTCCCTCTTATTTCTGCTATAATCCACTCTTCTCTCACTACTGGTACTGTTCCTTCATCTTTTAAAACTGCTGCAATAAACCCAATACTGAAAAAGCCTGGTGCAGATCCGACTAATTTCAGTAATTTTCGTCCTATTTCTAGTCTACCCTTCATTTCCAAAATTCTTGAAAAAATAGTGGCTATTTAACTTCATTCTCATTTATCTCAAAATAATCTGCATGAATAGTTCCAGTCTGGTTTTCGTCCCCTCCATAGTACAGAAACGGCACTTATAAAAATTACTAATGACCTCATTATGGCAGCTGATTCTGGTTTAATTACTATTCTCATCCTCCTTGATCTGAGTGCAACCTTTGACACTATTTGTCACACGACTCTTCTCAATAGATTATCTTCGATTGGCATTACCCACATTCAACTAGATTGGTTCAGATCCTACCTCTCAGGCCACACTCAGTTTGTTCAGCTTAAAACTTTTACATCCCAAACCACCTCTGTTACTTCAGCTGGGCTCTGTCCTGGGCCCCCTCCTTTTCATTATTTACCTCCTTCCCCTTGGTAATATATTTCGTAAATATAACAACATTAGCTTCCACTGTTATGCTGATGACACCCAGCTCTTTCTCACTAATAAACCTACTGTTTCCTTTTCACTCTCCTCACTTATTGATTGCATAGCAGAAATCAAATTCTGGTTTTCTTCAAATGTTCTTAAATTATATATTGACAAAACAGGTTCTCCTCATTGGTACAAAATCAACATTATCCAAAACTGATCATTTTTCATTTGTTATTGATAATTCCTCTGCCTCCCCTTCCCCACAAGTTAAGAGTCTGGGTGTCATCCTTGACAGTACTTTATCCTTTCAGTCCCACATCAATAAAATCTCCCAGTCTTCATATTTCCACTTGCGTAACATTAATCGTATTCGCCCCACCCTCACTCCCCACACCACTGCTATCCTTGTTCATAGCCTTGTCATTTCTCATCTGGATTATTGCAATTCCCTTTTCTTTGGTCTTTCTCGTAAAATACCTTTATAAACTTCAACTGGTCCAGAATTCAGCAGCCTGGATCATTACTAGAACCCCCTCTACTCAACATATCACTCCTGTTTTGCAGAAGCTTCATTGGCTTCCAGTTAATTTCCAAATTCAATTCAAAATTCTCCTACTAACTTTTAAGGCTATCCACAACCTTGCCACTCCATTTCTGTCTGACATCCTCCATGTTGCCATTCCCTCCCGTACCCTTAGATCCTCTTCCTTAATCCACTTGACTGTCCCCTTCGTCCATCTTACCACTATGGGGAGCAGATCATTCAGTTGCTCTGCTCCCCAGCTTTGGAACTCACTACCATTTGAGCTTAGAAATATTGAATAATTTTCACTTTTCAAATCTAAACTTGAAACTCATTTGTTTCAGACTGCTTTTTCTCTTTGATTACAATTGTTCTGTCTGACTTTAATTTTTGTATTTTACTTTTGTTTATAATCTGTGTTTTGTCTATTGTTCGGTGTCCTTGAGTGTTTAGAAAGGTGCCTACAAATAAATAAAATGTATTATTATTATTAAAATTATAACAGCATTAATATTATTACCTATTTTTTTCAAAGGACTACAAATAGCTTTTGTTTTGTTACTGTTGTTGCAGTTCCTAAGACAATAGATGGCAATATGTTGCAGTCTCACAAAGATACTGAGAAGATGGCCAGTTTCGCCCTCACCATTAGAATGCCTTGGTTGGATCATCTGTTACAGCTAAAGAAAGAGAAGATCTTCACATGATTCTGAGTGGACAAAGGTAACTTGGAAGTGCTTGCTCAAGTTACACAGAAGTGATTATGGACCCAGGGTTAAAAGCCTCTATTTTTCCTTTCAGCTTGGAGTTGAGAAATATGTGTTGGACAAAGGCTCAATCAGATAGTCATTATTACCTTTAAACTAGCTGATTGTTTAATTACCAGACCCATTGTTTCACTTTTATTTTGTGTTTAGAAAAGTGCTTGCATGTTCTCCCTGTGTCTGCGTGGGTTTCCTCCGGGTACTCCAGTTTCCTCCCACAGTCCAAAGACATGCAGGTTAGGTGCATTGCCTATTCTAAATTTTCCCCAGTGTGTGCTTGGTGTGTGTGTGTGAGTGCCCTGTGGTGGGCCGGCGCCCTGCCCAGGGTTTGTTTCCTGCCTTGCGCCCTGTGTTGGCTGGGATTGGCTCCAGCAGACCTCCGTGACCCTATAGTTAGGATATACAGTAGCGGGTTGGATAATGGATGGATGGATGGATGGAAAAGTGCAGTAGTTGTCACCATATAGAAATTTAAGACATTTTATTTTTCTGCATCTTTAAATGTTAACTTTTCGTTGATGTTTGCTTTCTTAATTGTATCTGAATACAGACAATTAATGATAAACAGAGCAGACAGCAGCACATGTAAAATTTTACAATCTTCCAGTGGCCACATACCAAATCTTTAAGTTGTACTTCTTTTCAGTCTGTGCACATTCCTCCTCTAACTGATGTTGTTCATTTTTTATTTTAATGCATGTAATTCTGAGCTCATTTTCTGACATTCCATTAGGGTTTTTTCCCCTTTTTTACACAGTTACTTCCATGGCTATTAATTCAGACTAGTTGAACGCACCCTGTTGCAAACTTCTAGGTACCTGCTGTTCCTTAAACCTTATGGATCTAGTGCAGTAAAAGGACCACAATAATAAGTATATTTTATGATTTCTTACCTTATGAATTCCCCAGTTTACTTCATACAGGGTCTATCTTCCAATCCTATTGCAGTTTACCCAGTGAACAACTTTAACCACACTCTGTTGAGAGGAGAACACTAGTGAAATATTAAAAGTGGCTTCCTCACCTCATTTTATGTAGGCCGGCCATTGTCCATTCACAGTGTTGGTGTCCTTCATGCCAGCTGTTACAGAGTCTGCCCAACTACACAGACTGTAGAATCCAAGTAAATTAGGGATTATTTCATAGTCTTTAAATGAAAAGATTAAGAACACCCAGTTGGATCAAGATCTATTTATGAAGAACTTTGGGAGACACTGTATTGCTGGCAAAACTCAAAATCCCTTTCCCAAAAGAAATTGTTTGTAAGACAGAATGTAACTTTTTGAATAAACATTCAAGGTAATTGTACAGGTAATTTTTCTATTCCATTAGTGTTGTTATAGCAGCAAATTTTTCATGAAGAAAGTGAGAAGTGCCACACTGTTGGCATTCCTTGCCGTCTCTTCTAGTAATGAGGTGTGATGAGGAGAAAAAAAACACAACACAATATTGGTGGAAAAAGGCTTTGTACTTCCATTAGGTAGTCATCCAGTGTTCAGATGACAACTGACTAGTGTGACAATGAAGTCAACAACAGTAGTGAAACTGGCTCCTAAAAAAGGTTAATTCTCCAAACATTGTTATTGAAGTTGCAGTTTACACTTTGTAATTTATTACAGGCATCACACACATGCGCCTTGAAGACAGCTTAAAGGCTCTACTGGTGGTAATTCTACACGGTGGCACTGTATTCTAACACCTCTTCTCACCCATCTTTGACAGCACTTCCAGGGTCAGTCCACCTGGACCCGCCTCTTCATGCTTGGCCTGCATTTAACTGGAATTATTGCTGTCTTGGATAGTCTAATCTGATACTTGATGTCCTTAGAGACTTTTTTTTTATTTTGCTGGAAAGCTTCAATATATTTTTGCCTTTACAATATACAGGGTCATGGTGTTGCCCAAAATCTATCTTTGTCTTGTCCTCTTTTACACAGGCTAAACACATGTGATGCAAGCGCCCATTGTTTATGTAATGATTGGAATTTTTTTTCCTTGTTTTTCTGTCATCATCCTGTTAAATATACCTGTTACTTTCAAACTTTTTAATTCATTTGACGTAGGTGTGCCTTTTATAACAGAAAGAAAATCTTTATCCAGACTTCAATAAACCTTCAGATAGCCTCACAAATAAGACATTCAACCTGCCCATTTTATTCCTCTTTATATTACACTAGCAAGCAAGCTGCTCCCCACTTCAACTCCACCACTACCAAGCACAAAATTAAAGCCCTACTTCAAAACAGATGTCAATGTGCTACTGATTTTTCAAGCCTACTCCCAACAAAGTTTTATCCCACTCCCACTTACAATGAACCTCAATCTTGTTACTACCATCTTTCTCCCACTTCCGAAAAAAGGTTCTGTTTCACTCCCCAACCACATTCCCATTTTCCCTTCTAAAAGGCACTTTAATTTGGTACTTAATGGATTTTTCTATAACAATCTATAACAAAAAAACAAAACAATACTGATGTGGGTAAATCTGCTTAGACTGGTTTTTCTATACAATCAAAATATACCTATTCCTGTGATTTTCAAAAAATTAATAAATAGATTAAATTGATACAGGATGACCAGACATATTCTTTTTTTCCTGCATGCCTTCTTTTTGAGACTTAAAATATTGTTATGTATGGCATTTATACAATTCCTAAAATATTCTGCAATTTTATCTTCTTACTTAGACTATGCAAACAAACAATAGACCTACATATTTTGTTCATTCCAGGTATGTCAGTTATATGTTTTGAACCTGAATGCAGCTTAACTTGCATGTAGTGTGGAGTTCATTTAAAGAAAAGTATACACTGTCCATTTTAGGACATCTTCCTTCCTCCAACAAAATACAATCTTAGTTCTGCCATAACAGCATCCATGCTCTAACAAAATATCCCTACTCGCTGTGGAAAACCCCTGTAGTTGTGTTTTTCCAAAATTACCAAAGTTCAGCAGCTTTAACTCAAAAAATGGGATTCAACAAAAGCCTGACGCATAGAAATGATTCCACAGACAAAATACCTTCGTTTTTAAAAGTTTAGTTAAAATTCAAAGTAAAACAGTTAACACAAAAAAGAAAATTAAAATAGCAAAAAAAAAGAAAAAACCTTGGTAAGAAAAGTTCTGCTCCAAGCTTAAATCTTGTAACATCTCAAATCATTACTATTTACTTAACATTTCTGAACTATTTCAAAACGGTCAGAAAACTGTATGCCTATCCCATCTCTAAATAGAAAATGGGTCTTTTAAGTCCCTGTGTACTGGGACCTGTTCTAAACACAACTGAAACAATTATCACACTGTATCTCAATTATAGCAAGAAAGTTCTATCTCTTACTAACTTATAGGGGGTAAAGACTATACCATTGTCTATGACTATGAAAGAAATTTATGTTCTATTCAAATTAGGCAAACATTAATATGAGTTTAACTCAAAACTTACTAAGATTGGCTTTTACAACCCCCATCTTCCCTTCTATCTCCTTCAAAATAGCATCAGTCCTTCAACAAAACACCATACGCCTTCCTGCCTCCAACCTCCACCAAAATCTCTCCTCTGTCCTACCTCAGGCACAAAAATGTAGGAATAGGATATTTGACACCTAGGGCTCGAAGCTTATATTACTTTAATAAAGCACATTGTTTAAATAGTGTATCAAAGTTTGTATCAAAATGTCATTACCGCATGACTGATGACAACCAAAGTTTTGAACATCACTGAAACACTGGGAACAGTCATGCTGCTTTAAAGCTTTATGCTGTCCCCCATCTTATTAAAACTCCCAGCCATATTTTATGTAAAAAAGATATTAAATTAAATATGGGGTTGGTCAAGAACAACGAATCTTGTTATCTGACAATAAAGTCAATACCATGCTATACGTTTATTCTGTACTGGGACTTGTAATGTGTCATCACTCTAGCTAGGCACATAATTTAAACTTCTTTTTCTGTGCCTAGTTCTACAAGCACATTCTCTTGGGAGGCAGCTTAAGGGCTCTGGTGATGGCAATTATCCACTGAACCAGGGATTGGCACTGTGTATGAATGCCTTCTCTCTTCCTCCTTCTGCAGAACAGCAAATTGATAGCAATTTCACCACTGATGTTACTTCTGCTGTCCACCCTCTGGGATATGCCAGTAGTAATACATCAGGGGGTATATGTCAAACTGTCAATCAAAATAATTTATGACTTTTGGCCCCAACCCCTTTCCTCTGATTGGTCAAGGTATGTGTCAAGAGCAGTTTGATGGATGTAGGTCTCCTCCTTGAACCCCCCACCACCCCCACCCAGCTATTTACCCCAGAAAACTGTCAAGGGCATTTTGATGGATATCTGCCCCCTCCTTGTACCCCCCCCCCACCCCGCCCACCTGCTTGGACACCTGCCCTGCCCCATCTCACTAGGGCAAGTCTAGACATGCCCAAGGTCTCCCTAGGCCCCCACCCCTCCCCCTCCCCTCCTTTAACCCATGACCACCCCCCAACCACTTCCCAGCCCCCCTTTTCCAAGACAAGTTCAGACATGTCTCTGGCCTGAAGGGCCTGCCTAGGACCCCGGTCAGGCAGCACCTGATGGCTGGGCAGCACCTGTTGGTTGGCCCCTCCACTTCCTGGCACACTTCTGAAAGTGGTGTATAAAAAGCGAAGCATTTTCTTCAGTTCTAAAGACTATGCAGAAAAAATTTAATCTGTGACCAATGCCCCAGTGAAGCATCGGTTCCACAGGGTCTATTTGAAGAATCGTTTGAAAAGGGTTAAAAGATGTTTGGTTCCCAAGTTTCTTGAAGCTGAAGTGGTCGACGAGGATCGGACTAAGTTGAATCAAGCGAGGGCAATAAGGAAAACTGTCCTCCATCTTTAGTATTCAAGGACTGAATTCTGCAAGCTGAAGCAACAGCCGAGTAACGGACTAACTGGTCTGAAACATCGCTCAAATCGAAAATCCACCTTTATTTTACGCCACGCCCCATCCCTTTTATCATAAATACTCAGCCTGTTAGTCACCGAATCCAGACGGATGATCAGACCATTTCAGAATTCGTTGAAGCTTTTAAAGCTCCCCGCATATCGTCAGCTACAGACTCTGAAATGACGGAGGTTGGCGTAACATCCTCAGGGTTCCTGCCTAAGGCTCCAAAGACTGTGGCTTCAAGACCTGAATCTTACCAATTCTATAACTCGGTCCGGATGGGATGCATTCAGGACCACCAAGATTCTGACCTGCAGTATTTTACTATGTGGCCTGATTACACTCTCTGGTCAAGAGACCTTGAGACAGACAGTGGATTCCAGTCTCCTTGGTCGACGAGGTCCTCACCCGTCTCCACTAATAGTGATCAGCCGGATACCGCCGTCTCCGCTAATGGTGATCAGACGGAAACCTCTCACCTAGCTCCAGGGCAGCCTTGGGTTGCACAAACAAGTTCCGCAGGAACCGATGTCAATCGGACTTTCTGAGACAAATATGGATTGCCCTGATGGTGTACTGCCTGAAACCTGGAAAAAGGCCCTGCAGCTTGTTAAAGGTCTGATGATGTCTCTGCTGGACATTATTGTCTACTACGACCAGAAAAAAGAATGTCAAGGCTGCGATATAAATCACCCAGCCCAGACAAGTACCTGCCTCTTTGAACCTGAAATCACCTACCGCCAAGGTCGCTTTCAGAAGATTCTGAAGATTTTCCGTAAATATTGGCTGAAACAACTGGTGGTGAAAGTTCTGGACTATTATAATATTCTAATGCCGATTCCCAAAATATACATACTGGTTGAAAAGACTGCAGATGAATTTGAAAATACCAGCTCTATTTATGACACTGTAATGCAGTCATTTTATGAAATGGATGAATACTCCTACTGTGTAACCCGCCGTGTGGCAAATGAGTTTTGTAAGCGTAATCTTAATCATGAGGGTTATATGAATTTGTGGACTAAATATGACCTGGAATTTGATGATATGATAGAACTGCTGGGTCTTTCTGAGCCTATTATAACTCTGAGAATCCCGAGGCCTTGGGGGGTAAAGAATCCTTGAAAAGAGCTCTCTTGCAAGTGGGTCACCATATTGGGGACCAAGAGGTGTCCGATTGGTTATCAGGGCAATACACCTACACGATACATAAACCGGCCAGAATCCATTTTAAAAGGAATAAGGTCTATGTTTCCAATATACACGGGCAATGGCAGGTCGATCTGGCGGATATGACAAACCTGGCAGAGTATAACCAAGGTTACAAGTATCTACTGACTTGTATAGATATTCTTTCTGAATACGCTTGAGTCAGGGTTCTGAAAAACAAAACGGGTAAAGAAGTAACCAGGGGCCTCATGTATAAACGGTGTGTAGGCACAGAAATGTTGCGTACTCCCGTTTCCACATTCAAATCGCGATGTATAAAACCTACACTTGGCGTAAAGCCACGCACTTTTCCACGGTACCTCATGCCCTGGCATACGCAAGTTCTCTGCTCAGTTTTGCAGACTGGCGGCACCCAGCGTCAAAGCAATGCTACTGTTCCTGTGTGGTTACTCCTTATTTTCCTGACGCGGCTTTATAAATACACTGAAACTAACCGCATATTGTTTATTAGTGTAATGCATCTGCTTGTAATTAACTTGTAACAATATAATGGTCCAGGGAATAGCCATAGTATTCCAAATACCATAACTGCTTTAGCGTTGTTACTCTCACTGCACCTTCTTCTTCTTTCAGCTGCTCCCATTAAGGGTTGCCACAGGTGATCACCGTTTTCCGTATTACTCTCACTTCACCACTCTGAGTATTTATATCACTGTATCGGAGTGGGAATCACAGCATCTGATCGGAAAGAGAATTATCGGTATACAGCTTCAAGCACACGCTACCTCAGCCAATGCAAAACATTTCAAAGCCTTTCCTGTACGGACCTCGCGGTTCAGAAACAGTTTCATCCCAAGAACTATAAACGCGCTCCATCAATTGCTCCTTGTAGAACTGTTTGTACTTATAAGTACAATCACCCCACTGTAAACTTGCACTACAGTTATAATATTGCACAACCTGATCCACTTTATAAAGCGCGTATTTACGTATGATGACGATATCATTTTTAAGATGAAATGCAACAAAATATGTTTATTATATTATGCAGATAAAACTTTATCTTCATTTAAATAATCTATATTCTTCACTGGGACTGGCAAGAAGGATAGAGTAATTAAACATGTACTATGTAGATATTTCAATGTTCCTTAAACGTTTTGAAGAATCGGCACTCTAAGCTTACAGATGGCTTAACGTCTATTACAGAGCTGATTGTATGGCAATCGGTTACTTGGATAAAGAAAAACAAGGACTGCAGGGGCAGCTACGCCAATATATATTGAATATAAAACAGAAAGACAAAATAACAACACAGCTAAAAATGCAGCAACAAATTTCGGCAAAAGTTAAATGCTCGTGTCATGAGCACAAGGCGGCTATGCAGTGTCCACAACGGACGTGGCCATCCACCGTGCATAAGGTACCATATTGACATCGGCGGGTGAAGGGGCCACCGATTCTTTCTCTGCCCAGGGCCACCACAAGCCTAGAGCCGCCCCTGAGTACTGCTGCAATAAATTATTTCATCGAAGGTCGCACACAATCACTGCGCCGTGAAACCCATGTTTAATAATGTGCTTTAACTCCTATCATCATGAAAATTATATCATGTATACATCTCAGTATTTTAGTTATTCAGAGAGCTGTAATATCACGAATGTAATGGATTCTGTGTCCTGTCGGAGGAAGAGAGCCGGCTTAAGAAGCAAGTAGTGATTCACACACATAGAGCACATAGAAGATCACATACAAAACAAAGCATTTAACGTGCTATACTTTAATTACGATGTGATTTGAGAAACTGGTTAATTAAACAATTTTAAGATGAAGTTTATGATGTTCTACTTTAATGACAAAATAAACTACATGATTAAAGTGGAGATTGAAGTTGACATTTCGTGCTTTTTCCCCACTGTGTGCCTTTATTTTCTCAGTACCCTAATAAACTTTCATATGACACTCAGACGGTGGGCTACAACTCGCCTTTTCACGGCGACTTTGATATGTGACTTGTTTTTTATTTCCGGCACTGTGCGATTTTGTGAACGTGAGCTTTCAAGTTTCTCCAACACGCTATGTCACTCGATCAACTGCCTTTTGTTGATTATACCACAGGTTAAATAAACAAATAATATGTTTTTCCTTTGCCTCCACTTGGTATTCGCTGAAATTCTTATATTTTCCCCCGTGCTTTTCCCATTGTCTTTTCACAGAAGGCTGAGCTTAAGGGCGATTTATATTGATTTGCATATTCAAAGAGGCGTAATTCTGGGAGGAATTGGGGCGTTACATAAAGCGCATGCACGAATGTTACTTTTCACGCTGATCGGGATTTATGTAGCGGAAGAACGTGGAAGTTGGAGTATGCACAGATTCCTGCATCTGGATTTTTCTGTGCGTAAGCACATTTCAGCTTTTGTGCTTACTCCATGTTATAGTGCAAATTCTACGCACGGTGTTATACATGAGGCCCCAGGGCTTTTCGAGAAATTTTGGAGGAAGGTAGAGTACCCGTCAAACTTCAGACGGATAGCGGTAAAGAGTTTCTCAATCGGGAATTTCAAAGCCTGCTCAGCAAACACGGAATAAAACATTTCACCACCGTTAGTGAATTAAAGGCTTCGGTGGTGGAGAGGTTCAATCGAACTTTGAAGACCAAAATGTGCAGTTATTTCAGCTCCCGGAATACCCGGTCCTATAATCTCAGCTATCACCGAGGCATAAAAATGGCCCCTGCCGAGGTGAATAGTTCCAGTTCTTGGAAAGTCTTTAAACACTTATACGGCCTAACTAAAACCAAAAGAAGTCTAAAATATAAATTCAAAGTCGGTGATATGGTAAGAGTGTCGAAATCCCGGAATCGTTTTACCAAGGGCTACGAACAAACATTTTCAGACGAGGTATTTTTACCGTTTCTGAACTAGTCCCCAGGGATCCGCCTGTCTACAAGCTCAAGGATTATGACGGCGAAGACATTATAGGCTCCTTTTACGACGCCGAGTTACAAAAGATTCGAGGTACGAACGTCTTCAGGATTGAAAAGATTTTGGCGAAAAAAAGTATCCTTAGAAAAAAACATATTTTGGTGAAATGGCTCGGATGGCCCGAAAAGTTTAACAGTTGGATCCCTGAAAGCTACGCGCAAGACGTTAAATACTGAGAATCAAAAAAATAGTGTTTCATTCACGGTGTGTTCACAATGGAGAGAAAAAGCTTTTACGTTGTACTACCCAGCAATTCTTCCCAGGATGTTTTTCCTACTAATACCATTGCCGAATTTACCGTCAAATTAGCTGCCCCAATCGAACTACAGGGCCCCTGGGAAGTTGGCTTGATCGAAATTCAGTATCCGCACACCTGGAATACCCTAGACAAACCGGATAATGAATTTATCGTGGTGTCCCCGCGAATAGCTAAATTTTATACTATTCCGTCGGGCTATTACTCTAGTGTCGAGAAAGTGACAGCCAAGATGAATGAAGTGGTGTCAAAAGAACCGAAATCCATCGAGGCCGGTTCAGCAGTCATGACGATACCTGAAAACACCATGAGATTCCGCTACAGCGCTCTGGAGCGAAGATTCTACATCGTAAACACTGTGAAGGATGAAACTCTGCATGTCAAGGGACAGTTGGGGACGATTCTAGGAGCTCATTTGGACATAAGTATGGGCTTGATGAATGACGCTCCTTACCCCGCGGATATCAGAGCGGGGTTTTATTCCTTGAACGTCTACAGCGACATTGTGTCTCACCAAAGAGTCGGAGACTCTCTTGAGATGCGTACATATTGAAGATGAGATGAATAAGATAACCACAATCACCTACGACAAGCCGCACTACGCTCCCGTCAGCAAGACTCAGTTTGATACTTTGACCATTGAAATAAAGACGGATCAGAACAAAGCGGTTCCATTTCAGTTTGGCAAGGTCATAGTCAAGTTACATTTCAGGCCCTCCAAGAGGTGTATACACGACTAATACAGAGATGAGATCTTACCTGGACCCTAGCCCTTACGTGCATTATTATGAAGCTCAAGCCGGTAACGGACTCCCCGGGTTCTCTCGGGCCCCCGTGATGTATGGTTCTGGGATCGGCGGGATATTTCGAGATCTGTTTAGAAGAGCTTTGCCTCTCTTGAAAAAAGGGTTTGAAATTGTCAAACTACACATTAAATCAGCCGCTAAGAATATTGTCAAAGACGTGGTGGCTGGAGCCATGTCAGATGCGATGACTCAAGGAAATGAAGAAAATCAAGCGGGGGCGGGTCTGATGGTGATGAGGAAAACTAAACGTAAGAGACCTACCGGGTCATGAGCAGCCTCGATCATCAAAAAGACGCGCCGTTCAGCTTTTACATCATTTTCTTCTCTCTGCCACAAGGATAATTCCCGCGCCCGCAGAAAAAAGAAATCGAAAAACATTTTTTAACTCAAGATGTCTTTCGTTCATCGAATGTCTCAAGAGTGTGTGAAATCCAAACTGGACTTGTTTACAGTACCCTATACTCAGACTAGTGTAGAAAAAAACATCTATGTCGAGGTACCTCCTCTCTCAGCTCTATCAGAAGTCGCGCCACTGGAGTTTCTGATTACCGGGAACGGGGAAGACTACTTGGACCTGAATAACACGCTTCTACACGTCCAATGCAAAATCGTCAATGCCGATGGAACTAATCCACCCCCCATGGCCAAGGTAGCCTTTGTTAATTATCCGATAGCCGCTTTATTTTCACAAGTGGATGTAACCCTGGGAGATCGCTTAATATCACCAGCCTTTACCCATACAGGGCCCTTTTCGAGGGATTGTTAAATTACAGCAATGAAACTCTCAAGTATCAATTTGCGTCAGGTCTTTTTTACAAAGACTCTGCCAACGAACATGAAAACACCGCCTTGGACGGACCGAATGAGGGATTCAAAAAAAGAAACGGTTATACGGCCCAGGGTAAGACAGTAGAACTCCTTTCATTGGATGGATCTATTCATTCCGACCTATTTTTTCAAGAAAAATTAATTCTAAACAGGGTGGACGTCAGAATAAAAATGGTGCGGAGCAAAAATGAATTCTGTCTAATGTCCGGAGATGCTGAGCGTTACAAAGTAAACATTTTATCCGCTGCTCTTTTAGTCAAGAAAGTTAAAGTTTCAGCAGCGGTGAAGTTGGGGCACACCCCGCTCTCACAAACGCCAATGCCAAGTACCCCATGGAAAGAGTGAATATGAAAGTTCTCAGTTTACCGGCCGGAATACAGGTGAGCAATCAGGAGAACCTGTTCTTGGGACAATTACCCAAGTACGTGGTCCTTGGCATAGTGGATAATGATGCCTTTTCCGGGGATTACGCCAGAAACCCCTTCAATTTCAAGCATAACCATTTGGAGTTCCTGGCCTTGTATTTGGATGGAGAACAGATTCCCGCCAAACCATTTCAACCCAATTTTGCTAATGACACCACCGCTTGAGAATATTACAACCTTGTGTTGGCTTCCGGAAAGCATTTGAAAGACCTACCTCTAGCCATCAGCCGTTCTGAATTCTCCCAGGGATACACCCTCTTTGCCTTTGATTTGACGCCCGATCAAGAATGCGGAGACCATTTCTCATTGATGAAAACCGGGAACATGAGATTTGAAATCCGCTTTCGGGAACCCCTACCCCATACTGTGAATCTAATGTACGCGGTCTTTGACAACATTATTAAAATAAACCAGAGAAGAAATATACTTTATGATTACTAAAAAGCATGAACACCCTGCAGATCAACAAACTCATGTCCAGTAATCCGTACACAGAAAATCGGTTTTACGGAGTGTTGGCGTGTGACGAACTGCCTGAAAAGATACTTACGGAGCTCCCGACCATGATCGTCGTCAATACTCACCGTCAAAATCAACCTGGAGAACGCTGGCTGGTGATACATCTCAGAGATGACGGAACCGGAGAATTTTTCGATTCCTACGGCGCCCCACCAGACTTTATCTATTTTCCTGAGGAAATACACAGCTTTTTAAACAGAAACTGTAAAGAAACTATTCGCCATACCCGGCAGCTTCAAAGCTGGTTTTCCATCGTCTGTGGACAACACTGCATTTTTTTCCTGCATCATAGAGGAAAAGAACGCTCTTATAAAGAGGTCATGAACCTGTATTTTAATGAATTCACCAAGAACGATGATATGGTTCAAAATTTTGTCAACACCTTGTCTAAGAACACTTCTAGAAGCTTTCAGGATCACCCCTGTATGCAAAGTTCTATGACCTGTAATTATCTTAATAAAGAATAGGCAAACTGTGTAATCAAATATAATATTTTATTAAACAAAGATATAATTACATTTCAATAAGGAATCCATTCATTCTTTTTGCTAGATCTGGTTTTCTTGCCAACAGGTGTATCAGAAGCAGACGTCGCAGCAGCCGAGGCAGCAGAGGAAGCAGAGGCACCGTCTGGGGCAGAAGGTTTGAAACTCTCTAGAAGTTCTCTCGTGTCAATGTTTGGCACGGTTGAGGCCGGAATGTTCAAACCGGCCAGGGCATTAACAAATTCTTTCCACCCCATAGGTCTCCGATAGGACGGTATGTTGTGACGGGCGGTTAAGTTCCGCATTAGATCGACCATATTCGTTCCGGGTAACGGTTCTCCACGAAACACAAACTCTCCCAAGCCATTCCAGTAGGTTGTATTAGGGTGATGTGACATTCTGTGTAAAACAATTTCAGTATATTTCTTTGATTTTTCAGGAGCACTTTTCAAAATCTTGTCGTACACCCGTTCTTCTGGGGTACTAGGAGCCTCTTTGAGCGCCTTCTGCGGCTCCTCCTTGCTCTCGGCAGGCATCAATAATGTCAGAGAACCGGTTTCTTTATCTGCTTTTTTCACAAAGGTAAGATATCTTTGCAAGGCGGTCGTATAAAGTTTTACTTTTGCATCAACGCTCAAGTCATCATGTTCAAGTATGAGTTTCATTTGTTTATCCAGTTCACTTTCCGTAGCGCTTAAAAGGTCGGAAGCTAGGGGTTTCTGTTGCCACTGAGCCATTTGTTGTTGAAGGACCAGGTACATCTTGCGCGTGTATTCCATATTTATACTCTCGAACCTATTAAACTAGTAATGAAAGGAATGGCAGCGCTTAACAGGGCTCAGAGAAAACCTCCTTTCTAATTTAAAAGGGCTTTTTTTCTTTTTAACGGTCAGTTTTTTATCTCTGAGTTTTTTAACGTCGCAATGATGCTTCTTCAGCAACTTGAACTGTCTGGAAGTCAGGGGGACATGGCCTTTTAAAGTATTGAGAGCTATTTCGCCCAGAGCATAAATTAAATCGTCAGGAGCCTCGCTTTTCTTCTGCGACAGGAGACCCTACGCAGGGTCTTGAGCAGAGGGAGATTTCTTTTTATTCTGCACGACATGCCGTCTCTTTCTGAAATACTCGGAAAATCGCATGTCTTTATCTTTTCACGACGTACGCCGCAGGCCAGTCGGGAGGAAACAAGCCGGTACGTAAACGAAATTCGTCAGGCGTCTGGGCTTTCAGATCCACCAACAGATAACCGTAAGGGGTCCGCGTAGCATCCTCAAAGGCCTCCAAGAAAAATTTCACCATACCAGGGTACATTTGATGTGCTAAATTGGTGATTTGCAGCTTATCTCTTGGGTTTTTAAAAAGGGTGATGTAATTGGCATTCAGATTTATTGTTCTACTTTTCTTGCCTTGAAAAAATAAATTTTGGACCAAGTAAATGATGGACAAATTCCTGTGATGAGTATATTTTGTGAAGGCCCTCTCTATCTCTTGGCTATGGCTCGCCTGTTCCATCAAATCATCGCCGATCACCAAGTTAACTCGATCAGGTGGCTGTAGTTAATCATTGCTTAAGGAGGCAGGTAACCCCTCCAAAAATTTGATTTTGGGAAATTGGGCTAACAGTTCGTCGTACAGAGGCTGCCAGCAGCAATAAAACCAGACTATATTGTCAGGGCGACGAGAAAGCACACAGTCTGTGTGCTCCAAAAGCTTTTTTACATAATGCGATTTGCCCGAACAGGAGGGTCCCGAAACTATTTTTGAGAATGGGTGCTGAAGTCTTACATCAAAGCCCTCTTTAGTATCCATAGGGGAGAGATGTGAAATCGGGCAAGAGAACCCTTTTGTTGTACACCACTCTGAATCTCTTTCTGAGTGGACGATTTTGCAACGTCAGGGTCTTTTTGTTCCTATGAATCTGCGTGCCATGAACGGTTATTTCTTTCGTGAGATCGTGTTCTACAAAACTATGCACTAGATCCATTAACGAATATAGGTTTACCGCTTGAACCGTTTCATGATTGAGAGTAGTACCCTTTACTTTCATGCAGACCTTCCCTTTGAACGTTTTGTACGCGTACGTTTTTAGACCCCCAGAAACAAATTCTTCTATGTAGTCATCAGGATCTTGTTCGCTGGTGAGTTCTCCTAAATAGTCACCGAGCGGCGGTGTGTACTGTCCGGGCGAGGCTGTGAAGATAATGGAATCTGTATCATGATACAGAATCCTCGGCCCTAAACGATCCAGCAATTCGTACAATTCTAGGAGGGCATAGGCCGTTGTGAAAGCGGCGATCACCACATTGACGGGTCCGGGTACAACGTATCTCTCATCCGCATACCTCCACTGCACCTGAGCGATTTCGTCGCTGACAAAGCCAAAACAGGAGACCCGATACATGTCTGAGAACAGGTAATCAAAGAATTCTTGGGTGTGTTTAACAAACGTCGTGGTCAGTTGATTAGGCTTCTGACCGAATTTTCCCCAAAGAGAATTCAGAAATAACTTGGAAATTTGTCTCTTCGCGGGATTGGAGGCTATGTTTTCACGCTCCAAAAATACGCCTTCTTTTACGAAATAGTTATCAACATAGCACTGGCGGGACGCCAGCCAGAGGCCTCCTGTTTGCATTTCAGATGAATTTTGATGTAATCGGAAAATAAATCTACGGTACTCTGCTCGTAGTGCCAAATCTCATGAATTTTTAAAACTCTGTACCCTTTATCTAAGACCTATCTAAGGGACCTGCACCAGGTTCCTGTTAAAGACCTTTTCCAATCATTGTGGCGGCAAAGACCCGTGGTTGTCTGGGTTTCTGCACACGTACGGCACAGTACGAACATCAATTTATCGCAAATTCTTAAAGGGAGGACCGGAAAATACAAATTGCGAGGGGCTAGTATGGTGATTTTAATAAGCCCAAAGTATTGCTTAAGATCGCCAAACTCCTCAAAAACAAAGGTCGGATGGCTGATCGGGTAGGTTTTTGTTTTGTTGACGTAGGGGTACAGACTTGTAAAATCGTAATAATGCATTTGCTCTTCGCCTTGAGCCTTATGATATAATTTGATAGCGTTGGTGCGACCTCCATAAAAGGGCATCACGGGGATTGATAGGTTTAGGAAACTCAAAGTGACTTAAGAAATCCTGAAGCTCTGTGTCCTCTTTTTTCATGCGCTCCCATTGATGTTCCCAAATCACTCTCACCGTCAGATGAAAGTTTTCACGCAATTTCTTGAGTTTGTCGTCAAACGTTTTAAACAATTCGGCATAAGACGTCCCTGTAAGAGGGTGCTTGGCTTGCTCATCGTAGCACTTTGGACAGCCGTGATAAAAGCAGCCAGCAAACTCAAAGGCCGTCGGGACACCCTGAACTTCGGCGTAACCATCTAGATAAAATGACCCCATCTTTACTTCCCCGTGATTCAGGGCATGTCGAATGTTTATTTTTTCCTTCTCGGAAAGAAACGTTAGCCATTGAATAGAAGCATTAGAATAAGCTTTGTGAGTGCTTTTGTAATGATCACTTGGGATGATTCCAATTGTTTTATCAGGCATGCAGTTTTGTCTGTACATGGACAAACAGAGAGAAGCTAGGGTCATACACTGAAAAGGGTCGATATTACCGATCCTGAGCACTTCTTCTCTAAATTTCATACACGCCATTCTCAAAATAACCACGTCGTTTCGACAATAGTATGCCATTTCTTGTCTAAAGTTGAAGGTACCGCTTTCAATCGAATCCTACCTAGACAAAAACTGCTCTCTTTCATGGCTCATCATGTGTTGAATGCCGTAATATTTAGGCTCGGGGTACGGACCGATGTAATTTTGATTTTCAGCGGTGTTAAAGAAATGGGGAAAGTACCCTTTTTGAGCCTGGAATCCCAGGGCTTTGGGCATACTGCTCAATTTCATAGGTAAGAAGTTCAACGAGTCAATAAATCTCAAGTTATAATCTTCTTCTATAAAGCACATTAATTTACAGCCCTGAGTTGTAACAAATGGAGTTTGCCCGCTCTCGACAAGATATTTCATGAGGAAATAGCCATCATATCCCTTAGAATTGTGAGCTATGAACGTGTAATCTTGGTATTTCGGACATCGATATCTGTGAAAGAACTTTGCTACGCAGTCCTCGCCGGCCCATCTCCACAATTGACCGTTCCAATGCATGCAGTGGATGTAATTGGGGATGTGGGTTCCGTCATCTTGACGGCACTCAAAATCGTAGAACACATACTTTTTGTGGATTAGTCTGGGCGGTAAGCTTTGAATAAAACACTGATGATTTTCATCCGATTCTTTCACGACCGCTCTACAAACGCGATAGTGTCTGGGGTGAAACTTGTGAGGTTTTGACCCGTCTTTCAAGCTGTATCTCTTGTAACAGAGAGCGCAGACTTTAAGGACATCGCAGATACTTTCAGACCGACGTGTCTTTTCATTCAATTTCAGTGTTTTGTGGAGTTCGAAGAAAAACCTTGATCGACAGAAATGCCGACAGTCGGGACATCGAAAAGCCTCCCCGTCAACCCATCGACAGTCTGTAGATAAACAGACGTCACAGTGCTGTTCGCAGCGATGTCGTGACGGTATAGAATATCCAGTGTAACAGAAATCGCAGATGTAGTCAAATCCCAGAAAGCCTTTTAGATTCAAAATACCGTAATAATGCTCATGGTGCAAAAACAGGAACGCCATCTTTGGTTTTCTACCCCGGGATGCTTCAGATTTTAATAGAGCGTTAGTGTTTGGTTCCCTGTACCAGACAATTATTTTAATTCCTAGTAGCCTCTCAAATTTTTCGAAATCTGAAAATGTTACTTTCTGATCTGTTGATAAACCGACTCTGACGTGCAGATGACGAGCCTCTTGTTCACACAATTTCTGATTGTTTCTGAACCTATCGTTTAATACAGCCAGCAAACCCCTGGCAAAACAGCATTGATCATCCGGGTTGAAGGAGATCCATAGGGGTTTCTGTTTCTTTTGAACGATTACATCGTTGAAAAGGGTACAGGCTTTACGCCTAGGCCCCCCGCCACCAGATGGAACCCTCACCACCTGAACGATTAGTGTCAGACTGGAATCAGCTAAAATAGTAGCGTTATTCTGAAGAAGTAATTCAATTTGATTAAAAAAGTCTTCAACAGAAAGCATGCCCGCGGGGGTTAGGGAAAAACACTGGGGTTGAGAGATTCGGCACTTAATTCTAACTGAATTAGATCCATAGAATTCAAAGTGCTCGTAAAACTGTCTAATATTTGCTGAAGGGTCTCGTGTATATGATTAAAAACTTTGGCAAATGAATAGGCCTTAGAAAAATTGAAGCGTTGTCTAATCTCGATATTGTTAAATTTTGGACACTCCGTTATAGACAAATTATTACATCGAGAGGTGGAGGGTTGTGGGGAACTTACTGGCGGCTCTGGAGATGATGGATTCACTGTATGCGATGTAGATGGCTTTGGAGAGTTTACTGACGGCTCTGGAGATGATGGATTCCCCGTATGCGATGTAGATGGCTGTGGAGAGTTGATTTCGAGACTCAAGTTTACCCCGGACGAATTAGTCACTCCTGATCCTGTCTGAGGATGTGGGGAGGAAGTATCCGGCTCTTTTAAATCATCAACAGGTGAGTGCTGAAGACTGATCTTACTGGGCCCTGAGTTCCCTGAGGTAGAAGGGTGTATTACAGGGTCGGTCAAAATAGTCGAGTCGTCGACCGGCAAGTGCTGAAGTGGGGGTCTACTTGTCCCTGAGGTACCTGATGTACATGAAGTACATGAGGCCACTGATATCCCTGAGGTAGAAGGTTGTGGGGATTTTACATTCGTGTCTAGGGCAATTGGTTATTGTGAAGGGCCTGAAGACGTTCTGTCCTCAGAAGAGGTATTCTTCAAAAGCTCCAACAGAGCGTTAACTACGGCTATTTCATCAGAATTTAGAACCTGGAGCGAAGTATCAATGAGGTCAAAATTGTCAATCGGATGTGTCACTGGGTTGGTGATTGAACAATTTCAGGTGATCACGGAGGGGTAGGTATTTTAAGGGGTTTTATAGAATATTTGAGGTTATCAGACATCTCTTTTAATAGTCTCAGGTTTTCACTGGACGGCCTTTTCCTACCTTTGCGCCCTCCATGATGTTCACTGTCTGTATCACTGCCGCTGTCTCGGTCGTTGCCGCTAGACTTGTTTTCAGGCATGACCTAAATTTAAGCAAAGGTTACAGTTATGAGCACAGAAAATAAAAATTTGCATTCAATGTTATTTTTAATGAAAAAAGTAATATAAAACCTATATTTTAATTTCGGGGTATAACCTTGGAAAAAGTATACAGATGCATCAAATGTAAACTCATGTCGGGTACGGATTTGTACTCAGGAGACTCTAATTCTATAAATTGCTCCAGTGCCCAGCGAAGAATGTCACCCAACTGCACCAGTCTTTCGTGATCGTGGTCAGGCTGATGGGAATATCGGGGTGAATAACGATTTCTACACCGAGATCCTCGCTCAGAGTGCAGCGCTGTTGGCAAAGTGTCCCACCCAGGGGTTGAACGCCGGCTAGAATTAGAAGGCGCTGCCGATTGCACGGGAGAATACCCCCGGCTGCTCTCGGAGGGTGCCGGAGAATGCCCTCGGCTGCTCTTGGAGGGCGTCAGAGAATGCCCCCGGGTGCTCTCAGAGGGCGTCAGAGA
>JANRMT010062796.1:42336647-42390036 GCA_026402145.1 Polypterus bichir lapradei
AATGCCCCCGGGTGCTCTCAGAGGGCGTCAGAGAATGCCCCCGGGTGATCTCAGAGGGCGACACACACACAAACACACACACACACAAGCTCATCTACACGTGCTTACGCACACACAGCTCAACCGGTTAATTAACCCCGAACGTTTTAATCCGCATTACCCCTTTTCATCCCACTAGAATCATGGCAGTATAAAAAAAAAATCTATTTTATGCTAGCTAGACAGACTCTCGCACATGATAAGCTATTTGTAACTACCCGAAGCACTTTAACAAACCGCACGCTCAATCCCTACACTAGGTTGGATAAAAATCATTTTCAAAATAGCTGAGTCTCAAGGTATTAAAATATAATCTCATAAATACAGGAACATGTTATAATATTCATTTACCCCATGATTCAACAATACACTTGATACGTC
Source organism: Polypterus bichir lapradei (assembly GCA_026402145.1). Classification (NCBI taxonomy): domain Eukaryota; kingdom Metazoa; phylum Chordata; class Cladistia; order Polypteriformes; family Polypteridae; genus Polypterus; species Polypterus bichir. The sequence continues at coordinate 42,337,068 of JANRMT010062796.1, forward strand.
TAAAATCACCCGGACTTTTGGGGCGACTAGTATGTATTAAAATAATTACATTTCATTTAGCAAAGCTCATAAACACAAGAGCGCTCATAATCACACGCACGAGCGTGCACACACACGCACGTAGGAACGTTGTAAACATTTTATTTTAATAAAGTTTCTTACCTGTTTCATCATAATTGATCTGAGAATCTACTTGTATATAGACCTCTAAGGAAAATAAAATAAAGGATTCAGCCGTACGTTTTTAAATAAAACTTTCTTATTGTATTCCTGGACATTTTCCAGTACACACCAGTAATTATACTCAAATATTCACTCACACATGTCGTTCATGCGGTTAGTTAAGACACATTTATAGACTCATCATCCCCTTTCATGAACAGATCAGACAGATAGAAACATGTTATAATCAGTTGTAAACTTTTATATTGACAAACACGTGCGCGCTTACACATACCCATGCACGCGCGCTCCCGAGCTCACGCAGACACACGAACGCGCAGACTAAATGTGGATAATCAAGCCATGCACATATTAAACAAGATATTTTTTAAAAAAGGATTTTACTGTCTTGCGAGTCGGCATGGATGAACAGATCTAAAGGCAAAATATAAGAATTCAGACCTCCGTTTTTTTAAAACATGCTCATTTAACGCGTATAAGAATCATGAATAGCCTTACCTGGGGATTTGATGACGCTGCCGTCTGCAGAATTGGCTGTATGAAGAATAGTTAGATTTCATTTAGCTGTAGTCATTTAAATTACAAAACATTATTCTAATAAGTTCGTGATGACAAACCGTATTGGGAGAAATTCATCTTGTTGTTCTGAACGATGCGTAGAGAAATGGTCTAAGGTCCTGAAATCACCAGATTTATATACCCAAAAGAGCGGGATTTTTTGAAATGTGCACAGTGATCTGTAATAACAGATGCTTGCCCATCATTTTAACTGGACACCTGTGTAATGTCCGTTGTCCGGGGTTTAAATCCATGCCTTTGGCTGGACGAAGAAAAGTCCAAAATTTGTTTAACAGAATCCATTGTAAGACGTAGATTTCATTAAACAGCTGCATGCTTCTCCGTAAGGCTGTTTTCACATTTCTCAAAGTTTGCTCGGCCATGAGGTTAGAGGTCATAAACCAGCCTGAGCCGGACTAACAACTGAAGTGTAAATCGACACTGATTCCCCACACCCACCTTAGCTTGAGGCGGCCAGAGGTGCTGGGGCGCTGTGCTTTGGAAAAAGAGGTTTTGCCAAAGAGTATTTTAATTCGCTTTTTTCTAGCCCCAGATATCCGATCTGATTAAGGCAATCTAACTTTTAGAAAAACTAAACACATTTCTTCATTATGGTAGGTTTAAAATGGGTGTTATTGGATAGAAGCGGTCTTGTTTTAGATATACTTTTTTATATAAATTATACATCCAAGGTTAGATTTTTTTTTAGATGTCTCAAACGTGATTTAAAAGGAACTGTTGTATATTATTTAACTGTGTGTATGAGGGGCAATGTGCTTTGGAAAGATCGGTTTTGACAAAGAGTATTTTAAAGTTCCTTTCTCTAGCCCGAGATATCCGATCTGATTAAGGCAATCTAACTTTTAGAAAAACTAAACGCATTACTTCATTAGGGGTGGTTTAACATGGGTGTTATTGGATAGAACAGGGATTGTTTTAGATCGATTTTTATACAAATTATAAATATATTAATTAATTTAGCATTTAGATGTCTCAAACATGAATTAAAAGGGATCTGTTGCATCTTATTTAGCTGTGTGTATGATTTTTAAATCTCTTACGTTTAAAAGAGAAGTACATTCCATGGACAGAGGGTCCGCGCGTTCTCGAGCGCGCTCCCGTTCCGGGGTGGGGGGGAACTTACACACAGCTGTTGACAAGCATGCGTGCACAGGGACTGAATCAGCGAAGCGGGCAGGGGAGGAGGGGTTTTGGGTGCTCGAAGCACACCACTGTGTTAAGGCAATCGCGCTTCACAGTGTCTGCAGGGGCTGACTCAACCCGTGTCTGCGCTCTGAGCATATGGCCGGCAGAGGCTGACGGCTCTAGCAGCGCTCCGGGGGTCATACAGGTTGCAGCTTACAGCTACAGCTACAGCTACAGCTACGTGCCAGTTCGGGGCCGCGTAGAGCTTTGGCACTAACCAGCTCGTGGGCGCACGCAGGGGGCTGCTAAAAGCCGGACTGCGCAAAAGCTGGGCTGCGCAGAGGCGGCCTGACATCTCCTTTCTGTGTGCGATGTTGAAGGCTTTCAAGGCCCTGTGTTGCCTGGGATTGGCCCCAGCAGACCCCTGTGACCCTGTAGTTAGGATATAGCGGGTTGGATACTAGATGGATGGATGGTATTGTACTGTTCAGCTAGCTAAGACAGCGTTTCTCAACCTTTAAGTATTCGCGACCGAAGTTTTCATAACAGTTTTAATCGCCCCCCCCCCATGTTTTTTTGAAACGTAGATGCATATTTTATTATACCTACTTAACTTTTATCGACATTTATCTAACTCTATATTTATTCCTCTAGTATCAGAATGTAGTTTAAGTTAATTTGTTTTGATTTCAACAGATGTTTTTTTTCATATTTTTGTTTTCTTTTTTTCACATCTTCGCGCCCCCCTAGGGGGGCCCGCCCCACAGGTTGAGAATCACTGAGCTAAGAAATACAGTTATTGCTTCAACACCTGCCTCAGCGACATTTTGTGGAATTAACCAAAGATACCGTACAACATATTCTGAAGATGAGGAAGAACCTTAACAGGTCAACCCTGACTTTGCAGTTAAGAGAGCCAGTGTCTATAGTTCCCTGTTAACAACGATGGCAGTAAGCTGGTAGGACACGTTTTTATTTGACAATAAAAAGAAAAAAAAAGAAAGAAAAGAAAAGGAGAAAGTAATCGCTGGGACAAGTGGCTCACTTGCTGCATTTGATCAGAATGTGCAAACACTGGAGGAGTACTGTGAAGTATTAGAGCATTTCGTTATTGCATATGGAATAGAAGACGGCGATGGGAAAAAAGCAGTCCTTATCAACGTAGTCAGTAAACACACGTACAGACTGATGAAAAATTTAGAAAGCCCTGAGAAGCCATGGAACAAGTCCTATGAAGAACTAGTGACACTGCTAGAGCATCATTTCAATCCTAAACCAAGTGAAATTGTGCAAAGATTTAAATCTGATTCGCAATCCAGGGGCCCGAGTGAGGCTCAGAGAAAGATTGGTGTGCAGGATAAACAATGACTGGATTCAGAAGGGGTTTGTCAGAGGCTGATTTAACATTTAAAAATGCTCTGAAGATTGCACAGGTTATGGAATAACCTAACAAAAATGTACAGGAATTGCGATTAAAAGCTACCGCTACAGTATGCAACAGTGTAAGGGGACAAAGCAGTAGCAGCGCAGCATACCAAACGAATCACGAGAGCTGCATGGCATTCCTCAATAAAGAATGCTATTGCTGTAAAAGGAAACACAAAGCACACGAGTGCCAATTTAAGCAGGAAAAGTGCAAGTGGAAAAATAGGCCATATAGCAAAGGCGTGCCACAATATGATGAAAACTCCGACAAAGACAGCCGAGCAAAAGCAAAAGTATAGTAGCCACAGTGAAACTTCAGGAAGGCTCATTCATCAAGTAACTGCCACTGCCGATGAGATTCATTGTCACAACAAGCTTTTTCCATTTACAACAGGGCCGTCTTAACAGCATCATAGGCTCCCAGGCAAAGTACTGTGCTGGGGTCCCTACCGACCTACCCCTACATAGGCATCATAGACATCAGAAACAACGTGGGCCCCCATGCTCCTGGTGCACCCAGTCAGTGCCCATTCTGCCAATATGTTAAGATGGTTTGCTGTGCAGGATGAAGTTACCAAAGTGAAACTGTTAAGGGTTGTCCTTAAAGTTAATGAAAAAGCAACAACATCTGAACTGAATACAGGCTGCAGCATCACATTAATGAATCAGACAAAGTTTAAAGAAAATTGGCAAGACACTGAAGCTCCTGAATTAAAGAACATATCTCTTAATTTGAAAATATTTAGTGGGAAGAGCATTAAGGTGCTGGGGGTAGCTGATATACAAAGAACAACTAAAAATACTACCAGTTTTCTTAGTGGAAGATTAAGGTCCAAGCCTGCTAGGAAGAAATTGGCTGGAAGAAATAATGCTTAACTGGAGAGAAATAAAATATTTGGCATTTTAGAGGCTGGCCTTACAACAAGTACTAGCAAAGAAAGAGGAGATCTTTAAAATGAATTCGGAACTTTAAAAGGGTCAAAGCTGCTATCCATGTGGAGCCTGGTGCTAGTCCAAAATTCTATTGCTCCAGATATGTTTCTTTTGGTATATGCCCCAAAGTAGCAGTTGAAATCAACAGGCTCATAAAAGAAGGAATTATTATTCCTGTTCAACATTCAGAGTGGGCCGCACCAGTTGTTTCCATTTTGAAAGCAGAAGGCACCGTTAGGCTTTGTGGTGATTATAAACTAACTATGAACAGAGTCTCTTCGCTAGAGCAGTACTGCATACCTAAAGTGGAGGAATTACTTGCTGTTCTGTCAGTAGATCAGCAGTTTTCAAAGTTAGATATGAGTCATGCATATCAACAAATAGTTCTGGATGAAGGTTCCAAGAAATATCTGATGATAAACATGCACAGTGAAATGTTTACTTATAACAGACAGCCTTTTGGGGTGTCCTCTGCGACAGCCATTTTCCAAAGGGGTTGTTGCAGGGCATATCGAAGGTTGCAGTCTATCTAGATGATGTTCTAGTAACTGTAGCAAATGAAGTGGAGCATCCGAAAAATCCTGATGCAGTGCTTAGCAAGTTAAAGGAAGTAGGATTAAAAAGAAGCAAATGCATGCTAATGGAGAAGGAAGTCCATTATTTAGGGAACAAAGTGGATGCTAAGAGTTTAGCATATATGTATATATGTTTGCATCCTTAAAAGGCAATGTTATTGAGTTTAAGGCTTACCTCAGACTAGGGGTGTGCAATATTGGCAAAAAATTATATCTCGATATTTTATGGTATGTTGACAATAATGATAATCAGATTATACAAGTTCTGTCCTATATATCCAAACGAATGTATCTCAACCAATATATAAAGTATATATCTGAACGGATGTATTTGAACTGATGTACATATCTAAACCGATCTATTTAAACCAATATATATATTGTGACAGATAGCGGGCGCTGTCGTCCCCTTGAACCCTCAGACTAGATGCCAGACACCAGGTAAAAGTCCAATAATTCGACTTTTTATTAATAAATAGTGCCCAAAGCACCCTCCACTCAACAATACTCATCCAAATCACAATAATAATTCTCAATAAACAATCCTCCTCTCCCAGACGCATTGCCACCCTGCCATCCAGCTCAGCTCAACCCTGGGATCTCCCATAGTCCTTTGTACAGTCCTTGACCTGGAAGTGCTTCAGGTGAAAACTCCTTTTCTTCGTCAGTCCGGAAGCACTTTATTTCTTCCAACCATGTGACTGGGATGTACTTCTGGGCTGTGTGGAAAATAAACGTCTCTGTGCCTCCCTGCAGCGTCCCCTGGCGGCCCGACGTTATCCAGCAGGGCTGTGTATTAAAACTCCAAAGTCCATGATGCCCTGCTGGAATTCGGGGCATCTCCATGTTGCAGGGAGGGCTCCATCTGGCAGCTTGGGGGTCTTGGCCAGGTTAAACTGCTGGCCATAGTCCTATATATATATATATATATATATATATATATATATATATATATATACCTCATATACCTGTATATGCAGGGTAAACTAGGGATACTGTATATCTAAATCTATGTATCTAAATCACAGATACAAAATGATCAGAATATTCGTGCTACACAAATAAATGATTGTTAGCTAAATTGGCCCATTATACATCCCTTGCAAATAAAGGCGGACAGTAACTACTCTCGGTATTTACTAGTCCCTTCTCACTTTAGCACAAGATATTCCTCGCTTAATTATTGCTATGTGCATCCAATGGAGCTTGCGTTTTGTGGGGCTGGTAGTTTATAATGTTTATACTGTATACTGTTTATACTGTGTGGTTTCCCTTTCTTTTTTATATTCACATCCATGACTTGGGCTTTATCAATTACACCGAAATTATTTGCATATCATTTACAAATTTAAGGCACTTGATTGTAATCAGTCTCAAACAATATAATGGTGTATGGAATGGCCAGAAGAATTAGAAGAGAGCACATATTTACTGATCATACTGACTTTGTGTCTCATGTTGATGACTGGTTTTCAAGTTGATTTGGATTTCCAAGAGCTATCCTCTTGGTGCTGTGTGCTGTTAAAATAGTAGAATGTATACTTGATATCATTTTTATGATGAAATGCATTAAAGGATGTATGTTACATTTTACGGATAAATTGTTAACTTCATTTATATAATGCATACTATTAATAAACATGTGTGGGCACGGTGGCATGGCGGAGGTGCTGCTGCCTCACAGTAAGGAGGTCAAGTTCCAGCTGTGCCCTGCCTAGAGTTTTGTATGTTTTCCTAGTGTGTTTCCTCTGCATGTTTCAGTTTCCTATTGTATGTGTGTGCTCGTATTCACCCTGCAATGAGCTAATGCCCTCTCCTGAGATTGTTCCTGCCTCTCGCACAATGCTTCCTGGGATGAGCACGGCCCTGGATGGAATAAGATAAATAGATAGATAGATAGATAGATAGATAGATACTTTATTAATCCCAAGGGGAAATTCACATAATCCAGCAGCAGTATACTGATACAAAGAAACAATATTAAATTAAATAGTAATAAAAATGAAAAAAAAAAAAAAATGTTAGCATTTACTCTCCCGGGTGGAATTGAAGAGTCGCATAGTGTGGGGGAGGAACGATCTCCTCAGTCTGTCAGTGGAGCAGGACAGTGACAAAAGTCTGTCACTGAAGCTACTCCTCTGCCTGGAGATGACACTGTTCAGTGGATGCAGTGGATTATTCATGATTGACAGGAGTTTGCTTAATGCCCGTTGCTCTGCCACAGATGTTAAACTGTCCAACTTTACTCCTACAATAGAGCCTGCCTTCTTAACAAGTTTGTCCAGGCCTGAGGCGTCTTTCATCTTTATGCTGCCTCCCCAGCACACCACCGCGTAGAAGAGGGCACTCGCTACAACCGTCTGGTAGAACATCTGCAGCATCTTACTGCAGATGTTGAAGGATGCCAACCTTCTCAGAAAGTATAGTCTGCTCTGACCTTTCTTACATAGAGCATCAGTATTGGCAGTCCAGTCCAATTTGTCATCCAGCTGCACTCCCAGGTATTTATAGGTCTGCACCCTCTGCACACAGTCACCTCTGATGATCACAGGGTCCATGAGGGGCCTGGGCCTCCTAAAATCCACCACCAGCTCCTTGGTTTTGATGGTGTTAAGATGTAAGTGGTTTGAGTCGCACCATTTAACAAAGTCTTTGATTAGCTTCCTGTACTCCTCCTCCTGCCCACTCCTGATGCAGCCCACAATAGCAGTGTCATCAGCGAACTTTTGCACGTGACAGGACTCTGAGTCATATTGGAAGTCTGATGTATATAGATTGAACAGGACCGGAGAAAGTACAGTCCCCTGCGGCGCCCCTGTATTGCTGAACACAATGTCAGACCTACAGTTCCCAAGACGCACATATTGAGGTCTGTCTGTAAGATAGTCCACAATCCATGCCACCAGGTTTGAATCTACTCCCATCTCAGTCAGTTTGTCTCTAAGGAGCAGAGGTTGGATGGTGTTGAAGGCGCTAGAGAAGTCCAAAAACATAATTCTTACAGCACCACTGCCTCTGTCCAGGTGGGAGAGGGATCGGTGTAGCATATAGATGATGGCATCCTCCGCTCCCACCTTCTCCTGGGATGCAAACTGCAGAGGGTCGAGGGCGTGGCGGACCTGTGGCCTCAGGTGGTGAAGCAGCAGCCGCTCTATGGTCTTCATCAGATGTGACGTCAGAGCAACAGGCCGGAAGTCATTCAGCTCACTAGGACGTGATACCTTTGGGACAAGGGTAATATAAGATGTTTTCCAAAGCCTTGGGACTCTCCCCTGTTCCAGGCTCACGTTGAAGATGCGCTGTAGAGGACTCCCCAGTTCCAACGCACAGGCCTTCAGCAGTCGTGGCGATACACCATCTGGACCCGCTGCTTTGCTGGCACGAAGTCTTTTCAACTCTCTGCTCACATGGGCTGCTGTAATTGTGGGTGGGGATGTCTCACCTATGCTGGTATCAGCAGAAGGATGGTTGGAGGATGCAGTACTCCGAGGTGATAGTGGGTTAGGGTGATCAAACCTATTAAAGAAGTTGTTCATTTGGTTTGCTCTCTCCACGTCTGTCTCGATGGTGGCACCCCACTTCGAGCTGCAGCCAGTGATAATCTTCATCCCATCCCACACTTCCTTCATGCTGTTGTTCTGCAACTTCTGCTCCAGCTTTCTCCTGTACTGCTCTTTCGCCGCCCTGAGTTGGACTCGGAGTTCCTTCTGCACATGCTTGAGCTCATGCTGATCACCACCTTTAAAAGCCCTTTTCTTCTGGTTCAAAAGGCCCTTGATGTCACTTGTAACCCATGGCTTGTTGTTAGCATAGCAGCACACTGTTCTTACTGGAACTACAATGTCCATACAGAAGTTGATGTAATCAGTTGTGCATTCAACAGCCTCTTCAATGTTCTCACTATGTGACCCCAGGAATATATCCCAGTCTGTAGTTCCAAAGTAGTCTCTCAGAGCCTGCTCTGCCTCAGGGGACCACTTCCTGAATGAGCGTGTGGTTGTAGGTAGCACCCTCACTCTTGGTTTATATTGAGGCTGTAGCAGAACCAGGTTATGATCTGCTTTCCCAAGCGCAGGCAGCGGGGTGGCGCTGTATGCGTCTTTAACGTTTGCATACAGTAGGTTGATAGTCCTGTTTCCCCTGGTGTTACAATCCACATACTGGGAGAAGGCAGGTAATGTTTTGTCCAGCGTTACATGGTTAAAGTCTCCAGAGATTAGCACAAGTGCCTCTGGGTGCTGCATTTGTAACTTAGCAACTGCGGAATGGATGATGTCACTCGCTATCTCGCTTGAGGGGGGATGTAAACAATAACAACAATCACGTGTCCAAACTCTCTGGGCAAGTAATAGGGGCGCAGACTTACAGCAAACAGTTCGATGTCCCTGCAGCAATTGGAGATTTTAACGTTTACATGTCCTGAGTTGCACCACTTTGTATTGACATAGAGAGCGAGTCCTCCTCCTTTCTTCTTCCCGCAGGTACTTGCATCTCTGTCCGCTCTAAACCCGGGTAGCTCCACGTTAGCATCTGGGATGGCAGTTGTTAGCCACGTTTCACTAAAACACAGCAAGCTGCATTCTCTGTAGGTTCTGACATTTTTCACCAGCACAGCCAGTTCGTCGATCTTATTTGGTAGTGAGTTCACATTTCCCAGGATCACAGAAGGCACCGACGGTTTATAACGCCATTTTCTCTCAAGTTGTCTCGATTTAATCTTATCTTTTATCTTTGCGCCGGCTCAGCTGCCCCGATATCGTCTTCTTACTTCGTCAGTTAAATAAGGAACCACACCGGCATGAGCATTTCTTCTCAGTGCTTTAAGCTGACTACTTGAATAGGCGATTCTCGGAGTGTAAAAATCCATGTCAAGTAGTAAAAGTAGTAAAAAGTGTCCAGGGAGCAATTCCACATAAAAGAAAGTGGTAGAAGTGATCAGTGAAATAGAGAAAAATAGAGATAAAAAGGTAAAAAGATAAAGTCATATACGGAGCTGCTGGAAAAGGCTGCCACTCGAATGCGGCGCCGGAAATGAATAATTAAACATGTATAACAAAGATTTTTCAATGTTCCTTAAAATGTATGAACACTTTATAAGCCAGATGTGCAGATCAGGTCTAATATATGACCACCATAATGTGTAGAAAAATCAACATGTTGCACCAAGTCAAAACAGTCCAGCATACAGGAATTCATTTCTCAGTTTACATATAGGAATGTCAATATGGATGTTGAAATCTCCAAAAAGAATGATTGTCTGAGAGAGGGAACTAAAGTGGGTTAATAATTCAGTCAGATCAGATAAGAAAGACCCATTGTATTTTGGGGGACGATAGAGAACAACAAGTAAGATAGGACCATATTTTGTTATTAGTTTAAGAGCCAGACACTTGAAAGATAATGAACATTCAATTCTTCTGATGTTTAGCTCAGATCTAACAATTAATGTGGCCCCTCCTCTTTGTCTTGAGCTGTGAGCCTCTATGAATTAAATGTATCTACCTCGTTGCCTCATAAATCATTTGGTTCCTGCCAATCAAGCAAATCAAGGTTGCAGTCTGTAATGAATTCTCATAGCATTAGTGCTTTGCCATTGAAAGATCTTGAATTAAACAATGCAATATTAGCAGGGTTCATTGTGCACAGATCCATTACCAGAGTTTATTTTATCATACTACAAATTTGGCACACTGACACTTTTATTTCCAAAGCCATTAATAGCAGAATATTCCTGAGCAAATACTGCCAGTAAACTTTCCATTCACATTTCCATTCTGGCAGTGGCAGCAACCTGACCCGCGGTGTAAATATTTTGGACACCACACAATACCAATGTCTTTTAGGACATCAGTCTGACAATTTGCTCTTGGCAAACTGTTTGATATGCAGGAATTTATCACAAGAGTATTTCAACATAGTAGAAAGCCAATACTTATCTGACAGTAGTAGAGCACACTTAAGCAGCTCAGCACGGTAGAGAAGGTTAGATGGATGGGGTGGGGTGGTGTAAATGAGCGGCGATAGCAATACAGCAAGAATCCAGTAGGAGCATAAACTGATGCCACTGAAAGATTGATCCATTAACAATTTAGGAGATATTAAGGATGCACATGAAGATAATTGCCAGAATTCGAAGGTTCCAGCATATAGCCATTTACATATAATTGTCGGTATTACAGATGTGATTGACTTAGCACCACAAGCCTGGTGGGTGTGAACCTCAGATCATTTCTCCACTTGAAGCACGTATAAAAGGCATCGACAGCAATCCAGTATATCCATTTTCATTTAGAAAACAGAACATTCACAGTGCCTAGGTGAAAAGAAAAATGTTCACAAATAAGGCATCAGGGTAGGAGCGGGCAAACAAAAGAAAGTTTCGAGTGAACCAGAAAAAGATTCAAATCAGTTGTCCCTGAGACTGCAAACTCAGTCAAGGCAAAGTCCATAAAAATAAATCCAAATTCAATACAAAAAGTAACCAGTTACTTTCATGAACTACAGTATACATACAGTAAGAGAAAGTGGAAGAAGTGCAAAAAGTGCAAAGAGCAACCAAAATTTTAATGAAAAGTCTTCTTAACAGGGAGGAGCAGCAGCAACATGCATGCACCAGCTTTCCCTCCACCATTGTATGTTTTGAACACAAGAATTTATGAGCTTGTGAACTAAAGGCTTTCAGGAGACTTTAGATATATGAACACCTCTACTACTCCAGGTTGAAAATCTTAGCAATGTGAAACAGGTTTTAAATTTATGAGCCAAGACACATGGAAGACAGGGACTCTAAGTAAACAGTATAAAGTTAGACAAGACAGCTGATCAGAGAGAGAAGTCACCTAGAAAGCGGAAGGACATTAATAATGCTTTGGGTTGGTGGTAAGACTTCAAGTAATAATAAGTCAACCACCACCATTATTCAACACATATATTGAAGTGCTGCTGATCTGCTGATCTTTCAGAACTACAGGATGGTCCGGTTTTATAGTATAAATTGGCATAGCCTATTTGCTTTTGTTTTTGGCACTAGTTATAATATGTAATGATTAAACTTGTTTAAGCTTGTTTTTTTGGTTGTACATTTTCCTCTATTTTATAACTGGGAACATCTATGCCAGTCTAGGGTAAAGAAGAGAGAATGCTTCTAAGAATTAAGCTACAATGACAGTCATACATAGTTGAAGTATGAAAGAAAGCTACTGACAGAAGCTAGTAGACCTGAAGAATCCAGACACATCACAGCTTTTGGCACTGCAAGGGATTTATATGAGTGTTTCCATATTATATTCAGATTGATCAATGTAGCAGCGACATTCCAAAATATATGGAGCGTTTCCTGGAGGGCATTTGAGATGAGTGTTGTTCTCCTTATCTGGATGATGTTCTTTGCTACTCTAAAACCTTTAACCAGCATCTTAAAGACTTCAGACAAGTGTTCTACAGAATGCGAGAATGTGGCAATAAACTCCAACCTTTACAACACATGTGAACTCTTCAAGCATTAGGTCAGTTACCTAGATGGAAATCTGTTACAGCATGATAGACAACTGACGGTCCTGCATGCAGTGCAGTTATCTGTGTTCAGGCTTGTCTGTTCTGAGACTAGTAACTTGACTTTGGCATGATTGGGGACTTGTGTGTATCGATGATGTAAGTTGGTTTAAGGTGAAGGAACAGAGAAACGGCAATCCATAATTTGGCCCACATGAATGTTCTACTTAACTCTAACAGAACCTAGTACTGAAAGAGGAATACTGGAACCTGAAGTGAGGCCTGGGAGTGGTTTGTGCTTGTGAGCACCTGGTGAATGGTTGACCCAGTTAGACTAATCATTCTCAGCCCAAACAGTCTGCATGGAACTGGTATGTGGACTGAACATCCACGTGGCAAGGTGTGAGTGCAATGCCAGTCAGATGACAGGCAAAGAGAGATGGACCCAGGCAAAATAAAAATTAGCAATGTAAACTGCTTCTTGGGATGTGAAATGTTACTGCTTTTTTCATTTGCAATGTTCAAAAAGAGTGGCTAGACATAATCAGATTCACCTCTATATACAGCAGTGGCACTGGAGCTAAAGTTCTTGATCAAGGTCTCTTACTGTGGAACTGCCCAACAGAACAGGTGCTGAGTAGGTGTGGAGTTATTGTTTACTGGTGAGTGCTTTATACAGTAAAACCTTGATTATCCGTCAGGGGTTGGGACCGAAGCTATGACAGATAAAAGAAAAGACAGAAAACAGAACAGCTGCTTTAAAAATGATATACAGTAGATTGGTTTTGTGAATAGTTGTATTTATTTAAAAAAATTAATCAATTAGTTAACAAAATATAATATAGTATTAACAAAATTAATTAATTTATATAATATTGCAATGACCGATGTAATAAGCAAATACAACTCAGAGGTACTGGAGTTTTCTACGTTTTACTTGGAGTCTTCATTCAGTAACAAACAGTCTTATACTCAGTTCAGTGGCAACTGGAACTCTGGTCCTTTCCCTGAGTTGTCTTTCGCCGAGTTGTCCTTTCACCAAGTTGTCTTTCGCCCACGTGTTTTCGCCGAGTTGACTTTTCGCCGAGTTGTCTGTCGCCCAGTTACCCCTGAACGCTTATACTCTGTTATCTGGGTTACACAGCACATCTCCAAAACAATAGAAAAAAAGCTTTCCCTAATGATAATTATCTCCTACCACTCACATTCGGTCTTTTTCTATACTGCAAACACTCCTGCTTATTGTCTCCCGACTCCCTACTCAAAATTTCCTTCTGCCACACCTTTTTTCTCTGTATTCTCTGTTTTTTTCTTCTGTTTTTAGCTGGCTCAGACAGATGAAGTGCCTGTTCAACAGACCTGAGAGAGAATATGCTAGGAACAGCCAGCGGATGCCACTGTTCAGAATGGATTGAAGAGCTTCTCCTGAATTATGGAAGAAGCCAGGGGTGTAGAGTCTGAATGGACCCTGTTAAAGACATCAGGAGTGGAGACAACTGCAATTAACTATGGATAAAAAAATTGCTGGTGCCCATCATGTTGGGAACTCTAGCATTTCTTTGTGGACACCAACAGTAATGGAAGCTTATAAGTTGAGGAAGAAGACATTCCATGTAATGTTATCAGGAAGGTCACTAGATTTAACTACAGGGTTCCAGCAGGCAAATTATTGGTAGTTGTGGTAGTGGCTAAAGCATAGACTCATGTGTGGGTGGAGTTTGGGGCCATCTGTAAATCATTCTTTAAGTAGCTCTGGTGAGTGATGCTACATCTCAGGAGGAATACAACTTAGGCTGTTGCCAGCAAGGTTGGGAAAAACATTGATCTTAACTGGGGATATCGTGAAGAAATGGAAGCAGTAGCTGGAGGAATGGATAAACACATTTGATACTCCCTCCTTGAAGAAGGAAGTGTCAGAAGCATTGCTTGGGGCTGGATCCACCTTTTAGGCTGATGTCACTGCTGTGATTAAAAAGCTCCATAGTAGCTTTAGTAGCAGGTATGGATGTGATCTGACCTGAATTTATAAAATCATTAGATATTACAAGAGTGTTTTGGTGAGTATGCCTCTTCAGAACTGCATGGAATGTGGGGCAATTATCCTAAAACTGGAAAACTAGGGTAGTGTTTGTTATAATAAGTTTGTTATAATATTAAGAATTGTGTCACTGTATCTGTTTAAGATCTCTTTAAATGTATTTTTCATTCTTTTTCTTTGTAACATGCCATGAAGAGCTGAGCCAGCTTTAGCACAGAGTGTCAGCTTTCAGAATTGCTGGGCCAAGCAAAGCATAAAGACAGACAAGGACAGCTGTTGTCAGCCCTAAAAAGACTAAATGTTACTTGACCTGCCTGGTTGATGCTCAGCACAAGTTTGTCTGCCTTGTTTGGTAATTGTACTGGGGATTTGGTCGTGTGCACACAATATAAAAGAAGCTGGAACCTTGCCAAGCTTTGAAGACCTGAGGGAGTGGAAGCAATAGACTCCAAAGCCACCTCCGTTGTGACAGCAAAGAAGCAATTTCTACACGACCGAATCCCCAAGGTTTACAGATGAAATTTCGCTGGTCTTCCCTGTCTTTTTATAGCAACGTAAGCCGCATTAAACAAGCTAAGTATATTCTGTCTTTTCTGTGACTTTGTCGCCGCCTATCGCCGAAAAGAGGGATATCGCCATTATAATTCATAATTATTTAAATAAAGGTTTATTAAAACGCCGCAATATAAAAGAACATATTTCCATGGAGCTAACACTCCCATCAGAAACATAAGTGGCGCTGCGAGCAGGATTGTAGCGATATTTAACAACCAAAATTAATATTCATAAATCATAATTTTATGATGAATAATATTTTTAAAACATATGCTTTGGATAATGCCGTGAGGGGTGGTCTCAGCCAGATTCCTGGGTGGTCGCGTGCACTGTCATGGACACCCGTGGCTGAGTTATTTAATAATTATACATCCCCAATTGCATGGCCTGAGTTAGAGGGAGAAGTGACTCCTTCAAATGTCCAACAGGCGGTATTGGCGCTCAGGCTAGAGCGCAGGGGAAAAAAGGAACAACAAGCAGCCAGTGAAATCGGCTGGCTTTTATTAACTGCAGTACGTGAGTTGGATCATAAACTGCAGAATATGATCATAGAATGTGGGGAACTCAAACAAGAGATAGAAAACTTACAAGATAAGCAAATGATTACTCGAGAATGCATGGAAAATGCGACATCTCGGGCGAACGAGTGGGAAGCTAAATGTACTATGCTAGCTGTCCGTTTAGTGCATGCGAAGCGCCGTAAACAAGGTAAAACACACCCCGTTTCCTCTGTTAAAATACGAGCTATAATGCAAGGCGATTGGAACCCAGAAACATGGGATGGCAGCATACATAACTCAGATAGTGACGACGATATCTGGGAAGCCGACGATGGGGACGGAGAGGCGCTAACGTATAATACTGACACGTGTACAATTATAGATGCGAGACCGGTCGTGCAAAATAAAGCCAAGGGGCACCCCGGTGGACAACACAGGGTAACACAAACCGTACGCGATTTTACACAAGCAGAGTTTCTAGAACTCGGTAAACAATATAGACAGAAACCAGGCGAGAGCTTGATGCAGTGGATCTTACGTATGTGGGATGAAGGGGGTGATAGTTGTCAATTGACAGATACAGAGATCAAACATTTAGGCTCTATCACCATGAATCCGAAATTAAGAAATGTATTACGAGGGGGACAGAATCAAGCGATCGTATCAATAGTGGAATGGGTTGTAAACGGCGTGAAACACGCATATCCAGACGCGAGAGACGCGGAAGATATTGATAGATCTTGGCGTACAGCTTCTGAAGCAATTCAGCAGCTGCGAGAAATGGGTGTGCAGGCAGCTATTTATAAAGCTGCACCAGGAGTTGCGTTTGCTGGCCCTGATAATGAAGCCTTCACTGCCGGAATACGAAACCGTTTAATAAAAAATGCACCGCATCATTTAAAAGGGGCTCTATTATCTATGCTCGCCGGAGTTAATCAGCAGACAGTATGGGATGTGGCCGCATTATTGGGCCAGTTAGATGAATTGGGTGCAACGGTATCGGCTGGGCAGAGACCAGTTAGAGCCATAGCAGGACATACAATACAAAGAATAAGCCGTACAAAGATGGTGCGTGATCTGATAGAAGCAGGAATAAATAAAATGGATATTGATGGCAAACCAACAGGGGAAATTTTTCAGAGATGGCAAGCTCTGAGAAAGTCTAAAAAAGACGAGGGCAGAATCCCTCCAACCGCACCGCCTAGTGAGGAGGAAACAAAATACTCCGAACACAAACCGAAACGCTTTTTTAACTTTCGGAACGAGTGGCGCACACCCCGACCAACATATTGAGGAGATGGCAGGTCTCCTGTAGGCGGGGAGGTACGACTCATTCATGCAGGAGACCGAAGCCCGTACGTCCCGCTAACCATTTACTGGGGTAAAGGGAAAAAACCACATCAGGTTATGGCACTTATGGATACTGGGGCAGAAGTTACTTTAATTCAAGGGAATCCAAATAACTTTTCAGAACCACTTGTAAATGTAAACGGATACGGAGGCTCAGATATCCAGGCGAAACTAATCACAGTATACTTAGCAATAGGAAAGTCACCCTCTTTTAAAGCTAAGGTGCTTATTTCAGAATTGCCTGAATATATTCTGGGGATAGATATTCTTACAGGAAAGTCATTCCAAACAGAATGGGGAACATTTTCTTTTGGGATTCGTAATGTCATGTGTAGAATAGTGAAAACAATAGTAAGAGGAAAGGCAAAATGGACCCCTTTAGAAATTCCAGTCCCTGACACACCTGTTAATTTAAAACAGTATCGTTTGCCAGGAGGTTTGCAAGAAATAGGAGAAACAGTGGAAGAGTTATTGCGGGTAGGAATTATTCGACCTGCAGTTAGCCCTTTCAATTCTCCAGTGTGGCCAGTCAGAAAACCGGATGGTTCATGGAGAATGACAATCGATTACAGAGGTTTAAATGCTAAAGCACCGCAATTGACTGCTGCAGTTCCTGATATTGTGACCATCATAGAAGACATCATGGCTAATGCAGGAGAGTGGCATGCTGTCATTGACTTGGCTAATGCGTTTTTCTCTATTCCAATTGCAACCCAAAGTCAAGATCAGTTTGCATTTACATGGAAGGACAGACAGTACACCTTTCAAGTACTGCCACAGGGATACCTACACAGCCCTACGTTGTGCCATGGACTTGTAGCAAGAGATCTGGCTACCTGCTCAAATTTAGAAAAGGTACGATGTTTCCATTATGTGGATGATATAATGTTAACTGGGGATGAAGCAGCAGTAACAAATGCATTGCCAGTTTTAATATCCCACATGGAGAGCAGAGGATGGGCTATAAATAAAGACAAAATCCAAGGACCCGCCAGAGAAGTTAAATTTCTGGGCATGATGTGGTTTGGACCAGAAAAACGAGTGCCCCAAAAAGTAATTAACTCTTTGTATAAATTAAAGGCACCAACTAACAAAAAAGAAGCTCAATCCTTTGTGGGCTTAATGGGCTTTTGGAGAGCATTTGTGCCACATTTGGGACTAATTTTAAGACCTATACATGATGTTGTCAAGAAAAAGGCACAGTTTGAATGGACAGAAAAACAACAAGTTGCTTTTGAGGCAGCTAAAGAAGCTTTAGTCCAACACCAAGGACTGGGACCTTTAAAAGCTAATTTGCCTTTTGAACTGGAAGCCACAGAACAGAACAATATTGCTACGTGGAGCTTATGACAGAAAAATGGGTGTAAACGTATTCCCATCGGCTTTTGGAGCCGACAACTGACAGGCTCACAGACTAAATGTACACCACTTGAAAAGCAGCTTCTTACAGCATACTGGGCTCTTTTGCACACTGAGAGACAGACAGGTCCTGCTCCGGTAAAGCTACGCACTAACTTGCCCATTGCTGGGT
This sequence comes from Polypterus bichir lapradei, assembly GCA_026402145.1. Classification (NCBI taxonomy): domain Eukaryota; kingdom Metazoa; phylum Chordata; class Cladistia; order Polypteriformes; family Polypteridae; genus Polypterus; species Polypterus bichir. The sequence goes on from JANRMT010062796.1 coordinate 42,355,353, forward strand.
GGGTTAGAGATAATGGCCTGGGAGCGAGAGCAGGCGCTGCCCAAAATCAAACTTTATGCAAGTGGAAATGGTATTTGCAAGCAAGAGCACACTTTGAAGGCAAAGACACGAGTGCCTTACAAGGGGCTATGGCCGGAGCTGTGATTTATGAGGATCCAGAGGACATACCACCTGTTCTGCCTGTAGTGGAGTTGCCCTTTAAAGAAGCACCAGCATACAGTCATTTGACACCAGTGCAACAGGAGAACAGCTGGTTCACAGACGGGTCAGCAACTGTGGAAGCAGGAACAAGGCTTTGGAGAGCAGTGGCTTATCATCCTCACACTGAGACCATCCTGAAGCAACAGGGGGAAGGTAAATCAAGCCAATGGGCTGAACTTATTGCCGTCGCTATGACTTTAACAGAAAATCAAAGCTTCCCTATTGTTGTTTATACTGATAGCTGGGCAGTTTTTCAAGGACTAACAGTGTGGATCACAATGTGGAGAAGGGCTGCTTGGACTATTCATGGGAGAGAACTCTGGGGTGGCACAGAACTGTGGGAGCAGCTTTGGACAATGGGCACAAGAGGGGAAACCCTCATTGGTCATGTAGATGCCCATGCCCCTCTGATATCCATTGAGAGGCTTTATAACCAACAAGCTGATGTCATAGCTGCTGTTCAAGAAATCAACCTGGAAGAAGCCTCTGTAGAGAATGAAGACCTGTGCAACTATACTGAAGTAAATGTAATCGAGCCTTCCTTAATATCATTAGTAAGGTGGGCTCATGAAACTTCAGGACACATGGGAGCAGAAAAAACATATCAATGGTATCATCAGCGATGTATACCAGTCACTATTGATATTGTTAAACAAATAGTGAACAATTGCTCCACATGTACAGAAGTAAAACAATGGCCCCTAAAGAAGAAGGCAACTGGTAAACTGAAGAGAGGAATGGGACCAGGACAAATTTGGCAGGTGGATTACATTGGGCCACTGCCACGAGAAAATAGACTATTATATGCTTTAACTGCAGTAGATACTTATTCTGGACTGTTACAAGCTTATCCGTCAACAAGAGCTGACCAGAAAGCTACACTTAATGGACTGAGCCATTTAATCCAAGCATATGGAGTGCCTGAAGAAATCCAAAGTGATCAAGGAAGCCACTTTGCTGGAAAAGACGTACAAGAGTGGGCTCAAGGAGCTGGCATTCAATGGACTCTGCATATCCCTTATCACCCACAGGCTGCAGGACTTATTGAGAGAATGAATGGCCTGTTGAAAGAACAAGTTAAAAAACTAACTGGGCACAATCATCTTAAAGGCTGGACTAAAGTTTTGAAGCAAGCCTTATTTAATCTCAATAATCGTCCGTTGGCTGGGTCCACTCCTTTTATGAGACATCAGAATGTCGGAGGAGAGCCACCTGTGTGTGCCCTCCGCCTGACAACAATTAGTCCACTGGCAAACAATGAATTAACTCCCACAGGGTTATTGGTTAGGGCACCTAAGTCACTTACAATCAAGTTAAACTCCTCAGAAAGACTCAGCTTGGGAATAACAGGTCAGTGGCCAAAGGAATGGGAGGTTAGAATAAATGTTGAAATGCTTGTAACAGATGCATGCTTAACAGAGACATTAGAGATCTGTTTAACTGAATGGTATTCAGGCCATATGTAAATTGCACATAGAAAAAGTCACATCTGTTTTAGTCAGTATTGAACAGTTTAAAGGAGAAATTGGAGGGAAGGTATGGGTTTTAACTCCAGGGCAAAAGCCTAGGGCAGGAGAAATAATAGCTGCAGGACCAGGAGACACTAGAATGGTTCTTTAAACGGGCTCTCAGTCGCCCCTCTGCTTTCCTTTACACAGATTATCCTCACGTGTGTAATAATCGGGATAGATGGTTTATGGACCGGATGGAGTCGATGCACCCCCCTATAACAAAGTCTTTTGGGCTGCTGATACGCCAGAAACGGAAGAGTATGTGACCTTGAACTTCACCCTTACCAAGAACTGTACCTGGCAGTTACGAGACAAGACATCTATGGCTCCATTTCCCATGAAACTGGAATATCCTGACTTGTTACCTTTACCTGTGATGACTTATGAAGACACTGCAATAACTGTGACTGTGCATAATAACGTATCTGTCTGGTTGGCTATGATGAACTGTAAACCTGATTCTGATGGACTATCATATTGGACAATTGGAGGGGGTGCAACAGTTGACTGCAATATCAACACCCGAGAATGATGTAATATTATATGTGTTTAAACAGGAAGCAACAACGAATGTAAAAGTAGCAGTAATGTTATGGGAAATTCATAAGACTAGGAGAGGGAATGGTTACCCATTTGATGCAACATTACTTAGACAAATGAAAGGTTGTAAAAAAGCTAAGATAGCACATAAAATAATTACTGTAGCACTCAACATTAATGTTAGTGGGTTTGATATAAAACGTCACGAGTTTCCAAGAGGAGAACATATAGTACCACACAGTACAGGTGCAACATATAATTGTAGAACCATACAATCTTTATGGCCTCCTCATAAGGTAGAAATAAAACGAAGGCCAAAGCGAGACGTGGGGAGCTATAGGAACTGGTTTAGGAGTAGGAGGTTTAGGTTTAGGATCTCTTAATACTGCTGATATAGCCGCAATATATCACAAAATATCATCTACTGGTGTGAAACAAGCCAATAGTTTGCAAACTTTGGCTCATTGGGGGCCAGAGTTAGCAGACAGGCATATACAGGAGTTGCGTTATGGAAGATGCACCATGGGTGGTTAAATGAGTCCTTATGGACTGGTTTGCAAAGCCAATGGGCCATAGATGAAGAATCAGCTTGCTATTTAAAACAGATTATTGCTATACAGCAGTATTTAAATTTTAAGACAGATTGGGGATTCAAAAACCCCCAACATTGGAGAAAATAATTAAAATTGCCATCAGACTGGTGGTTGCAGCCTAAGTCCTTCTTGTGTGAGGAATCAATATGCCAAGCTGTATTTCAGGTAGCAACCACTGCTGAAGAGGACAATGTTTGGTGTCCGTTTCATGTCTTACCTGTTTTACTAGGAGGAACATGGTGGGCACCCATAGTAGATAGACAATGGATAGATCTAAATAATAATACTGTTGAACCTGCCTTTTGTTATAACTGGCAAGAAGGGTTCGTATGTCAAAGGGTGGGTACATTGCCACACCCCTGTTTGCATCCTTTAGCTGGAGACTGTTATTGGCGCCAAATAGCAGTAAACTCCACTGAAGTGTTTCAAACTGATACCACTTCTGCATGTGCAGTGACAATAAATAACATCACTTGGAGTGATGGTACCCACTACAAGGGCCCAGGGGTATCCTGTCGCACCAATGTGAGTAATATACGAGATGACTATTATGGAAGAACCTACATGTTAACTACATGGGAGGATATACATTGGGAAGCAGAAGCTAACCCATTCCTGAACTTACAATCTGCCTACGAAATAGAACTACCGAAATATAAAGCGGTTTTAGAGCATGCTAAACAATATGAACATCTTTTTAATGTAACATTACAAAAAGCAAGGGACCTACTAGTAAGATTGAAAACTGATGAAACTAAAGTAATTACCTCTGCAGAAGAAATTGAAGAGATATCGACACATCACTGGTGGGATTTTTTCACTAAGTGGTCACCATCGAGTAACACTATTTTAAATGTACTTGTTCATTCAATTGTACTGTTAATTATTATTATTATCATTTTTACCATTACAAACATTTACTTACATTTGCGTATTAGACGAGTGAAGCAGGAGCTAGATAGCCATTACACCCCACGGCTTTGCAAGCATTCTTAAGGAGCTGTTTACAAGGTGAAGGGGGACTGAGTACCTTTTACTTTGTGAATAAGATTCTCAGGGTTTGTTTTGTCACAGATCCAGTGACAAAGGGTGGTCTGTTATAATAAGTTTGTTATAATATTAAGAATTGTGTCACTGTATCTGTTATAAGATCTTTTTAATGTATTTTCATTCTTTTTCTGTGTAACATGCCATGAAGAGCTGAGCCAGCTTTAGCACAGATTGTCAGCTTTCAGAATTGCTGGGCCAAGCAAAGCATAAAGACAAACAAGGACAGCTGTTGTCAGCCCTAAAAAGACTAAATGTTACTTGACCTGCCTGGTTGATGCTCAGCACAAGTTTGTCTGCCTTGTTTGGTAATTGTACTGGGGATTTGGTCATGTGGACACAATATAAAAGAAGCTGGAACCTTGCCAAGCTTTGAAGACCTGAGAGAGTGGAAGCAATAGACTCCAAAGCCACCTCCGTTGTGACAGCAAAAAAGCAATTTCTACACGACCGAATCCCCAAGGTTTACAGATGAAATTTCGCTGGTCTTCCCTGTCTTTTTATAGCAACGTAAGCCACATTAAACAAGCTAAGTATATTCTGTCTTTTCTGTGACTTTGTCGCCGCTTATCGCCGAAAAGAGGGATATCGCCGTTATAATTTATAATTATTTAAATAAAGGTTTATTAAAACGCCGCAATATAAAAGAACATATTTCCACGGAGCTAACACTCCCATCGGAAACAACATCCCACTGTGGCACCAAATTTAAGTTGAAGCAGCCTTGAAATCAGAACAGTGGCATTTATATGGTTGTAAGGAAGAGCACTTACCATTTGTGTGTTGAGGGCGCTATCGCGGGGCCGTCTAGCTGGTGAGCGCTGTGAGGTGCGGTGTGTCTGGACACACGAGGATCTTGTATAATGGCCAGTACGGGCTCCTCCACATCTGTTCATTTTTACACGCCGGTTTCCTCGCAACCTGCCCAGTGCAGGCGGTTTAAAGTGCAGCAAGCCTAAAAGAGGAAGCCGCCATTTGTTTGAGTCAGAGATGGGGATCCCATACTGTTAAAGAAATGAGTTTACTTACTGGTGAGTGGGCAACGGGTATGCTTGAGCTCAGCATAGCTGTTGGCCGTCCCGGAGGGTTTATACGTGCGTGACCCGCAGGGGTTCGGTTCTAAATACATAGTTGCCTGGGGCGTGTCGTGGCGTGTGGCGTGAACGTGCTAGAGTCTACCAGGATAGTTGCGTGAGGTAGACAGGTTGGCAGATTGGCTAGACAATCTTGCTGGTTATATTTAAGGAGTTACCGGCCAACAGGGGTCATCAGTGGACCTAAAGGCGAGGTATGAGTAAGCACAGCTGAGCTATTTGGAGGAGCAGTTGTGATTTTGGCGGCTTTTGCATATATTCTTTTGCATATAGAGTAATATATCTCCTAGTGATCATTTTGGTGGAGGTATATATATATATATATATACTTATTTGGTGCTGGGATAGTTTTTGATTTTGGTGCAATTGTTTTTGTATATACACACACTTGTTTTTGTGCATTTTTCTTTCCTTCTGGAGGAGAGTCTTGAGCCATAGATAAAAGAAGACAACCTTCATTATTGGAGTGTGTGTGTAGTTTTTGTAGGAGTGCACTGTTTTTGTAAATACACTATTTTTCCTTTTTGTTGTTTTTATTTATTTCTGAAGAAGTGTCAGTGTTGAAGGACTGTGTCTCAAAGCCCACCTGACACTACTACATTTTGGTTGTACAGCACTCTTGTAAATAAACTTGCACCATTCACCCTTCAATTTTTGTCTGTGTCTCATCTCTCCATTGATCCTGTTCGGTTCATGAACTATCAGATGTCCAGAGTGTAGGCTGGGGCCACTTCCCACTACATAGGATATCACACCCACATCACAGTGTGTATCATCCAAAGAAAAATAAGATTTGAGTGGTCTTTGATTGCACTGCCACCAACCAGGGGATTTCACTTAATGAACAATTATTAAAAGGCCCTGACCTAACTAACATCCTCATTGGTGTCCTTACAAGATTCAGAATGGAGCCAGTAGCCTTAATGGCAGACATTAAGTCAATGTTTTATCAAGTTAAAGTACCAGATAAAGACACTGATCTTTTACGCTTCTTATGGTGGCCTGAAGGTAATTTAAGTAAAGACCTAGAAGAATTCAAAATGACAGTACACCTTTTTGGTGCTACTTCTTCACCTAGTTGTGCTTCTTATGCTTTGCGTAGAACAGCCGAAGATGCCAGAGATACATTTCTTGAGGAAGCAGTTAACACCATTCTCAATAACTTCTATGTGGATGATTGTCTAAAGTCGGTGGCAACAGAAGAACAACCAATAAAGCTGGCAAAGAACCTCCAAGAACTATGCCTCAAAGGGGGATTTCATTTGACTAACTGGGTGAGTAAAAACAGAGCAGTTTTATTGTCTTTTTCTAAAGAAGACAGAGCTCATGAACAAAAGGACTTAGATTTGAGCCACAGTCTCCTTCCCACATAGTGTGTCCTGGGCGTTCAGTGGTGCACAGAAACTGACAGTTTCAAATTTCAAATTAAGTTACAAAACAAGCCTGCTACAGGGCATGGTATTCTGTCTGTTGTTAGCTTAGTCTATGATCCACTTGGTTTTCTAGCACCCGCCTTGCTGCCAGCAAAGCTTATTCTAGGAGACGTATAAAAAGAGAAATTTGGGTGGGATGAAGAAGTAGAAGTCAAACACATTCAGAAATGGAAAAAATGGATGGATGATTCGCAGTTACAGACTATAAAGTGAACAGATGCTTCAAACCTACTGGGTTTGGAACCATCAAGAAAGCACAAATGCACCATTTTGCAGATGCCGGTGAAGATGGATATGGCAGTGTCACGTACCTTGTCTTTACCAACGAAGAGGGCAAAAAGCATTGTTCATTCCTGATGGGCAAGTCAAGAGTTGCACCATTGATGCAGGTCACGATTCCAAGATTGGAGCTGACAGCAGCCGTTGTGGCAGTCAAAATGGACAAAATGCTAAAAGGTGAGCTCCAAATGCTCTTACAAGAATCTACATTTTGGACTGACAGCACCACAGTGCTAAAATACATTTCAATTGAAAGCACTGGATTCAAGACCTTTGTTGCCAACAGAATCTCCGTGATCAGAGATCATTCACAACCTTCACAGTTGGAGGTATGTCACATCTGCCCTTAATCCGGCTGATCAAGCATCCAGAGGGCTAAACATAGAAAACTTTCTCAAAAGCACCACATGGACACAAGGTCCAAGTTTCTTATTGAAACCAGAATGTGAGTGGCCAAAAAGACCAGATCAACTGAACGATTCACTTTTTGAAGATAATCCAGAAGTTAAAACTCGTGCAGTTAACATGACAAGAATAGAGGAGGCAACCGAGCCCATCAACAAACTAATCACCTACTTTTCAGATTGGCATCACTTGAAGAAAGCAGTGGCTTGGTTCCCAAGTTTAAGGACATACTGCTACACTTAAAAAATGAAAGAAAAACATTTCAACTAGAAGTCAGTCAGTCTAAAAGTAATCCAGAAAAACAAAAATCACTCATCACAACACACATAAAAAGGTATAAACTGACCTTAAAACCATCCCCAATTTCTCTAGAAGACTTGGCTAAAGCCGAAACAGAGCTTATCCGCCTCACTCAACAGCAAGAATTTCCAGAAGAATTAAAGGCCTTAAAGAAAAAGGCTTATGTAAAAAAGAACAGTGAAATCTATAAAATTGACCCGATCATACAAGATGGTATACTGAGAGTTGGAGGAAGACTCTGCAAAGCTGCAATGCCCGAAGAAGCTAAACATCCTGCAATTCTTCACAAGCATTCACATGTTGCTACCCTCATATTGCAGCACATTCATAAAAAAATTGGACATTGTGAGCGCAACTATCTGCTCGCACAGTTACGCCAGAAATACTGGATACCTCAGAAAAACTCAGCTATCAGAAAAATAATTTCAAAGTGCACAATGTGCAGAAGATACAATATGAAAGCAGGTGAGCAAAAAAATGGCAGATTTGCCAGAAGATCGCCTAGCACCCAACCATCCACCGTTCACTAATGTTGGAGTCGATTACAGTAATCCCTCCTCCATCGCGGGGGTTGCGTTCCAGACCCCCCCGCAATAGGTGAAAATCCGCGAAGTAGAAACCATATGTTTGTATGGTTATTTTTATATATTTTAAGCCCTTATAAATTCTCCCGCACTGTTTATAAATATTCCCCGCAGCGTTATACAGCATAATCCCTTTGTATTCTCTTAGATATTAGGTAAGATTCATTGAACTTATGTTTATAAACACACTCTTTATATACAGTAAACCTAAATATTATTTTAAAGATATTGAGTGACTCCGATATCACATATGTTACAGCCATTACGATAGACAGGCCACCAGCAATAAATACGTACAATGCAAGAAAAATAGTATACAGTAAATGTATTAATTATTTATGGTTACTCACCAACAACGACACGATGACTTGTCCGATAACAATGAGTTTAATTTTACTGCACAACAAAGGAGAGCGTTACAGCCCTTGTAAAGGAGCCACTTCAGGCGATTGTGTAGTACTGCCGTTGTTCTTCTTCTGGCAGTCTTCAATCCAAATCCCTAAAGCAGATTCCATCCAGACTACTGCCTTATTACATCCACTTACAACTCGTTTTGCACCCTGGTTAAAAGGACGCTGCAGCCGTAGATCTTATATTCCTTTCCTACTTTTTAAATAAAAAGAATCGTAGCCTTCAACAAATCCAAAACGTTTACCTTTTCGGCAATCGTTAACATCTTCTTCTTGCGCTTGGGCACGGCACCTGAAGCAGTAGCAGATTGTTTTGGAGCCATAATGAAGGGCTTGACTATGCACAAAGAAACACTAAAGAGCACAACTCTTTACACAGCGAAGCACGTTGATGCTGAATGAGCGAGATGACACTTCCTGGTTAACACTGCATAGCTCCTGCGTGCTCTGATTGGTTAGGTTCTCAGTCAGGAGAACTTAACTGCGTGCTCTGATTGGTTAGCTTCTCAGCCATCCGCCAATAGCGTCCCTTGTATTAAATCAACTGGGCAAACCAACTGAGGAAGCATATACAGGAAGTAAAAAGACACATTGTCCGCAGAACCCGCGAAGCAGCGAAAAATCCGCGTTATATATTTAGTTATGCTTTCATATAAAATCCGTGATAGAGTGAAGCCGCGAAAGTCGAAGCGCGATATAGCGAGGGATTACTGTACTTTGGTTCCTTACTAGTCAAAAGAGGACGAAGTCTGGTCAAGAGGTACGGAGTAATCTTCACTTGTTTAACAACTAAAACTGCACACATAGAGATTGCATATAGCTTAGACGTTGATTCTTGTATCCAAGGTATAGGCCAATTTATGAGCCGAAGAAGACAGTTAAAATCATGCGCTCAGACAATGGAACAAATTTTGTCAGAGCAGAAAGAGAGCTACAAGAAGCTACTAAAAATTTGGAACACGAAAAAATCGACAACGCTATGATGCAGAAAGAAATCAAATGGATTTTCAATCCACCATCAGCCTCTCATCAAGGTGGAGTGTGGGAAAGACAAATCAGAAGCATAAGAAAGATTTGAAATTCAACACTAACCCAACAAACACTCGATGATCAAAGTCTTCATACAATGACGTGTGAAGTGGAATCAATAATCAATAACAGTCCCCTTACAAAGACATCAAATAATAATTCATTACATTTATATAGCGCTTTTCTCAGTACTCAAAGCACTATCCACACAGGGAGGAACCAGGAAGCGAACTCACAATCTTCCACAGTCTCCTTACTGCAAAGCAGCAGCACTACCACTGCGCCACCTGTGAGGACTGACCCAAATGATTTGGAACCACTCACGCCCAATCACTTGTTATTAATGAAGACACAACTGGAAATGCCACCTGAACTCGTTTCAGAAAATGAACAATACTCACGAAGACGCTGGAAGCAATTTCTATACATGGCTGATTTGTTTTGGAAAAGATGGACTAAAGAGTATTTGCCAATACTTCAAGAACTTCAAAAATGGCTTGCACCAAGAAGAAGTTTTGAACCAGGGGATGTTGTTTTAATTGTAGATAAAGCTACACCTCGCAATTCCTGGGTAATGGGTCGAGTCATCAAGACAATGCCAGATGCCAAAGGTGCAGTCAGAAGAGTTTGTGTGCAGATCAAAAGCAGCACACTGGACAGACCCGTGAAACTGTGCCTGCTTCAAGAAACAGCCAATGTTTGTAATAGGAAATTTTAAAAATGTTTGTTTGCAGTGTTATTGCTAGTGATTTGAAAATAATAGTTAATGTAAAAGTAAAGTAATTGGCTCATATTGAAGTAAAGTATAGTAATTGACTCTGCTCCTGCATAGCAAATTAGGGGCCAGAAATGTAAGAGCCAATCTTAGAAACTCATATTAATGTTTGCTTAATTTGAATAGAATATACATTTCTTCCATAGTCATAGACAATGGTATAGTCTTTTCCCCCTATAAGGTAGTAAGAGAGAGAACTTTCTTGTTATAACTGAGATACAGTGTGATAATTGTATCAGTTGTGTTTAGAATAGGTCCTAGTACACAGGGACTTGAAAGACCCATTTTCATCTCAGAGATGGGATAGACATACAGTTTTCTGACTATCTAGAAATGGTTCAGAAATGTTTGAAGTGATATGCAACTTTTCTTAACAAGAATTTTTCCTTTTTTTTGCTTTTTTAATTTTCTTTATTGTGCGAACTGTTTTACTTTGAATTTTAACTAAAACTTTTAAAAGCGAAGATACTTTGTCTGTGGAATCATTTTGGCACGTCAGGCTTTTGTTGAATCCCATTTTTTGAGTTAGAGCTGCTGAACCTTGGTAATTTTGGAAAAACGCAGCTACAGAGAATAAAGCATTACTATTAGAAAAACAACTTGCTCATCAAGAAAATAACACTGAAGAAAATCATATGTTATAGCATAGGATTAACAGGTTAATTAAACAAAATAAAAAGATGTAGGGAGAAAAAATCATGATGTGGTTTAATGATAACAATCCAAAGTACGTTTGGAAAGGCCTAAAAACTGTCACAGGACTGGGTTCTAAAAAGAGTGTGAACTTTCCAGTTGATAAAGACCAGAAGCCTTTAGCAGATGAACTTAATAACTTTTTACCATATTAAAACAAGTGATTTTACTACCCAAAATACAGAAGTAAAGGAAATGCTTTATAAAAACACCAGGAATTCTGCTGTGATAGAGGTCAGTTTAACTGAAGTGGAGAAAGGCTTGCGGTGGGCTAAAACAAACAGGGCAGTGGAGTCAGACGGCATATCATGTCAGCTTCTACAGTCCTGCTTTAAGCAGCTCTCTCTGGGTTTTCATTTGTTTTTAGCTGGTCTCTGACCTGTGGTATTGTACATGAATTGTGGAAAAAGTCAGTCATTACTCCAGTTTGTAAGATTTTCAGGCCAAGCTGTCTGAAGGACTACAGACCAGTGGCACTTACCTCTATTCCAATAAAATGCTTTGAACATTTGGTAAAAAACCTTTTAAATGACAGAGACAAAGTCTTTTCAAGATAACAACTGTTTAACTTATTGTTCAAACAGAACTGTTGAAAATGCTCTGCTTGATACCTTGTATCAAATCTACACCTTTCTCGATAAGCCGGTTTCATATGTCAGAGTGCTATTTTTGGATTATTTTTCAACTTTCAATACCACCCAGACCAATGTTCCCTCTAAGCTGAGCACGTGAGCGATCGCTCACACGAATTCAGAGCGTCGCTCATACTTCCTGCACGATCACTCATTCTGACGGCGTCGCTCATACTTATCTCGAAAATTGGTGCTCATAAATTTTTGGCTTAAACAAAATGTCGCTCATAAACAATGTTTTTTGCTCACTATATGCTACTCCTTAGAGGGAACATTGACCCAGACCTCACAAACTGATTGGGAAAAAGAACAGTATGAGTGCTAACCCATTTATCACATGGATTCAGGCCTTTCTTTTAAATAGTTCACAGACAGTCAAAGTACAGGACACTTTTTTTTCAAAAGTCATTCGTTCAAACACAGGAACATAATGTTATATATTTCATTCTTCTTTGTGCTAGCAGTTTTAATTAACTTATGGGTGTATTTCTATCTATCAAGCAAAACATTTTAACTTTTAATAAACTGTACCTTATTTTACCAAGATACAAATTTCTTAAATTTCTTTGAAATATTGCAAAAGCACAGTTTCTATAGACATGCTAAACATCTGAATCATTCCCATATAGCATGTTTCCTGATGTACAACTGACTTTATTTTGGACTCTAAACAAATCCAAATCATTTTATGTAATATCATCTAAAATTAATTTGTGCTCTGTACTTGTAATATTTTATTTTACTAGAGGGTCGGCTCAAGTTGGTCAGTTGGGAGACAAAGTCAGAGAGGCGAGATTGTGTTGGTATGGACATGTGAAGAGGAGAGATGATGGGTATATTGGGAGAAAGATGTTAAGGATAGAGCTGCCAGGTAAGAGAAAAAGAGGAAGCCTAAGAGAAGGTTTATGGGTGTGGTGAGAGAGGACATGCAGGTGGTGGGTGTAACAGAACAAGATGCAGAGGACAGAAAGATATGGAAGAAGATGATCTGCTATGGCAGCCGAAAGAAGAAGAAGATTGTATTGAGGATTACTTATGTTCTGTTCTGTGTATTGTATTGACCCCCTTCTTTTTAACACCCACTGCACGCCCAACCTTCCTGGAAAGGGGTCTCTTTTTGAACTGCTTTTCTCAAGGTTTCTTCCATTTTTTCCCTACTAGGGTTTTTTGTTTTTGGGAGTTTTTCCTTGTCTTCTTAGAGAGTCAAGGTGGGGGGCTGTCTAAAGGCAGGGCCTGTTAAAGCCTATTGCAGCACTTCTTGTGTGAGTTTGGGCTATACAAAAATAAATTGTATTGTATTGATAATCTACACATATTAATGCATTATCACTGAACACTAAAGTTACAATACATTGACGTATCAACACAATCTTCATAAAATTAACCACTAACAGTTACACATGAATGCACATATTTCATTTCTAAAATGCATTTCATTATTACTGAAGTCAAAATGCTCTTTCTTGTATATTAAAATATGTAAATATTTACTTGGTGTATTGTATATGAAGACTGGAGAAAGAAATCATTCTAGTGTAATATAGCAACATTCAAAGTCCATTTACATCTCACAACTATTCAAGGTTTTGGCCCCCCTTTTATAAACAGAACATTTTTGTACACAGATATTCAAACCCCTACACCTGCAAGGAATATAGACCTCAATATTTGACCTGTGCCTAGCCGCACATGAAAGACTCTATCAAACATGAATCTTAAAAAAAAAATGAGTTGCCAGGTTTTAAATTTTCTTACTCAAGCACCTCATGGAAACCAAATTCAACTGTATTGATATTCACCTGAAGGATTTATGTCTAAAATTTGGATATGATCCCCTATTACTATATGGGGTGTCACCCACTTTTGGGATCTAATTAGCCAGCTGACACATAAAAATGTGCATACACACATATATGCATATCTATATAGACATATGTATAATGACATATAGGGGGCATCTGCCACCCTAGACACTAAACAAGATTTGTTAATTGTTTTCAGAAAAATACTTTACTGTTATCTTCTTCTCAAATCTGTTCAACATATTCTCTTAGGCTTTAAAAATTGCAATTCATTCACAGAGATCCCTTTCCACATACTGTAAACTCTGTCAAGGTTGTGTTTGGTTTTGTTTATAAGTATTCACCATTCAACACATGTACACACTCCTTGCTATTTATGCTCATATTTACTTATCAGGACAAACAAACACCAAACAGACTCTCATGATGTTAGCTGTTGTTAACTTCATCAAATAGGGAGCATAACACAATCCAGCTCAGCTCTATACGGCACTGGACTCCAGATCAAGATGACCCCATTGGCAAACCGAGTCAGTGACAACAAGGAAAAAATCTTCCGTGGTGATCCCATTCTGCGACAACAAGAAAAAATCCAAACATTGGGAACCATGTGCCATGATTCCACAGCAAAAAAGCATCCCCAGCAACAGCTACACAGTCACAGAGAATATACCAACTCAACACAGAATACATATAAGTTTAAACCTTCACTTCCCATCACCGGGTAAGACTGCTAACAACTGCGCCACCACACACTCCACTGTAATATATAACCTCCATACACAAACATGTATTATCTATCAGTATTTTAAAAACAATCCAGGTTTCAATTTCCAAATACAGTACCTTCTTTATTAGACCAACAACTCTCCCAAAACTCTCTAGGAAGTCTCCTCCTGTATTTTCTCAGTTCTATATGTATTATTTCTTACAGTGCCACCTACTGTTCAATATTAATAACATTAATAACTCAACATAACATCTCCATCTTTCTTAAAGTATTTAACTTCCCATCTCAAAACTCTGGCAAAACAGAAAATAACAACTACAGCAAAAAAAAAAAGAACAACAGAATAATCTATTTGACTTGCACTATGGTCCTGTCTCATAGTCTTTTAACTTCCAAGGATGGCACCATACGTTGCCCTTCAAGTTCCCCTTTCCTTCAGGGGCCAACAAAGCAGGTGGGTTCACTGTTGGAATCGGAGGCGGATAATGCTCAAAGGCAAAATCCCTGTGTGCAGCAGGAGGCATCACAGGATGGATCTGTATGTGGTGTGTCATTTACCAAATCTTCAGATGGTGCACAGGGAAACAGGCATGCTGCGTTCTATACTTTACCGTCACCAAGCAACGTACTGTAGCAACCTTTTTCCAATTTTGTCACATATAAGCATTGGATTACTGTACTATGGCAATCCTTTAGGAACATGGGTAGGAATATTTTTACTCTCACTTTTTCTCTCTTTTCCAATGTTAAAACATGAGCTCCCCTTTTATCATCTGTGTATTTCTTCATCTTATCCTGTTTAGCTTCATCTCTTCATCTTATGCTTATATTGTCTAGTCCAATGGATGTTAACAAAGACAACACATTCAATTTAGTATGCGTATTGTGCCCATAAAGCAGTTCAAAAGGTGAAACATCCATTGTCAAATGTGGAGTAGCTGTAAATGTATGAAGGAATTCCATAATGGATACTTTCCAGGGCCTGTATTGTAAATGAAGCGTTAGTACCGTTTCCTTGAGCACTCAATTAAATCTTTCAATTGACACATTAGCCTTAGGGAGATAATTAGCAGATCTAATGTGCTGAATGTCCTTCTTTTGCAAGAATGTAGACAGCATAGAGAACGTGAACTGACGACCATTACCTGACACCAAGCACTGAAATTTTCATGACGAGTGAAAACATTTACTAAGAAAGCAATGACAGCTGAAGCAGTAATTTGTGATGTAAAACCAACTTATGGCCATTTTGAATAACAGTCTACAAGCGCGAAGACAAAGCGACAATCTGCAGGTGCAATTTCAAAGGGCCCTATCACATCAATGGCCACTTTCTGCCACGGTCCGTCTGGCCAAAGTATGGATTGTAACGGTGTGGCGCACACCTTTATTGTTTTATCACTTGATTGACAGGGTTGACAGGATATGATCTCTGTCATGACAAGATCATCTATTTTCAACCACCAGTACAGGTCACGAAGCCTCTGCTTTGTGCGGACAATTCCTTGATGACTCTTGTTTGCTAGGCCCACAATTGCTTGTCATAGTTTAACCAGCACAATTAACCGATCCGATCCTCTGAATACAAAATCATCTTTTACAGACAGTTTGTGCTGTTTGCAAAAGTATGGCACAAGCTCATGAGGTACAAGTGCAATTTTTGCAGGCCTTCCAGAATTAATGCAATCCCATAAGGCACTCAATTCTGGGAACAATACAGGAGCAACTTTGAATTCGTCCTTGTTTAAGTGCAGCCCCACCTTCTTCAGGTGTTCTAAAACAACTAGGGGTGACGACTTTGTTCAGCAACTGTAGATCAGTAGATAGTAATATCCTCAAGGTAATTCTGGACACCCAAAAGATGACAAAGAAGAGTTGGCAGTAACTTTTGAAACGTGGCTGGAGCTGACGCCAGACCATAGGGGACACCGCAAAAAAGGAACAATCCAATGCAGTCAAGTTCCTACTCTCTTTGTGCAAGAGCGCTTGATGGTAAGCTCTTGCAAGATCTATAGTGGAGAATACAGTAGCATATCGTAATTGAAAAAGCAGTTTTTCAATATATGGCAGAATCAACAATAAAATCCTTATTAGGCTCGTGAAGTTACACACATAAGCATATACCACCAGATTTCTTTTGTCTGACTACTATCGGTGATCCCCACGGAGAAGCATCCACAGACTCAATAATTCCTGCATCAAGCAAGTGGCACAGATCAGCAGAAGAACAGTCCGTACAGATATCGGCAAGCGCTTCAATTTCTGCTGCACCAGTGGGACTTCTGGCCAGATTCTTACCATTCTGCACATCTGAGACCTTTGAATAGAGTGGAAGATAACTGTAGTACTGGGACAGGTGTTGCAGATGTAGGGGTAAGTACTATGCACAGGTAAAGTCCATGCCTAGTAAGGGAGCACTAGTTTGCACGATACGGAAAGTAGCCAGCACCATGACAGCTGCATATGAAACTCAGGCTTATAGGCATCATATGACAGGCAGTTCAGTTTTGGAATAACAGAGCAGGCGTACAGGAGGGGCAGGTAAAGTACAAGTACAAAAATACCTGCTACATAACCCAAAGGGTAGAAGGGATACAGATGAGCCCACATCTATTAGGAGGTGCACTGGATACTGTTTAGAATCATTGACTTGAATTGTAACAGTGCATGAAAATTTTCCAGACTAGTTTGCATCATCAGTTACTCATAAAATGGTAGTATCTGGAATATCAATGCCCTGAACTTGTACTTGTGGAGCAGAGCGACATACATGAGAAAAATGTCCAAGTTTCCCACAGTTTCTGTTTCAAACATTTTTAGGCAAAGGTAAAGACTTTTCATTTTGCTAAATGTTATACATACTTTAACCCAAATTAACCCAGAGCTCTGGAAGTAAATTTATATGACATATTTCAAAAATCTTTTTAGCAGTTGTTCATAGTATTAAAACAAGCATGTAATTGAAGCAATACTTACCAGATAACTTCACTAGCATCTTAGTTTCTCTTTATTTTCTATTCCAGTTAGGAATGGTATATTAACATAATTAACATCTTAAATACACGTTTTCTCTGCATTAACCTTTTTTAAAGCTCTGATCTGCTACATGAATGAGAGAGTGTGACAGCTGCATAGTTTATAAACTGCGTTTTAATGGGTAGAAGAGTCACACATTTTGGATTATATTGGCCCACTATTGTACTAGTATTTAGTGCCAATAAACTTTTCTATCATTCTTTAAGTTAGCACAATTGAGACCTTGTAGGCTTCATCGGCACTGAAGCTTTTCATTTTTAAGTGACTGACTTCCAGCCCCTGCTGTGATTGACTCGTCTTCAGTAAGGTAACATAACGCATGCTTGCTTGTACATTCCATGTATCTGAACGCATCAATTTTATATGCTTAGTATTTAGTAACAAATGCTAGCTAGTAAATTGTGCAGTTTCTCATAAAAGTGACACTTTTCTAATGCTTAATGATGTAATATAATTAGTTTGTGCATAACAATGTCCCCCAACACAGCTTTCATATTCTAGCAAGCTTTGAACAGCCATAAGGCAGACAATTCTTTTCTCTGTAGCTGCCTTCCCCCACCATATCGCAGTGGAGATCCCAGTTTAACTTAATTGTACCCTAATTGTTTTTGCTGAACCAAGATGATGTATGTCGCATGCCAGACTAGAATGTGTTTTAGCTCCACAGTTTTTCTTATCTTTTGGACTTTTTACTCCATGCAATGAGATCACAAGCAGTATTCTCCCACTGCTTGTCCTGATACTTTAAACCTAGGTGTTAAGCTTGCCACTTTACAACATCAGGGAAACCTGCACCCTGTACAGAGTAGCCAGGATGTCACACAGCTTTCGGTGTCCAGATTCACCTGCTTACTGGCTGGTCCTGCTCACAATAACATATTAAGCAAGTGGCTCAGTATGAAGCTGCACCCTGCTGACTACACCAATTGTATCCAACAGAGGGCACTCATTCCCTGAAATTATGTCCTTTCTTGATGTAGAACAGACTAGAGCCAATATCCATCCCTTTTGTAACCATGGAGGAAATGATGAGATGAGAGAAATATGGTAAAAAAAGAGATATACGTATTTAACTTGCTTTAAAATGTAATTTCTGCCCCAAAGAATACAATGCATAATTCATTTATAGATACATATTCAGGCCGGAGAGAAGTCAATGGAACGTACACTCAGTCTTCGGTGGGGGATGATGACAGCAATACGACCCAGGTCCAGAAAGACAGGGAGCAGCATTTGGTCGGCTTCTGACATTCTGATGGATCCTATTCATTATATCCACTCACATATTTACATATGCATAGAATTCTTGTCAGATATGGGCAACTGCTAGATAGGCTGTCTATGTTATGTTTGAACTATGTTCAAATAGCGAATTCCCATGTTCTTATGGCTTCTACAGACTGTAGCCGTTGGTCACTCTGGCCATATATTGTTTCAGCAGATGTCAGCTTTTTGAAATAGCCTTTGTCTTTCACATGTTTTTGTACAGCTACTTACACAGTTTCACTCTGTCAGCTAGTGTACGTGGCTTCAGCTGTGGCATAAAGGAATAATTTTCACAGATTACAGTGACACACTTCAGCCTATTATTTCAGGGTCCTTCTCTCCTTTTCTTTGTGCACAATATGGTCATATGGTCATAATTCCAGATGTAAGAAATGACTGCTCGTGACTGAAGACATAACTTCTAGTAAAAATAGCTTACCTTAATGCTAGAAGTATCAAAAATAAGGTGAGTTGGAGTTGTATGTAGCAGAGCATAATTATGATATTATAGCTATAATGGAAACCTGGCTAAATAATAAAGATGGGGATGAGTGTAACATAGAGGGACACACATTTTTTAGGAAGGATAGACAGAACAGAAAATGAGGTGGGGTTGCTGTTTATGTCAAATGGAATTTAAATGTAAGTCCTCTTTAGTTGAATGTGATGAGCCCCTTCTTAGTGAGGACATGTGGCTTCACCTGGAAAATAGGGAAAGAGGTCTTATTTTAGGAGTGTGATATAAACCACCCAATTCAGACAGTAAATTTAACACACATCTTTTTCAAAAAGGGAGATATTATAGTCATGGGGGGTTTTAATTATCTGTTTTAAATTGTTTTTAACACAGCATGTTAAAGCACCAACACAGGGTGAAGCCTGTCTGGATTTAGTACAGTAATCCCTCCTTGATCGCGGGGGTTGCGTTCCAGACCCCCCTGCGATAGGTGAAAATCTGCAAAGTAGAAACCATATGTTTGTATGGTTATTTTTATATATTTTAAGCCCTTATAAACTCTCCCACACTGTTCACATTATTAGAGCCCTCTAGACATGAAATAACACCCTTTAGTCAAAAGTTTAAACTGTGCTCCATGACAAGACAGAGATGGCAGTTCTTTCTCACAATTAAAAGAATGCAAAAATATCTTCTCTTCAAAGGAGCGCCGTCAGGAGCAGAGAATGTCAAAGAGAGAGAACGCGAGATAAGAAAAGCAAACAATCAAAAAATCAATACGTGCTTTTAAGTAGCCTATGCCGAAGCACCGCGATAAAGCGGCATTTTGTAGAGGAGCGTCCGTATCCTCTGTGCAAACAGCCCCTCCGTCAGGGGCAGAGAATGTCAGAGAAGGTGAGAGACAAAGAAAAGCAAACAATCAAGCACCGCGCAGGAAGCATATCATTGAGGAGTTTTAGTTAATATGTAATACATGCTCTGATTGGGTAGCTTCTAAGCCATTTGCCAAAAGCGTCCCTTGTATGAAATCAACTGGGCAAACAAACTGAGGAAGCATGTACCATAAATTAAAAGACCCATTGTCCGCAGAAATCCGCGAACCAGCGAAAAATCCGTGATATATACTTAGATATGCTTACATTTAAAATCCACGATAGAGTGAAGCCGCGAAAGTTGAAGCGCGATATAGCGAGGGATTACTGTATTTTGTAATAATCAGGATAGAATTGAGGGTGTAGAGGTGATTGAACCACTAGGGTCAAGTGACCATAATGTAATACAATTCTCAGTATTTTGTAAGAGTATAGATACAAAGACTAAAATTGTGAAGTTGAACTTTGGTAGGGCTAATTTTGAGCAGATGCAGCAAAGTCTAAGGAGGATAGACTGGGATAAGCTTTTAAGTGTGGAGACAGTCGAGGAGCAGTGGAACAGGTTTAAAAATGTTTTACATGTAATGCAGGACAGATACATATCTAAATTTAGAATTAATAGGAAATTTTGAAAAACTCCACAGTGGATTAATAAAGATTTAAAAAAGAATTTGCAAAGGAAAAAACTGCTTTATAAGGTATATAAGACTAATGACTGCAAAATGAATCGTAGAGCATATGAGAACATGAGGGCAACCATTAAGAAGGATATTAGGGAGGCTAACAGACAATGGGAGAGGAATATAGCAGATAAGGTGAAAGAAGACCCTAAGAGATTCTTTCAATATTTTAGTAGTAAAAGATCAATCAAGGAGGAGATCAAGTGCATCAGAAATTGTAAAGGGGGATTAAAAGATAGACCTGCGGTGGGTTGGTGCCCTGCCAGGGATTGGTTCCTGCCTTACGCCCTGTGTTGACTGGAATTGACTCCAGCAGACCCCCGCAACCCTGTGTTCAGATTCAGCAGGTTGGAAAATGGATGGATGGATCAAAAGATACAGACAATGAAATAGCGGATGCCCTAAACTTACATTTTTCTGAGGTGTTTACAAGTGAGCAACTACTAAGGAGGTACTGAGGGATTTGGAAATTGTAGAGGGAGAAGTGCTGTTCAGATTAAATAGGCTGAAATTAAACAAATCACCAGGACCAGATAATATTTACCCTCGAGTTCTTAAGGAGGCTAGTGAGTACATACTGTATATAAGCCCTTGACACATATTTTTAGGAAGTCACTGTGCACTGGAGAGATTCCGAAGGACTGGAAAATGGCAAATATCATCCCATTATATAAAAAGGGTGACAGGGCAGATCCAAGCAACTATAGGCCAGTAAGCTTAACATGCATCACAGGAAAATTAATTGAAGGAATTATTAAAGATAAGAGCAACACATGGCAAGGACAGGAGTTATTCTTAACAGTCAGCATGGGTTCAGAAGAGGGAGGTCGTGTTTTACTAACATGCTGGAATTCTAGGAGGAGGCAACAAAAGGATACGATCAAAGTGGAGTTTATGATATTATTTATCTGGACTTTCAGAAAGCATTTGATAAGGTGCCACATGAAAGGTTGGGCATCAAATTAAAAGAAGTGGGAGTTCAGGGTGATGTTTTTAGATGGGTGCAGAATTGGCTCAGACACAGGAAGCAGAGGGTGATGGTGCAAGGAACCTCATCAGAACTGGCTGATATTAAGAGTGGTGTTCCACAGGGGTCAGTGCTAGGGCCGCTGCTCTTTTTAATATATATAAATGATTTAGATAGGAATATAAGTAACAAGCTGGTTAAGTTTGCAGATTATACCAAGACAGGTGGATTAGCAGATAATTTGGAATCCATTATATCATTACAGAAGGACTTGGATAGCATACAGGTTTGGGCAGATTTGTGGCAGTTGAAATTTTATGTCAGTAAATGTAAAATATTACACATAAGTAAAAATGTTAGGTTTGAATACACAATGGGCGGTCGAAAGCACACCTTATGAGAAGGATTTAGGACTCATAGTGGACTCTAAGCTATCTACTCCCGACAGTGTTCAGAAGCCATTAAGAAGGCTAACAGAATGTTAGGATATATAGCACGATGTGTGGAGTACAAGTCCCATGAGGTTATGCTCAGCCTTTTGTGAAAAAGACGCTCTATAGCGCCTGACCCGGCACAGACTGACCCAGAGGCGTGTAGAAGCACAAAAACTTTTATTTTTCTTCACCTGTGGGACATGTCTTCCCCGTGAACCCCACAGGCAATACACAGTCTCACAAGCACTTAACTCCACACAACACAATCCTCTGGCACCACCACTCCTCCCTGGCAACCTCGTCCTCTTCCTCCCGATTCTGGCCCTGTGTGGTGGTTGCTGGTTCCTTTTATGGCCCTGCCGGAAGTGCTCCCGGTGCTTGCTCACCTGTTGCCAATTGCATTCCCGGGTGGGGCCTCATCTGGAGTACCGTGTGCAGTTTTGGTCTCCAGGCTACAAAAAGGACATAGCAGTGCTAGAAAAGGTCCAGAGAAGAGCAACTAGTCTGATTCCAGGGCTACAGGGGTTGAATTATGAAGAAAGATTAAAAGAGCTGAGCCTTTACAGTTTAAGCAAAAGAAGATTAAAAGGTGACATGACTGAAGTGTTTAAAATTATGAAGGGAATTAGTACAGTGGATCGAGACTTGTATTTTAAAATGAGTTCATCAAGAACATGGGGACACAGTTGGAAACTTGTTAAAAGTAAATTTTGCACAAACATTAGGAAGTTTTTCTTTACACGAAGAACAACAGACACTTGGAATAAGCTACCAAGTAGTGTGGTAGACAGTAAGACTTTAGAGACTTTCAAAACTCGACTTGATGTTTTTTTGGAAGAAGTAAGTGGATAGGACTGGTGAGCTTTGTTGGGCTGAATGACCTGTTCTCGTCTAGAATGTTCTAATGTTCTAAACAAGTGCAAGTTGACTTATATACTCAACCATCTATAAACATATTCTTCTATCCCACTTCTCCTGGTCTTAGGAAACAAATGGAACAGACAGGTGAGAGATGGTGCAAATCTTTAGTACAAGTGGACCAATCACATCAGGTCCAGTGGCTTTGTTGCATTTTAGGCCTCTGGGTAATCAGACAATCTTTAGGCAGTTGTCAGTTAGATGACCCAAATGGGGAGCATCCCATTTTTCCATAAAGAGTAACTATCACTGTGAAGATACTTTTCAGCAGGTTGGCTTTAGCATTTGGAGATAAGACTGAAAGATCACCCAACTTTCCCATCACACATTTGATGACATGGTAATAAAGGTCACTTGGATCTTAACTACAACTGAACCTTGATAGTTTAAACAGGCGTCACCCAAAATAGAACAAGAATTTTGCCAGGGAACAATAGGCAGCAAGGATTTTGCCACATGTTCTTAACATACTAAGCATGAATCTTGTAATTCCATGGTTCTAAACATCTATGAACAGTAATAATACACTTTATTTTATAGCTATACCCGAACCAAGGTGCAACATACGGCTGAAGCCTCACTCTCTTAAACAGAATGAGTTATGGAATTATATTATGTACCAACAACCAGTCTGAGGAGACTTCACTAGCCAATTATCTTTTAAATACTTCTCTCTGTTAAAATACAGTTCAACAAGTGGTAACATAATCCAACCTAGTCATCTTTGGATCTCTGTCAAAATTTGATTTGGTGTGAAGTGATCTGGCAAAGGTTTGTTGACACACTGCAATGGTTCAATTTTACAGTACCCTGTGTGATCTGCACTACTGGGTAAATGAGATGAGTTTTTGACACGAAAGATCATGATCAGCTATTGAGAGGTCCTATTACTGAACAGTGCCAAGATTGCCATGGATGAAAACTGCCAACTCATCTCCTTAGGAACCTTGGACACGTTGAAACAAGTTGAAGATGGAAACTGAGACGCTTGAACCAAGACCTTCCATACTCAGAAAGGTCATTATTAGCAAGCACTTCATGTGTACTTAAAAGTTTAATAAGAGTGCTATGGATACTGGCTGACAATAAAGCCAGACAAGAGTGGTGGGTCTGGGGGAGTGTTGTATTAATGCATGGTTTCTTTTTAATAAAGCAGTAGACCAGTATTTTTTTATTTCTCAGCAGGGTTCTACACTTCCTCGTAAAATTAGTTTTCAAAACAGCACAATCTGCTGGACCCCCAGCATAGTATCTAAATCACAACATAACATTTTCCCTTTTTGAACAAGGATTACCTTTTTTTAAGTTAACTAAAACTGCTACCATTTAGAACTGTTTAGTTACATAGTTTTTAGTTGAAGCAGGAGGTTTTCTAAACCTGACCTCTCACTGCCTATTCCCTTCAGAAGTAGTCTGAGATGTATTATTAGTGGAGACATTATCTTGCACATTCTCTAAATTATTTATATGTAAACTTTCAGGGAAGGCTGAAAGATCTGAAGCATTCCACAATCTACAATTATCTAGAAGTTAAGTTTTTGGAGAAGTCTTATTTATCACAGTTTTCCTCACTCTTCCTAAGCTTCCAAGCTGTACAAGGGGGGGCGTCGAATAAATGAACAAGACATCAAAATAATTTTTTCAGAGTTTGAATTCCAACTGACAAAATCTCTTATGTAACATAGTCACAACGACACAGCTATGAACTAACTGACGTGCGGTGCCACTGCTGCTGCTTTTATAGTCGGGTATTTTCAATCCAGAAAGTTCGAGACGTATCGGTATCTATCGCGAACATTAGGGTAACAGTAGATCAGGTCATAACGCGGCGTGACTGCACCACATTGGCAGCGTAGCCAATATTGGCAAATTGAGTTAAATAATTTACTGCGTATTGGGTTATTCTCATGATACAACTAACAGCGGTATAATATTTGTCGGATGAAAATACTTTTGTCTCGTGCAGATAGACTTCATCGGTGTCCTCATTTACGAGATTTTTTAAAATTAAAACATGTTTAATTGTTTCTTTACATAAAAAAATAATTAAATAAGAATAAATAATTTATTCTTTGTTTTTGGGATTAGAATTACTACCAAAAACCACATAAGGCATTTTAACAGTTATTAAAGCACTTTAAAAAATAAATTGCAAATATTTCATCGAAGTTAGCCGAACGCATGAAAATCTTATGGAAGTAAAAATGATAGGATACAGCGACACCGCACGAGTATCATACCTTTGTTAGTTGTATCATGGGTTATTCTCATCTATGTTATATTATGCAGGGGGCGCAGAATTATTCCAGGTAAAAAAGGGGAGGCGCGAAATACAGAAGTTTGAGAACTGCTGCTTTAGATGCTTTGGCTGTACTGCATTAGCGAGCTTTGTTTCCGCTTCAGCAATCATCTTTGCCTCGCCCATGGCTGATTCAATTTGCCAGGCAATGACAAGCACTTTATCTAAAGCCAAGGCAGTTTCTAGAAGGCACTCATGTTTTTTCAGAAATTTGAACACTTGTCATCTTGTTCTCAAAACTGCCAAATCCACAAGAAGTGACAAACTCACCTAGCACCACAACGTCTTGGTCAGTAAATTCACCTACATGTTGAAGTCATTCTCTGAAATAGTGTCGTCCTGCAATAACATTCACCTGTGGGCTCAAGAATGTTTTAAGGCACATACGTTGTGTTGTAAATCTGTTGTCCTTCTTTTCTTAAGCAGTGGATCAGAAGCACCCTTTTCCATTCATCAAAAAATCCACCTCCACCGATAGTAAGAATGTAGTTATAAAAAACTTTTTACACTCTTTGAATGTAAGTTTTGGTTAACTTGGGCACTCCACGAAAGCAACAGGTGGGTGCAGCAAAAAAAGTAACATGTTGCCAAATCTTTGTAGTAATGTGTGGATTCTTTGTAATAAAGCTGGAGATCAGTGTTATGGAAAACACACATGATTGGACTTGATATTCTTAACCGGCCAGGAGGCCAATGCAATGGAGAGATCTGGGAGGGTCTGTGTCAAGGCTGTGTGCTCCCCTGACCTGCTAGATGGCAGCATCCCTGAGCTTCGGTACCCATTTGGACAACCACAGAGAATGCTAGGAATTGTTTTTCAAGAGGGTCAGCCCTATTGGGGTTCATAGGTGCCGCCAGTTGGTGCTGCAGGGAGTTACACTCCTTACTTTATGGGACTTCTTTATGACCCGGAAGTACATCCAACAGATGATGCCTTGGCACCAGAAGTACTTTCAGGTCTTAAAAAAAAAGTAGCGCACTGCCTTGTCCAGGCGAGTCATAGCCGATAAAGGAGTAGCAGTGAAGAGAACAGTGCTTGTGATTGGAGTATGGAGGTATTTCTTTAAAATAAAAACCTTTGTTTTGAATCCAGGACTTGTCTGCAGAATCATGTTTGGGGTTTGGGGCTCTGTAGCACCCCTTGTTGATGACACCAGTAACAAAAATAATTGTTTATTTTTCATTAGGTTTCTTCACATCCTCACAACATTATTTTCCAAAACAGCACCATCTACTGGAGCCTGCAGTATAGTATGTAAATCACAACACAAAATGAAGTAAGCGCTACCATGAATAGTCCACTCTCCACTGCCATCAGTCTGGTGAAAACCATAGAGTCCGCAAATAGCAGTTCCCTTGTTTAAATTATTTCATAATTTATACTTCATAGCCAAATGAAAGTTAAAATAAATAGTGTAGTGAGGGATGTCTGTGGTGGTTTTCTAAGTGTGCTTGGGCTCTGGAGGGGTGTGGGTGTACGTGGTAGTGTGGCAGAGCAGCTACACAGGTAGATGGGGAGACTGGTGGAACCATGTATGTCTGCGCAATCAGCATCCATGTGCAGACTCATTAGCGCTCCATGGTCTATAATCAACACACCTGCATCCCAATCAGTATAGAGGAGACTGAGCAGGACAGAAGGACATCATAAAGAAAGGAAAAAGAGAGAGGAGTCTGGTGGTTAAACAGAAAAGATGAAAGAAAAGAAAGGAGAGGAAAAGAGGCAGGATCACAGCAGAGAGAATGGATGCGGTCAGGATTGACCCCTCATGAGGAGAGAGTGGATGGTGCTCATGGAGGCTTGGTCACTCCTTTTGAGCACTCCAGGGAGCAGGCATGACCAACCAATCTAAATGTGTTCCTACTGGGGGCCGTGACAGATGGTGGCAGAGGAAAGCAGCAGGGCTTGCAAGTTCCTTGCTGGAGGCCCAAGAGATTGTGGCAGGAACATGAACTGGGCTTGGAGTGCCCTAGAGGTGACTGAATGAGATGGCTGGGGCCCAAGCCAGAATAGAGGGTTGACTGCATTTGTTAGCTTGCAGCTCTGCAGGCTGAGTAGACCCTGTCGGGTGAGTAGCAGAGATGTGGTGAAAAAGGAAACACTACAGCTCATGTTGGTTTTAAAAGACAGATCCTGGCCATTATTTTGACCTTGCTTTTAATGAAAGGACTAATTATCAATTATTTATTGTGACTTTTTAACCTTCACTATTTTTTTTTAAATTTATTTACTTGGGATTATTTATTATGAAGATTGCACTGCAATTTGTTTTGGTTTTGAAAACTGTTAAATAAAAAGCATAAAGCACTATTACAGCAACTCTTGTCTAATATGTGTCCTCATTGCCAGGCTTATCCTTGGTTCATTAGTATCAACAATCCTGGGTTCAAGAAGGACATGGAAGCCAACCCGGACCAACACAGATGGCTAGACCAGAGCAGGGTGTGAGGCATTTTGATTAGCTCCTTTTGCACGTAGAGGCCAGACCCCTGTGGCCACCCTTCACCCAGGTATAGATGTCTTATTTACAGCCAGCATGTAGACTGTTAGACATCAACCCTTCCTTTCGCTCATTGCAAAACTAATTTAGCAGTCTGTGTTAAACATTTTGAAGGCTTTACAGAAAATCTCCTGTTACCCCTGTTGCATCAGTTTTTGTGCTAACTGGATTCAAAGATGCTATAACTTTCATAATGTTAAGAATTTTGCTTATCCATTCCTTTAATAGATCAGAAGTACTTGCATGCAAATTTTAAAAGATACAATATTTTCTTTCATCTCAGTTATAGAAATTTCCATTAATTACCTCATCTTACTCTAGACAGAACCGAGCTATTGAAGAAAAAAAGATGCAGCTCCCAACAAGAGACTGGGTGCATTAGACTAATGGACAGATTTTGAGATGGCGATGACAGAACTGGCCAGATAATTAACAGCATTGCAGTTCTGTTTAGTGCATACTACATATATTTGGAGTAAATGTGGGTCATACAATAAATATCTGCGTGGGATAACAAAAGTCTAAGAAGTGTATCTATGACAATATGTCAAACTTGGCTATTCCCACACACTAGTACATTGTTAACTGCTAACTCTTCAGCAGTTGCATAACTTTGATCTAAAAAAGAGTGTGTCTGTTATTTTTTATTGTATAAAACATATATATACAAATCTATACACTCTATACTTTATGTAACTCTGATCCTAACATACATGTTATGTACTGAATGTACAGTATGTAACTATATTATAACCACATTGAACAAGAATACAAATAGAATAGTAATCAGTTATATTATTTTTGTAAAACTGCTGTTTCAATGCTCAAAATTTTTCTTTAGGGACTATATTTTAAATCATGTGGTTTATAACTTCCTTTAGTGTGCATTTAAAAAAACGGATTTTCTGTCCTCTTTTTATCATTGTATGTCTCCCTAGTAACAGCAGTGTAAACCTGAAGATAGGTTTCTCATTGGCTTATAAACTGAATGGAGCCCTTATATAATACAATATGATAGGAAAGTTTCACTTTACATGCATACTTAAGTAAAGAAAACAAAGATATCATACCACAAGCCAAATCTGAGGCTTTCTATTTTTTAATGCTAAAAACCAAAATCTGTAATTTTGAAGAATGTTGGCATACATTTGCATGGCTATCTTGCTAGGAGCTGTTGGTTCACAAATCAATGAGGAAAAAGGTAGGTAAAATAATAAAACAAATAGGGAAATGACTGGTGATAAATGTATGTGTGAGACATTTTTCATGATATTCTTAACTGTTTAAATTGAAATTTCAAAAAATATATGTTGAAAATTTAGTGCAATTCAAACTTGATTTGAAAATATTCAGAATATTTCTCAATTATATACCATTCAGATTTCTAGATTATTTAGATAAGGATTTTAATTCTCAAAGATTAATTTTATATTTCTCCAAATTATTTTAGGATAAACAGTACATCATAGATTTAGAGATTATATTCAAATGTCATATTTAATATTGCATTCAGTATATCCTTAAATCAGTATAACATACAATTTTGTAGTCAGTATTTTCTGAAAGTGTTTATAAAAGTATGTTAAGATATTCCAAATGACTCGGCATATTTTAAGATTAGTAATATATTTAATTGCTTAAACAATATCTGGCAAAAACAATTCTAATAAAAACTTTATTTTCAGATGAATAATTATTAATAAATGGCACAATTGAAAAGGGAGGGGAAGGGACAAATATTACATGTTCTGTGTGGTCTCTCAGGGTCAATTTCAACACATTTAATTATTCTGCATCTGTATGTAGGTTTAATTTAATGCGGTCATTTTTGGAGATCATCTTTAACTCTGAGCTCAGTTTTCAGGAAAAAAAAAAGTTGAAGTTATTGTGAGCATGTGCTGAGTCCAGTTCCAAGGACTATTTAATGACATACTCAACAAGAAATATTGAAATAATTGTTACTAATAAATTATGACTAAATAGAAATAAACTGGTCATTTGTTATTTTCTAACAGTCAGAAAGGTAAACTTGTGAAATAAGGGAAGAAAATATTGTTTCTCTGCTTTTTAGAGCATTTTAAATTTTTTTAGTACATTTTAGTAGTACATTTCCTCAGCACACTGTGGATTCTATTTAGTTTTGAGAACTTTCATATTAAATAAAGATATATTTTCTCATCCTCTGTGCTAGAAGTAGCTGCCTTTTTAATTGCAACTCTTTTTTACTAAGTGATAGTGTCTTCACTTCATAACCTTGAGAGCTTGTTTGCTCTGTTCTTCTCCCTCTTTCTCTAAACCATACCTCTCCACTCAGCAGTTACCACTCCACTACAATAGCTCAGATGTTTGTCCAGGCTATGGTGAGACTACACTGTTACAGTCAGCTTGTGAATGAATGATGTGAAGGATAGACGTATGGTGTGTGAATAGAAAATGCAGTCAGAGTGGAGGAGAGAGAGAGAAAGAGAGAGGCAGAGCTTAAGAGCTTCCTGTTGGCTTCTCCACTCAACTCTGATCCCCTAAAAAAAAACAAAAAAAAAAACAAACCACAACAACAATATTAAGAAGGTGGACATGTTGAAATACAAAAGCATCATTATACAAAACACTGCACTTACTTGACATCTTGTGGGATAAGTTCGATATTCGATTACAGCACTTGTTTTAAAAAATAAAAAACAGTGCTGTTTAAGCATTTCAGTTAAATTCCTGTTAGTGTAAACCTGCATAGAAAGTTTAATGTATAATTGTTTAATCTTTACGTAGGTGTCCATCATGAGAATAAAATGGAGAAATGTTTAGCTACTAAGATATTCACATTAAAATATCTTGCTTTTCTAAAGAAGCCAACCTGGTATTCAAAGGAATGCATAGTCTTGCCAAATGTGTTTATACTAGTGCTGTTAGTATCAATAGCACCTTAGAGTTCTGCAAGAAAACTTAGTACTACTTACTGACTTTAATGCTGTATACAATTATGCCATAGTTGGTACTTGCATCCCTGACAAGCAAAGGGCTCAACGTTGTGTTATGGCATTGTGGCACTCCGCTTTCCATCTCTTACAGAGGATTTTTAGGTAGACCATACTGGATGGCAATAGTTGTGACCTTTCACAGTCTGCTCACCCTGCAAAAGAAACAATTAGGAAATTGGAAGAAATTACAGTGCAACATAACAGGTGTTCTGGTCTCTTTCTTAAATAGAGTTTTTTTATTACACCACACTGACACAGTCACTCAAAAATCTTTGGAGTTTTTGAGCTGTTATGGTGCACAAAGAGTACACTCAGCACCAATTGTATATAGGTAATATTGCAACTTGTATAATCATTCATAGCATGAAGTAAGTCAGAATTTCAAATACAGTACAGATTTTCAAAAAACAGTATCAGAGACTAAAAAAATGAATCCATTGTCTGCCATTTGGCTTGTGTCCCACTCAATCAAGAGACAACACCTTCACTATGACACATACACATCCCTGCATTTGACTGAGATGACCAACATCTTCCATCTGCAAGCTGTCTGGTTGTTTTATGGCTGTTTTCAAGTTATATTGGGCCATAACCACAGGAAGGAGAAAGAACAGTGTGCCAATGTGTAGCCATAAATAATCACTTTTTCATTTTCCTACATAAAGAATATTATTCCTTAACCATCTCAATTCATCATCACTGCTTTACCCCATTAAACATAAATATAAAGCCCCATTACAATAAAGTAAAGTGCCACTCAGAAGAGTGCAACGCACTGAAAAGCTCACAGAACTTTGACAGAGTGATTTCCTTTAGCTCTGTTGTTTTCTCTCCTTAGAGCAGGGGTTCTCAGACTCGCTGTGGCTGCAGGTTTTTGTTCCAACAAGCTTCTGTTTTTAATTGCTCTCCTGGACTATTTAAGTGAACTGATATTTCTCAGATTCTGTGTTTTGGGCACAGTATAGAAATTAGAAATCTAAGTTTGGTAAAAAAAAAAAAATGAAAATGTTTTAAGCAGTTATATAGGAATAATGTATTTTTTTCTTTTTAACAATATTTTCATCTTGATTTTCATCATGCTTTTCCAGATGTTCTAATTGTCTAATTAATCCATTATTTACTAATTAGTGGGGTTGACACTAAAGTAGTTGCAGCCTTTGATTATTCAGTGTTGTTTGCCTGGGTGTCTGCTCTGCTCGTTTTTAATTGTCATTATTAAGATACAATGAAGGGAGGAAACTGCACAGAGAAAGGGTAAAATATAATGAAATCAATAAAATATAGTTAAGCATTTAAATCTATAGTAAAAAAAATTCTAAATATTTTATAAATGTAAAAAATCATGTTGCTGTGTTTTTCTGAATGTAGAATAAGAGAAGAGGAAAAAAAATACCAGTTAATTCAATGAGATCAGTGTTATCAGTTGTTGTCACTAATGATGAATCTGGTTGGAACAAAAACCTGCAGCCACAGTGGGTGGCCCAGGACCAAGTTTGAGAACCCCTGCCCTACAGTATATTGAAACTCAGATCTAAAAAAGGTTGACAGTAAAAAAAAAATTATACCTCTATTAATACAAATATATACACACACTTTAATACTAATAACTGTTTTTTGACCTTTACATAATTTTAGTTGAATATTACTATAATTTTGCAAGTGATGCACGCATACATTAAGTGTTTAGTGGAAATATTATCATTTTCACTATATTCAGCAATCTTTAAAACCAGTCCACAATTATTTGTTGTATGGTACTAAGTCCCTAAGTAATAGTAGTATATTGAAATTCTCACATGTATGTCTGACCAACATGCAACATATCACCAATTTCTGGTGTCATTATAGGTAAAAAGGTATTAAAATACAAAACTTTACTTCATTAGTAGAAAACACAAATTAGCCCATCTGATGTACTCCTTACTCCTGCTCTCACTTGTTCAGTTATGCTTTCAGTTTTTGATAGTTTCTGCAGTTATTAATATAGCTTTGACCCTAATTAACAAGTCATTTTAGATTCCAGGACACAACTGACGATCACTAGCCAGAAAACACAATTCTAAAAAAACTGAAATAAACTTAAAATTTTACCATAGGAACAGCAGGTTTAATTTAGTCAGCTGCTTCAATCACCTCTAGGAGGCAGCAGCTGTTACATAGGGATTGTTGCAGTTGAGAACACATTTATTATGAAAATGCAGACTAAATATAGCAGCAATGTTCACTGCAAGTGGACTTAAGAAGGAACACTCATTTGGTATGTTTCTTTTTTTTTTTTGTTTTTAAACATTTTATTAAAATCAAATAACATTCCATACATGCAAGTCAAGTTTAACAAAATTAGGTTTGAAACAAATCGACCCCAACCCAAAGAGAGCTAGGTCAGCCTAGTAAAACTTTAATAATAGTAAAAATACGTATATAA
The DNA here is from genome assembly GCA_026402145.1 of Polypterus bichir lapradei. Taxonomy (NCBI): domain Eukaryota; kingdom Metazoa; phylum Chordata; class Cladistia; order Polypteriformes; family Polypteridae; genus Polypterus; species Polypterus bichir. Next base: position 42,388,241 of record JANRMT010062796.1, read on the forward strand.
AAAATGAATAAAAATAAATACAATAAAAAGAAAAAAAGAGGTCAGAGAATCTGCTTTCTCAATGCTTTAAATGCTTATTCAAAAATTTTATTGATCAGATCCTGCCAGATTTTGAAAATATTTTGTACAGATCTTCTAACTTAGAATTAGATTTTTTCCAATTTTAGATAATATAAATCACCTGTTTCCCACTGACTAAAAAGAGGAGAGTTAGGATTCTTCCAGTTGAGCAAAATAAGTCTATGTGCCAATAGTGTAGTAAAGACAATTACAGTTTATTTGTCCTTCTCCACTTTAAGCCCATCTGGGAGTCCACCAAACACAGCTGTTAATGGATTAGGAGGGATTGTGACACCAAGGCTGTCTGAGATGCATTTAAAGATTTTGGTCCAAAATGATGTTAATTTAGTACACACCCCAAACATATGGCCTAAAGAGGCTAGAGCTTGATTGCAACGTTCACAGGTTGGATCTTGCCCCGGAAACATTTTGGACAATATTTTTTTTAATTAATTTTATTGTAATTATTCCATACAAATTGATCAATTTTTACAAAAAATAGGATTGAGAACAAGTCGACCCCCACCCCTGAGAGAGAGAGCATGGCCAACGGGGTAAAACTTAAGGCTTGTAAACATACCTAAATTGATGTTTGATAAGCCAATAGAGATGAATGGAGAAGAAAAAGAAATGCTGAAATAATTGCTTCCTCGATGCTTTAAGAGCTTATTCTAAAATATTATTGATTAGATCCTGCCATGTTTTGAAAAAAATCTGTACAGATCCTCTAACTGAGTATTTGATTTTTTCCAATTTCAAATAGTATAACACATCGGTTTCCCACTGACTTAAAAGAGGAGAATTAGGATTCTTCCAGTTTAGCAAAATAAGTCTGCATGCCAAAAGTGTAGTGAATGAAATCACAGTCTGTTTGTTCTTCTCCACTTTAAACCCATCTGGAAGAACACCAAACACAGCTGTTAATGGATTAGGAGGTATTGTGACACCAAGGCTGTCTGAAACGTAATTAAAATTTTGGTCCAGAATGATGTTAATTTGGTGCAGGCCCAAAACATATGACCCAGTGAGGCTGGGACTTGATTGCAGTGTTCGCAGGTTGGATCCTGCCCTGGAAACATTTAGGCGAGACAGATGTGCTCGATACTGTATATAATTTTGAGTTGAATAATTGTATGCTTTGCGCATATGGAGCGCGAGTGAATTCTCTGCATTGCTATTTTCCACTACTTTCCAGATATATTGATTAAGAGATCTTTTTCCCAGTGTCCTCTTGGATCTTTGAAAGGGAGGGACTGTAAAATAATTTTATATATTGAAGAGATGGTGTCTAAGTTCTTGAAATTGAGCAACATTTTCTCCAGCATGGACAAGGGTGCAAGATGAGGAAAATCGGGCAGGTTCTGTTTAACAAAGTTCCTGATTTGAAGATAGTGAAAGAAATGTGTAGCTGGAAAGTAAAATTTGGAATGTAATTGTTGTCTATATAAAAATCTCTAAGCAAGTTAATCCCAATTTTTTTCCAGATATTAAAAACTGCATATGTTTGCGAAGATTGAAAGAGGTGGTTCTCTTGCAGAGGTGCCACAGATAAAAGCTTCTCCATCTTAAAATGCTTTCTATATTGATTCCATATTCTGATTGAGTGAAGCACGATTGGGTTATTAGTATATTGCCGATAACTTGCATTTATTGGGGCACAAAGCAGGGAATAGATAGATAGATAGATAGATAGATAGATAGATAGATAGATAGATAGATAGATAGATAGATAGATA
>JANRMT010062796.1:42390046-42433322 GCA_026402145.1 Polypterus bichir lapradei
ATAGATAGATAGATAGATAGATAGATAGATAGATAGATAGATAGATACTTTATTAATCCCAAGGGGAAATTCACATAATCCAGCAGCAGTATACTGATACAAAAATATCTCAATATTAAATTAAATAGTAATAAAAATACATGTAAAAGCAGACAATAACTTTAAATAATGTTAGCATTTACTCCCCCGGATGGAACTGAAGAGTCGCATAGTGTGGGGGAGGAACGATCTCCTCAGTCTGTCAGTGGAGCAAGACAGTGACAAAAGTCTGTCACTGAAGCTACTCCTCTGTCTGGAGATGACACTGTTCAGTGGATGCAGTGGATTCTTCAAGATTGACAGGAGTTTGCTTAGTGCCCGTCGCTCTGCCACAGATGTTAAACTGTCCAACTTTACTCCTACAATAGAGCCTGCCTTCTTAACAAGTTTGTCCAGGCGTGAGGCGTCTTTCATCTTTATGCTGCCTCCCCAGCAGACCACCGCGTAGAAGAGGGCACTCGCCACAACCGTCTGGTAGAACATCTGCAGCATCTTATTGCAGATGTTGAAGGACGCCAACCTTCTAAGAAAGTATAGTCGGCTCTGACCTTTCTTACACAGAGCATCAGTATTGGCAGTCCAGTCCAATTTGTCATCCAGCTGCACTCCCAGATATTTATAGGTCTGCACCCTCTGCACACAGTCACCTCTGATGATCACAGGGTCCATGAGGGGCCTGGGCCTCCTAAAATCCACCACCAGCTCCTTGGTCTTGCTGATGTTAAGGTGTAAGTGGTTTGAGTCGCACCATTTAACAAAGTCTTTGATTATTTATATATTTATATTTATTTATATAAAGAAGTACTGCAGGATTTTATTTCTATTGAGGACCAGGCCTGTGTATGTTCATCTATTTGTGTCCAGGTTTTTACAGCTTGTATGTTTGCTGCCCAGTAATAAAACTGAAAGTTGGGTAGAGCCATGCCACCTTCTGCCTTAGGTCTTTGTAGGGTCGCTCTTTGGATACGTGGATGTTTTGAGTTCCAAATAAACTAGGTTATTGTTGAATCTAATTGCTTAAAAATGATTTATTGATGCATTTTGGACAATTTTAAATGTGACAGATGCGCTCAATATATAATTTTAAGTTGAATAATTGTATGCTTTGCACATATGGAGCTTGAGTGAATTATGTGCATTGCTACCTTCCACTCCTTTTTTGAGATGTTGAGTGAGAGATCCTTTTCCCAATGTACTCTGGGATCTTTGAAAGGGAGGGACTGTAAAATGTTTTTTAAATATTACAGAGATGTTGTCTGAGTCCTCAAGACTGATCAATATTTCTTCTGAAATAGAGGTACGTCATTAAGACCTTTTTTTGAGAATTTTGAAGGTCAAGGAACCTCATAACCACATTTGTTTTTATGACTGATGTGTTTTCAACGATTTTGAAATATATCAACGTTTCTCCCACAATGCCATTTTGTTTTTCATATGGATGTCGCCACTTTAAGCATTTTTAAATTGTTGCTGTGATGTTTCTAAGCAGGGACAAGTGGAAGTGTGCAATGAGTGACATCATTGGGTCACAGCAATAAAGGTCAGCATCATACACTTAACGTTCATCCAATTCAGTTCTTCTGAAGGCCTTACATGAATTCATTTTTGTTTCTCAACTGCTTTAGCGTTGTTAGAGGACATCGCAAATGGAAGGATTAGAAAAGAACTTGTATTCAGAGATCATACTGATTTCTTGGCACATGATGATGACTGGCTACTAAGTCAGTTTAGATTTGGAGCTTGGAGCTGTGTACTGAACTGGCGCTGGCTTTACAAAGGCAGAATTTTAGGAATTGTGCTCCTTTGCAAGTTCTGTCCACTCTTGGATTTTTAGCCACAGGAGCTTTTCAGCGTGAACTGGCTGACAGATCCGGTATTACTCAGTCTTCACTGAGTCGTACAATGCCAGCTGTATGGGATGGTATTATCCACTTGTCAAGCAGATATATCAGATTTCCGTACACTCTGGTTTAACAGGCAAACATCAAAGCGTAATTTGCAGCAATGTCAGGTTTTCCAAATGTAATCCGAGTGGTCGACTGCACACACATTGCTATAAAGGCACCTTCACAGAATGAATTTGTTTATGTAAATAGAAAGCATTTGCACTCTATTAATGTGTAAATCATCAGTGATGTGAAAATGCGCCTCACTAATGTTGTTGCGAGATGTCCTGGCTCAAACAAACTTGAAAATGGTGCGGTGCGTGATGACTGGCTTCTCGTAAGAGAAGACATTTATTACCTTTTAATCATAGTCGTACATTATCTGTACGATGTAACCATATAACACAATTACTTAGGTGACAGTGGGTACCCGCTGAAGACGTGGCTTCTCACCCCTCTCGCCAACCCACTGACTGAACAAGAGTGACGTTATACTACACCTCCACTCTCGGGCTCAGCGGTGGTAGAACGTACTATAGGGCAGCTTAAGGGCCGTTGGTGCTGCCTGGATGAGACTGGTGGAGTGCTGCTCTATAGTCCACAGAAAGTGTGTCGCATCGTGCAAGCATGTAGCATTCTATATAATATGGCACTCATTCGTAGCTTGCCTGTAACTGGAAGAGATGCGGTATGATGAACCTGACCCTGGACCACCAAATGATCAGCCACACCAGACAGCATTACAATGTCGAATGAATGCAATTAACAGAATGTAAAAACAGGTAAGCAGATGCATCGTTTATTTAAATACCAAAAGGTGTCATTTTGCTTGGCTTTTCTCTTTATTCACATATTCATTTAATTTTTGATTAATATCAAACAATACTGCCTTTATATTTCGTAGTTCATTGGCTACATCTCTCACTGCATCCACCAATGCATTTTGGGATTCCAGAACTGCATCAGTAAGCACATGGCCAGATGATTGCCCAGTGGTTTCCGAGGCAGGGGTGTGTGAACAGCCAGCACCCGAAGATGTGGTCGGCACAGAAGCAGCACCATTATCGCCTGGAGCCACGTCCTCAGCATTGGGGTCAGCTTTTGTACCATTGTCTGGAATTTAAATAAACAGTAATTAATACATCATCTGCTGCCTGATTGTCTTATTTCACATGCAAATTATTTACACGAGTATGGATAATGGTAATCAAAAAAGAAATAAAAACTCACCGGCACCTTTGGTGATGTCAGAATCACCCTCCCCTGCTGGTAAAATGCCAGCAATAAGTGTGTCGCTAATAATTGCAGCAACTCACTGCTGTAACGGCGTGAGCTCTGGGAGTTCACTACCTCCTCCAGTTGTGCTGACATGCAGACGATGAGCTGCGACTCTCCTTTTCACGGCAACTTTGATGTCGGGTCCACTTCTTTTTTATTTCGGTCACAGTGCGAGTTTCTGCTCGAGCACTTTTGAGTGCATCCACCACGCTATGCCACTCCATCAGTTTCCTTTTGCTACTAATTCCACTTCCTAAGCTACCAAATAAAACATTTTTCCTGGCCTCTACTTCACTTAGCAAGACTTCCATTTTGCATTCGCTGAAGTTTTTCTTTTTTTTTCCCATGCTTTCGCCATTGTCTTCCTGAAGCACTAAAGGTAAGGGGTTATTTATATTGATTTGCATATTCAAAGAGGCGTAATTCTGGGAGGAGTTGGGGTGGGGCAGCATGCACGTGCGTTACTTTTCACGCTGATTGGGATTTATGTAGCGGAAGAACATGAAAGTTTGCGTATGCACAGATTCCGGCATCTGGATTTTTCTGTGTGTACTTACATTTCCGCTTTTGTGCTTACGCCATGTTATAGTGTGAGTTCTGCGCACACCGTTATACATGAGGCCCCTGGTCTTTAAGTGCTTGATCATCTTTCTCTTTAAAACAGACTCTCTCACACACTCTTTCCTCATAGGCTCCTTGTAAGGCCCTTCTAACACTTTTGTAGTGTCTTTCTCCCAGGTTCCATTTGGTCCTACTAGACTTGCCATGCCAAAAGTACCACAGATTACAACATCGATTATAATATTTATCCATCTATTTTCTTAACCTACTTATTTCACTTAAATGATTAATGGGTTGGGATTCAAACCCTGTTTTCCAGAGTGATAAGGCAGCACATGCCGTTATCCAACCATGCCACCTAATAAATGTAATATAACCTACAATTCATTAATAAACTAACAAGCTATAGTAACTCACTCCTCTCAAATGTTTCCTTTGTGTAGAGTCTTATATACCATCAGCCTTCACAATCATCCAAAGATCTGCTGATGTTATTCTGTTCATCACCTTCATTTTCTCCCACTCATCCCCTTCTTTCCTTATAACCAATTTTATTATATAAACTTATTATGATGACCTTCTTCTTCTTTCGGCTGCTCCCATTAGGGGTTGCCACAGCGGATCATCTTCTTCCATATCTTTCTGTCCTCATCTTGCTCTGTTACACCCATCACCTGCATGTCCTCTCTCACCACATCCAGAAACCTTCGCTTAGGCCTTCCTCTTCTCCTCTTCCCTGACAGCTCTATCCTTAGCATCCTTCTCCCAATATACTCAGCATCTCTCCTCTGCACATGTCCAAACCAACGCAATCTCGCCTTTCTGACTTTGTCTCCCAACCGTCCAACTTGAGCTGACCCTCTAATGTACTCATTTCTAATCCTGTTCATCCTCGTCAGGCCCAATGCAAATCTTAGCATCTTTAACTCTGCTACCTCCAACTCTGTTTCTTGCTTTCTGGTCAGTGCCACCGTCTCCAACCCATATACTGTAACATAGCTGGTCTCACTACCGTACTGTAGACCTTCCCTTTCACTCTTGCTGATACCTGTCTGTCACTAATTACTCCTGACACTCTTCTCCACCCATTCCACCCTGCCTGCATTCTCTTTTTCACCTCTCCTCCACAATCCTCATTACTCTGTACTGCTGATCCCAAGTATTTAAACTCATCTAACTTCGCCAACTCTACTCCATGCATCCTCACCATTCCACTGACCTCCCTCTCATTTACACACATATATTCTGTCTTGTTCCAACTGACCTTTATTCCTCTCCTCTGTAGAGCATATCTCCACCTCTCCAGGGTCTCCTCAACCTGCTCCCTACTCTCGCTACAGATCACAATGTCATCAGTAAACATCATAGTCCATGGAGACTCCTGTCTAATCTCGTCTGTCAACCTGTCCATCACCATTGCAAATAAGAAAGGGCTCAGAGCTGATACCTAATGTAATCCCACCTCCACATTGAATGCAATTGTCACTCCTACTGCAGACCTCACCACTGTCACACTTCCCTCGTACATATCCTGTACAACTCTTACGTACTTCTCTGTCACTCCCGACTTCCTCATACAATACCACAGCTCCTCTTGAGGCACCCTGTCATATGCTTTCTCCAGGTCCACAAAGACGCAATGCAACTCCTTCTGGCCTTCTCTATACTTCTCCATCAACATCCTCAGAGCAAACATTGCATCTGTGGTGCTCTTTCTTGGCATGAAACCATACTGCTGCTCACTAATCATCACCTCACTTCTTAACCTAGCTTCCACTACTCTTTCCCATAACTTCATGCTGTGGCTCATCCATTTTATTCCCCAGTAGTTACTACAGTCCTGCACATCCCCCTTATTCTTAAATATCGGCACCGGTACACTTCTTCTCCACTCCTCAGGCATCCTCTCACTTTCCAAGATTCCATTAAACAATCTGGTTAAAAACTCCACTGCCATCTCTCCTAAACACCTCCATGCTTCCACAGGTATGTCATCTGGACTAACGGCCTTTCCATTTTTCATCCTCTTCATGGCTGTCCTTACTTCCTCCTTGCTAATCTATTGCACTTCCTGATTCACTATCTCCACATCATCCAACCTCTTCTCTCACTTGTTCTCTTCATTCATCAGCCTCTCAAAGTACTCTTTCCATCTGCTTAACCCAAACTCCTCGCTTGTGAGTACGTTTCCATCTTTATCCTTTATCACCCTAACCTGCTGCACATCTTTCCCAGATCGTTCCCTTTGTCTAGCAAATCGGTACATGTCCTTTTCTCCCTCTCAGTGTCAACCTCTCATACAACTCATCATACGCCTTTTCTTCAGCCTTCGCCACCTCTACCTTCACCTTGCGCCTTATCTCCTTGTACTCTGGTCTACTTTCTGCATCTCTCTGACTATCCCACTTCTTCTTTGCCATCCTCTTCCTCTGTATACTCTCCTGTATTTACTCATTCCACCACCAGGTTTCCTTTTCCTCTTTCCAGATGCCAAGCACCCTTCTTGTTGTCACCCTTACTACATCTGCTGCAGTTTCCCAGCTGTCTGGTAACTCTTCACTGCCACCCAGTGCCTGTCTCACCTCCTCCCTAAAATTAACCTTGCAGTCTTCCTTTTTCAACTTCCACCATTTGATCCTTGGCTCTGCCCTCACTCTCTTCCTCTTCTTGATCTCCAACGTCATCCTACAGACCACCATCCTATGCTGCTTAACTACACTTTCCCCTGCCACCACTTTGCAGTCTTCAATCTCCTTCAGATCAACTCTTCTGCATAGGATGTAAGCTACCTGTGTGCATCTTCCTCCACTCTTGTACGTAACCCTATGTTCCTCCCTTTTCTTAAAAAAGTATTCACCACAGCCATGTCCATCATTTTGGCAAAATCCACTATCCTCTGACCTTCTTCATTCCTCTCCTTGACACCATACCTACCCATCACCTCCTCGTCTCCACTGTTTCCTTCACCAACATGCCCATTGAAATTCGTTCCAATCACCACTTTCTGTCCCTTGGGTACACTGTTCATCACTTCATCCAACTCACTCCAAAAATCTTCCTTCTCCCCCATTGCACACCCATCTTGCAGTGCATATGCACTTACAACATTTATCATCACACATCCAATGTCCAACTTCATAATCATTACTCTGTCTGACACTCTTTTCACCTCCAAAACACTCTTGACATACTGTTCATTCAGAATAACCCCTACCCCATTTCTCCTCACATCCCCACCATGATAGAACAATTTGAATCCACCTCCAATCCTTCTACTCTTCTTCCATGTAGTCTCTTGCACACACAATATATCAACCTTCCTTCTCTCCATCATATCTGCTAACTCTCTCTCCTTACCAGTCATACTGCCAACATTCAAAGTTCCTACCCTCAGTTCCACTCTATTTACATTCCTCCTCTCCTCCTGCCTCCGGACACGTCTCCCCCCTCTTCTTCTCCTTCTTCTTCTTCGGCCAACAGTAGCCCAATTTCCGCCAGCACCTTGTTGGCTAACAGTACTGGTGGCGGTCATTGTTAACCCGGGTCTCAACCGATCCGGTATGGAAATTTGTATTGTTGTCCGCATATTGATTTGGCAAAATTTTACACCGGATGCCCTTCCTGATGTAACCCCATTTATCTAGGCTTGGGACCGGCACAAAGAAACACACTGCTTTGTGCATCCCCTGTGACTTATTATGATGACCTGAGCAGTAAAATGAGTCTTCTTCTATCTGAGTTGCCTGTCCATTGTAAAAAAAAAGCAAACAATGTAGCATTTATTGGTAGTGCAAACAGGATTATATTGAAACAGGGGTGAATGCATATTCAGAAAAAAAATGCAATGAATTAAAAAAATTGTAAGAAATAGCTGTTTCTATATTCAATTGATAAATAAGGTTTTTAAACAAATTATGAAGCCATAAAAAATTTGCTTTATTTCCTGCTTACAAAAATATTTATCAATTCATTAGTCTCTATTTGAGGACTAGCAGGGTAGCAAAGCAGAGTCTGCCGTTCTCGCCACCACAGAAAAACTGGTAAAAGAATAGCAGAGAAAGTAGGGATTAATATGCATCCATGATAAAAATGATAATTCAATGCATATACAGTATATCAGGAGTAAACTAAAATGTAGGTATGAGAAAGCCATGTTAAAATAATGGGTTTTTAGCAGTTTTTCAAAGTCCTCCACTGTATTAGCCTGGTGAATTTCAATCAGTAAACTATTGCAGATTTTAGGTGCATAACAGTAGAAGGCCGCCTCAGCACTTCTTTTAAATTTAGCTCTTGGATTATAAGCTGACACTCATTTCAAGATCTAAAGTTACGATTTGGAGTGTAAGATGAAAGGCATTCTGAGATATAGGATGGAGTGAGATTATTTAAGGCTTTGTAAACAATTAGCAGTATTTTATAGTCAATTCTAAATGTCACGGGAAACCAGTATAATGACATCAAAACTGGAGAGATGTGCTCGGATTTGTAGCTCTTGTTTAAAAGAACTGATTCTGGTTAGCTGATTATTTGAGGTTTTTATGCTGTCAGACTTGCCATCAAGGCAAAGCCTATTTTTTGTCGTTTCCTACCTTTGCCCTTTTTCTGCTTTGACTTTTGTCATTCCTTTTTAAAATCTATAAATATAAAGAAACTTTAAAAAAAACTTTGTTTGTTGTCCTGGAACCAGAGGTTTTATATTTTCCCTCTCTTCATTAATGTTGTCATTCTATAAACTTTTGATATTTAAAAGTTTAAGCCCAATTTTTGGGTCTGTGTAGATATGAAACCTGTCATTGTGTTTGTGTCTAAGCAATCTGGGAGTAGGTTTATCAAGTGGGCACAGACATGTGAAGAGGGCAGATCTGGCCTTTTGTGTGATTCATTTGACAGATACACATTCTCCTCAAGCACTCTCTAGTACAGTTTATGGAATTCTTGGTTGAGCTTTATGCCAGGGTACAAACAGAAAAAGAGCCCTAAACATCATGCTTTACACTTGGTATGAATGTTTCTGTTTTTTGCCAAACAATCCTACCTTTGTCTCTTCCATCCAAAGAACATTCTTCCAAAAGCCTTTTTCATCATCTAGGTGTTGTGTGGCAAACTTCAATCATGTATTCTTCCTTGCATGTGGGGCAGAGTTGTGCATTCTCTTTTGAATGGTTAACTCAAGCCTTTCACACTAAGAGAAGCAATATGATTTCCAACAAGATCTTTCAATCAGCTGTTGGGCTGAATTTGATGGGATGACCATAGCCTTGATAAGATTTAAAATTTCCTCCAGTTGCTGCTGATATTTTGGATAGTGGAATCATTAACTACAAGTTATCAGGAAATTGTTTCAAAACCCTTCCAAGATTCATAGGTATCAGCAATGTTGCATTTAAGGATCTTAGAGAGCTCTTTTGGTCACAGGATGATGTACCTGCATACAATTTCTAAGACCAAACAACACCAGACTTCCATGTTACACTCTTTTGATGTTCTAACCATTTGTGCCTGTTTACATGCACCATATTTTAATGTTAGGCATTTTAATGCAGTGCTCAAAGTTGTGGTATACTGTCTTTTTATACACAAGGAACCTGTATTTTTGATGATTTATATTGTAGGAATATGTGCAAAAATATGATTTTTTTTTCCAAGATCACTTTTTTAAATTATAACTTAAATGATTTCATTTGATCAGTCTGAATGTACAAACAAAGACAAAATTTTTTATGTTGTCTATTTATTTAAACACACCAGATGACAAGTAAATGCACTAAGGTGTGTGGAAAATGTAAATATAAGTCAAATATTGCTTTCCTCTTGATTAATAACATGTTTAATTTACAGAACCACACATAGAGGCACAAGTAACTACCTGCACCTCTGGAAGCACTGAAACAGAAGATGAGTTGCAACTGGATGGGGATGAAGAATTATACACAGATTTCATAAATAATAAGATCATGATGACTATCCCTGATTTTGTGGATCATTTTGGCGTACAGCCAGGATGGCTGCAGCAGGCACAAACTAGCAAGCAGATCTGTTTTAATGACCTTGGCATCAATATTGAAGCAGAGAAAAATCCACCTGAATCTAAAGGTAAGATTCATAATATGCATATCAGAATTATATTATTTCTTGAAGACTGTTTGTGAATAGGATTACCCTGTAGAGAAATAATTCCCATATGCCTTTGATCAAACTGAATTTACGTTTTAGGAGAAAAATTGGATAGTTAGGAAAAGCATGTTGACATACACCTGCTTAATCTAAAAACAGAAACTATTAAATCTATACAGCCTTCTACGAAGTTGATATGTTGGTGCAGTATTAGGCACTGCTGCCATTCAGCTTTAGGGACCAAGCTTTAAATCCCAGCTTAGTCAGTCTGTGCTTAGTTTCTCCATGTTCATGTGGCTTTTTGTCTAGGTGATCAGGTTTTCCTCCCAAAATCTTCCAGTTTATAACTTTTATTTAATATTTGAATGCAGTGATTTAAGTATTAAAAATGAATAAGCAAGTGACATTCTGTGGAAAATTCCAGAAGTCTTTCTGTGATGGATCTAAGCAGAGCTGAACTAAAAAAATTTCTGTGCCTAACCAACTCTACAGGGCATTGTGTCTAGATGGTGTATAAGAGCAGCATCTGTATACTTGCACCAAACAGCTCTCTCCAGTTTTTCATTTTCATTTTAACTTGTCCAAAGCCATGCATTTGTACCTCCATCCATCCATCTATCCATTTTCAAACCTGCATTATCAATTATCTTTTAACCTACTTTATCTGCAAGGGAGCAGGAGCCTGTTCCAGCAAGAAATCAGGCCCAAGTCAGGAACAATCTCCAGACAGAGTACTAATTCATTGCAGAGCTGGTATTGTACCTTTGCTCTGAAAATGCTAAATCATTGTCCTTATTCTCAAAATTCCTGAATGTAGGTCAGTAGCTCGCATTTAATTTCCAATGTAATGCTTTGAATATTTGATGAAGGGCATCTAAATGACAAACTTGGCAAACTTCAGTTTACCTTACAGAATATTTGCTCCTTTCTTGATAAACCTGCTACCTATATCAGACATTCCTTCAATATTAATTACTATCCAGCCTCACATATTGATTGATAAATTGAACAATATGAATGTTAATTCATACATTAAAGTTATTCTTGATTGCTTTGATGTAGTACTAAAATCAGGGTATCATGCTCACCACTCTTAATGCAGTTCTCAAAACAGCTCAGGCATTTCTCATAACACATACTTAAAAATGCATAGTCAGTCAATCACTTCAACACTGTGTTTAATGAATAAAAAATGTTCACCACTGTTTTAAGACTTAGACACCAAATGTTTTTATACTTTTAACAAAATCTTACTGACTTTGAAAAGAGTAGTGCAAAAAATGTAGGCCTAATGTAGAGTAAAAAATATTCAAACACAAGGATTCTTTGAAACGTTACACAATATTTAATGCTGAAACTTAGAAAAGCAAAATGATAAACATTAAACTGTATGCATCAGAAAACAGAAAGAGAAAAAATAAACAAACTTAGAACATAGTACCAGCTACAGTAGAGTACAGTAAAGTCACACTACATCCATCCATCCATCCATTATCCAAACCGCTATATCCTAACTATAGGGTCACGGGAGTCTGCTGGAGCCAATCCCAGCCAGCACAAGGTGCAAGGCAGAAAACAAACCCCGGGCAGGGCGCCAGCCTACCTCAGCACTACATACATATATATATAAATCTAAAATTACTATAAAGTGCAAAATATCAAATGTCTTAAGGCACATCATGTCTCTCCTCTTTATTAGGCAACATCATTGTGTCTACATCACACCTGATGTCTTCCCTTCTGAGACACAGAGGGTAAAATCTTTTTGCATACCGTGCCCAGCCTCAAAAAAGCCTCAGGTGTGATGTCCTCACAGCCAGCATCCATTGCTTGCAGTAGGAAAATCTGTTTATGAGACTGTAAATCATACACCTTCCAACTCCAAGCAGAAAAGAATTCCTCATTTGGGTTGAGTAATGTTGAATACGGTGGCAGGAACACCATTATCATTTTTTGGTGGGTTTCAAACCATTCCCCCACACGGCTGGAGTGGTGAAAACTTACATTGTTCCAAATTACTGCATGCTGTCTCTCACAACCGCCCTTTCATTTTTGGGAATGAGGGCATTGTAGAGCCCATCTAAGAATTGAAGAAGCCAGACTGTGTTTCAGGGTCCAATGGCTGCAGCATGGTGAATTACCCCATGTTCAGCAATAGCAGCACACATTGTGATGTTTCTCACATGCTGGCCTGGCACATTCACTGTGGCCCTCTGACCTATGATGTTCCTGCCACATCTCCTTATTTTGTTCAGGTCAAATTCTGCCTCATCCACATACACAAAATTATGTGGTGTCTTATTGGCCTCCAACTCAAGTATTCTCTGTAAAATCCAAAGAGAGTGTTCACATTAGAAACATCTGACATAGTGTAGCTTAGAAAAAAGAGAAGACATCTCTACTGTATATCTTTACCTGTACATACGGATGGTTAAGCTTTTTTACTCTCTCACAGTTTCTCTCAAATAGAACCTTGTACAGCTGTTTTGTAGAAACAGCATGTCTTTTCAGGACCCTGTCTAAGATGGAAAGACTCACAAAATTCCATTGTCCTCCACAACAGCTTGCTGGATCTTTTTTTAGCCTAATGACATTGGTTTCTCTCACCATGTCCACAATTGCCATCTGCTACTTGTGTGTCAAAAGTGGCCCTCTCCCACCAAAATGAGGCAGTGGTACTATTCTGACAATACAAAAGTCATCAACCGACCTGCCGACCAGCTTCAGCCAAACTTAAGCCATGGTTAATAACATGGTCCACAGTTGTTGCCCTTATTTCATTATATACCCTATGATATACATTCACTCCTCTTCTTCTAGTCCTGCCCTGACTCTTCCTTGTCTTCTGTTTGCTCCTCTCCCCCTTGCCCTACCACGCATTTGGACACCACGCCCTCTCACAAAGCCTGGTTCTTGTACCTGCATATCACCTTCTTCCTGCTTAGTGATTGAGAAAAACTGTAATCATTGACTCAAGATTGTTTTTTGCATTGTTCATAGTCAGTTAAGACTATGTGAAATTATGTGAATTTTCTAGCGATTGTCAGTCATTCAGTTGCATATTCTTAGCAAGTCAAAGGCAGTCGGCAGCACAATGTGACATGCCAACTAGTAAACTCGCTGCTATAAAATTATAGAGGTTTAATTTTGTCTTCAGCCATTGGGACAAGCTCTGTTTAAATTAGAGCTGACAACCAATGGTTAGAATACACCAACAAGGAATAAGAAACATGGGTGTTTTGGACTACAGAAGCAGAAGAAAAGTTTGTTAGTCTGATGTTTCATGTTTGACACACCATGACAGATTGGAACAAAGAAAACAACTTGCTGTAATTGTTAGTCCTTCATGCAGTGCTGACTCCATCAGGCAGTATGCTACTGATTGTCAGAAAAAGGGGCGAGCATGACTATGCTGGAAGATCAGCAATCAATCAGTAAATGTGACATGGCCAATGATTTTCATTTATTTAATTTGGCATTTTCTGGTGATGAGATCAGCAGCTGTGGTTAACAAATCAGACATACCCCTTGACTAGAAGTCGTGCAATGTGAGTTTAGCTTTATGGTACTTACATTTTTTTTCTTATTGTCTCCCTTACTTTTTACACTTCTATATCAATGAACTGAGGCACAACAATGATCATTATTCCATTATCAAGTAAGCTTATGGCACTATGGTCACAAGATGCATATCCGGAGAGAATGAAGGCTATTAGTTCAATCAGCTGAACTGAGTCAAAAAAACTAAAGAAATGGTATTTGATTTTGACAAACAGAAATCTGTATGCAATCTGTATGGCTGTCTATCTTGGGAGAGGAAATGAAATAGTAACAGGAGATGAACTTTGATAACAGTCTAAATTAGAATATTAGTATAGTAGGGTCTATGCATAATACATTTGGCACTTATTTTTTTCTTTAAACTCAAATTGTTCAAAGATCAAAGCTACTGAGCGCTGATGTGTATATACAGTGTCTTTATAAGTAGGGTGTCTTTCTCAGTTGTTAGAAGTAGTTATCAAAGTATATTTTATTAAACAATGAATAGTAAATGTTTTTATACTGTTGTTTCTTTCTGTTCTTGTCTCTGTGATTACAACCCAGAATCAAATTTAAAATTTTCCTTATGTAAACATAACCAAATGGTAAATCCTAAAAACTTAACTTATTCATTTCTCTGAATTGGCTCTGTATGATGTAAATATAGGTATTTGAAAAACGCACCCTGTTATGTACTGCCATTCTGTCCAGGGCTGCTTCCTGCTTTTTGTTCAGTGCTGGAGGAATTGGCTATGGCATCATGTGACATTATAACACAATCAGAGAGACTGGATAATGGATGGTATATTGTATTCTGGCAGATTACCCATTGGGATAACACATCTGTCACTTTTATTCAAAAATTAACCTGAATCACAAGGACAGTAATTAACTTAATGGAATACTCAAAAATTATTATTTTTTATGTTAGTTGCCCCTTGTATATTGTAGTGATGACAATCTCAGTTTTCATTGATAACAAATATAAAAAAATTGTGATATAATACAAGCCAATGTTGACTAATGCTGTATAATAGCAAACGTTATGAAAATTGTTAAAGACATTACATAGGACTCGTTTTTTTTTTAATTGAAGTGAGGACTCTTGACCAGTGAATGAGGAGGAGAAGCTGATCTTCAGACCCATGTAATTTTCTTTCTCTGTTTATGATGTGCACTGATTATTCTAGAAGTATATATTTAAAATTTTATAAAGAAATATATTTGCATATTGTGAGCAAACAACTGGAAAACTAACATGTGGATTATGTGAAGTAACACACAAATAATGTGAGAGTTTGTTTTTTCCACGTTTTTCATATTGTTTGCTGTTATGCATTGGTCACCATTGGCTTGTATTATATTATAAGAATTTTTTAACTTTATTCACAATAAAAATGTCAGATGAACATTTTTTTGGACATCACTACAAAATGCATGAGGTAAGTAACATATAAAAAAAGAACACTTTCTTGGGTGGAGTATTCCATTAATACTTTCCAATGTGACCAAGTCTGTTGGATTGTAGAACCAGTTACATGAAGTATAATGACCATATTGTTGTTGTCAATATATAATTCTCATTAATCTTTACATGTTAGAAGCTCATATATGCTTACTGTGATAAAGGTGTGAGTGTGTTTCAATTATAGATAATCTGCAAGACATACCAAAAGTAACTGTAACAGTATAATGCTGTCTGGCTGTCCTTTGCCACTGTAGCTGTTAAAACAGAAAATATGATAGCATTACACTTATTGTCAAGAGGACTGTAAATCTGCACTTTTCCTGGATATGACTGGATAATGTGAGTTTGCAGCAACTATATATGTCATGTTCAGTAAACTGTATTAAAATTCATTAAATTATCCATTAAGTATATTAGAACTCCATATCCGTACAGCATGCTTGCAGTGAACCCATGTATTATAAAATACAAATTTCCTTTTCTTCAAAGGGTCTCTATTAGTATATTATCTTTGGTTTTGCCCTTATTAAGTTAAAATGAGAAAATGCTAATGCTTATAGAGAATCATTTTTTCTTTTTACTTGAATATCAATACTGGAGTACAGTTGATTTGCAAAGTTATTAATTGTTATACTCATCATTGGTGTTGATCAGTAAAATATGCCAAATCATTTTTTGCAGCAAATTTCCTGGATTCTCCCGTGATTTAGATCACAAAACTTTTCCCTGGAAATTGACCATGCAGCCGGCTTAGATGAACTTTTTATTCCCAGTGCCGCCTGATTGTTTGCAAGGCCAGAGTGACATCAGAGAGCTACAACAGCCAATGTTGGATTGAGATGTCTCTACCCAATTTGCACTATCAGTCCACTGCTCTGCTTCATCTGCTTCGTGCATGCATGAAAAATGTATGCAGTATACACACATGCCTGGCGTTATGTGACTACCCAATTGATGCTCCAGCTGAATTTTCACCCTGCATGCATCAAAAAAAAAAAAAAAAAAAATCACAGTATTTTCATTAGAGGGGTACAATAGCCGATCATACTGAGAATATTATGAAAACACTTCATGGTTTCCATAGATTTATGATACACTGTGTCTTTACTGCTGGACTAAGCTCCTTGACATGTAGCACAGATCAGGTAGTGGCAGGCACAGTATACTGTATAACACTGATCCCTTCTATCACAGGCTCTGTGGGTGTTAGTATAATTTTATCTCAGGGAGGCATGATGGTACAATGTTTGCACTGCTGCCTTACAGCTCATGTCACATTTTTAGCTACAATATTTAGTCCAGCATAAGTTGGAAGACACTTCTCTAGCACCCAGGGACACTTACAAGATTTATAATTGCATCATTATTATCCACTGAAAACCAGTTCAGTTTTTCCTTTGCTCATCACTATCCATTATGTATTTATTTAATCTTTCATCCATGATCCATCCCTTTATGGATTTCACTTAATCCATGTTGGCTTGGTACAAGTACCAACTTCAAAAGTACTGGACACAAGTCAAAAACTAGTCACCAGTCAGGACACACTAACATACACATCCTCATTCACTCATCCTAAGCCACCATAGAATCCGCAAATAACGTAATACAGAGTTCTGTTGCAATCTTTTTCACACCAACACCACGAATGACTGTATTTAGCATGTTCAACAGTATTCAGATCACCTGAACTAATAATATTAGTTCTTGTTAAATAAATACATACATACGTACATAAATAAATATTGTATACAGAAAAGTATTTAGTTAGTTACATAGTACTTCTGATACACCCGATTAACCAATGGCAATATAACTAAGTCTCATTGACTTAGGAAATTTCCTGGACAAAGCCGGGTAACAGACCCAGTCAATTTTAAGGTATTTGTTACGTGAGATATGAAACCTGAACAAGCATCCAGCTCATCCTTCAAATTTAAACTAGCATCTGCCTTAAAGTGTTTTTTCTGTAATTGGATGAATTCTTAAAAGTGAAAACACAGCCCAGTTGCTCACAGTATACATCACTTTTTTATTTATTGTTGGTTTTGCTATCACAAACCTATGAGAAACAACTGTAAGATTTTCATTGTGAAATGTAACCATTACAATAAACATAAACTTTAGCTCACATATACAGTATCTAAAATTAGTTTTACAGTTAACTGTTCACATGTACATACTGTATATAACAACTTAAACAGTCACTTTGTATATACTATAACATGTTGTAATAATTTTAGTTCCATAATACAAATCCCTCTATACTATTTAAACTTGATGTCCGAACGCATTTTGTTAACCATTCTGTGACACTCCCTCCCTTATAACCCATTATTTCCCTAGTACTCATGACTTGATGTCTTGAACTCAATAGTTACTGAATGTATTCCATATCAGCCACTATTAAATGACATTTGAATGTGAACTCACTTACTCCACAGAATTTTCCTAATCCATAAAACTAAACTACTTTTTAGATTTCATTGAGCCTTGTTCTCTATTTTTGATATCACTTTTTCATTTTTCCAATAGTACTTGCACACATTTCATTCTCATTTCTAATTCTATGACATTTTTAATTTTTAATATTCTGTAATTTAATACTATAAAGTATTTATAACAGCATTATAAACAATTAAAGTCAAATGATTTATTTGTATAAATCCTATATTGACACATCAATCATTTGTAAATTGCTTCATTTCTTTTGAGTGTATATATATTTTTTTTTATTTTCATGATGACATTGTATTGCAAATTTTTTAGGGTTTTGAGTGGTACTCCAATTTAGAGTATATTTTCTTTTATATATATATATTTTTTTTTTTTTTCACAGCCAGACCTCGTGTTGTGGTGTACCCAGCATATGACTTGGAAATGGGTATTTCTAATACCCTCATCTGCTTTGTCACAGGATTCTACCCTATACCCATTAAATTATCATGGTACAAAAACAGTCAACCAATATCTGATGGTGTTGAACTAAGCCGCTACTACCCTAATGATGATTTCACTTTTCAAATATACTCTGAAATAAGTTTCATGCCTAAAGTGGGAGACATATATTCTTGTACGGTGGAACACAGTTCTGACACTGACTTGATTACAACAATTTGGGGTAAGTTGAAGAAAATGTCATTCATTGTGTAACCAAATCAGACACTGTATTAACATGTATTGCTGAAAAAAAGATAATTACAAATCTTAAGATAAAATTAACTACATTTTTTAATAATTAGAAGAAAAAAACTTGCACAAAATAGGTGAAACAAAACGTTTTTAATGCAGAAATTATGTAAATAGATAATTATATCTAGATAAAGTAAAAATAAGAAGGCAAACAAAATAGAGAACTCAAAGTTCAACAGCTGCCCCATGGCTTCCCTGCACAAATTGTTGAACTCCTGTCTTCTAAGTATAATAGTTCACTCATTTGTCCAGTTCTCCAGTGCCACCTACCAAGATCACGTTCAAGAATTTCCTTTTTAAATTTCTTCATTATCACTCCTATCATCTTTGTTTCTTATTTTCAAAGTATTATTGCTGTTACTTTTGCAGTTATTTTATTTTTTTCATTTTATTTTTATGATGTTATTATGTGGCCAGTTTTTAGGGTTTTGAGAAGAACTCCATGTTAGGTTAGGTAAACTTTATTATCTCGGGGGAAATTTGTTTGCAGCAGTAAACTACAAAACAGAAGACATTGTTACAGAGATCCAATAGATAAACAAAGACACAATGACAACCAATGTCATTGCATAAACACACACTCAAGACCAATAAAAGCAAGAATAATTACTATCAACATTACACAAAATAATAATGCAGAATTTAACATTTAGCAGCATCCCTTAAAGTAACAGAATTTAAAATACTTATAGCTGTAGGAACAAAAGAGTTCTTAAATCTGTTGCTCTTTACCTTTGGAAACCTACGTAAATCTGTAGCCTGATGGCAAGAGCTGGAATTTAGAGAGGAGAGGATGGCTACTGTCTGACAGAATTGAGTTGACTTTCTTTCTAACCTGTTTGCAATACATTTTAGTGAAATATGTCTGCTGTGAAGCAATAATTTTGCTGCAAATTTTTATAAAGTTGTTAAGATGATTTATATTCTTGTTGCCGATGTTTCCAAGCCAACAGATAAAAGCAAATGTGACAATGGATTCAATAAAGGACTTATAAAAGAGTATCATTATGGTTTTGTTCACTTTAAAACAGTGGAGTTTCCTAAGAAAGAAAAGTTGTGACTGCCCTTTTTACAGATTTGTGATGTGTTAAAATCAAAGTTTAATTTGTTATCAATGATTTTTCCAAAATATTTGTATTGCTCTACCATCTCCACTGTCTCCCCTTTAATTAAAGTTGAGACACTGGATGGTGGAGAAGACCTGAAATCTACAACCATGTCTTTAGTCTTGGAAATATTAAGTCATAAATTAGAGCAAACACACCATTGTACACATTTATTGACAATAGGTCCATGCTGTCTGTTGTTAGCCATAACGCCAACAATGATGCAACTATCATTGACATTAACATACTAACACTATAAAAGCTGGTGGCATGCACAAACTTACCTCCAAAGCTTATTTCACCAAAGGAAAGATCCGCAATAGCTTTGTGCTAGAGAAACTCACAATTAAATGGAAATAATAGGCTTAACTTTGTTATGACTTTGACTTTTTATGAATAAGAATTATATATAATGATTTGGTTATAGTGAAAATCACTTTTTATCTCTACCTGCTTAAAGGAATATACCACCCACAAATGATTTGAAATCTAATGGTATTTAGTCAGTAATATGTCTGTGTAATTTAGGGTCCATATTCCTGCACTTTCGACACAAAATAACACAGAGACTTTGGAGAAAATTGAAGACTGATCAGCTTAATCATAGACCATTATTGTTTTGAATTTAGAGTAGTATATCTATTAATACTTTCCTGTATTTTGGGGATCCAACAATAAATATGTACATTAATTTTAGGCACACAGATTTGTCATGTTTAATCTTTATTTGCATACTGACATAACCAGGTGATACAATAATAATTCAGCCTGTTTATTAATTTAGGTAAGAGACTGATTAAGGTTTACCAAATTGAAATAAAATTAAATAAAATATTACATCAACAACAACAACAACATTTATTTATATAGCACATTTTCATACAAACAGTAGCTCAAAGTGCTTTACATAATAAAGAATAGAAAAATAAAAGACACAATAAAAAAACAAAATAAATCAGCATTAATTAACATCGAATAAGAGTAAGGTCCAATGGCCAGGGGGGACAGAAAAAACAAAAAAACAAATAAAATCTGTAGGGATTCCAGACCATGAGACCGCCCAGTCCCCTCTGGGCATTCTACCTAACATAAATGAAACAGTCCTCTTTGGATTTAGGGTTCTCACGGAAGGGCTTGATGACGATGGTCACGTAGAATTCTGCCTTTTAATCCATCCATCATTGTTGGAGCATCATGAAGCTTTGAGTAGGTGGAGGTGGTGCATCATCTGCGGTGGGCTGGCGCCCTGCCTGGGATTTGTTTCCTGCCTTGCGCCCTGTGTTGGCTGGGATTGGCTCCAGCAGACCCCCGTGACCCTGTAGTTAGGATATAGTGGGTTGGATAATGGATGGATATTACATCATTTGTTGTTTTACTAGGATTCTCCCAGATGAGCAAGATGGGACAGCATGCTAGAAAAGTTGTTGCAGTTTATCACGACAAATAGTTAATTAAGTAGTATTCTCCCATCATATGTCACTTCAAATTAAGCTGCTAATAAATTAAAATTTATTGTAATTCCAAAGTTTCCTAATCAATAGGAAAACATTTTATTTCAATATGTTTTAAATGGAAGGAGGTTGATAATCACTTTGATTACTTTAAGAAGAATGCATGTGGAGGATGGCATTCATAAACAGCTGTCATACATACGGAAAGCCAAATTAGCATTAAAAGATATCTCAAAGTAAATTTCAAACCTCTTAAATGAAACTCATTCTAAGATATCTGCATATAAGTCAGTTTGTCTCAAAATGACCTTGCATGAATTTTAAGATATCTGAAATTCTTTTAAGAAACAATTCCTGTATGATTTTCTGTTCTTTCAGTGAGACTTTCTGTCTATTTTAAGGTATCTTAAATTACATTTCAGATATCAGAAATGAACTATGCTATAGAATGTGGCAGCAAGCTAATAGCACTGGAAAACTATCATGGTAGAGTGTTCATTGAGCAGTGATATCCTAGTAAAAAAGCCTTAAGTAAACAAAAGTGTTATCTGATCCATGAATTTATCCATCCGTCCATTTATCCATTTTTTTAACCTGCTTAACCTGACACTGGTGGAAACATGTTAAAGGCCAATTTTATCCAAACATTAGAAAATGAAAACACATGAAGTAAAATACCAAGTAATGTGATGGAGACTGAAATAGTTTAGGGACTTTTTAGAATAGTTTAAAGCTATCTTGGAAAAAATAGGCAAATAAGATTGGAATGCCTTGTTGGGCTAAACATCCTGTTTTTGTCAAATATGTTTAAACATTCTCATGAAAGATGGGAAGCAAAACAGACAAGACTGACAACCAAACATAAAATGCAACAGACTGACTGTTATTTGCTCATTTAAAGGTTCCTAGATTTTTCTGATTTTACAACATTTAAAATTTCACTTTTGGAATTTTAGCCTGACATCATAGTTAGCTCATCCTTACTCTATTGTATAGCCTTGGGTGAGAGAAGGCTAAACCTTTAAGCTACAACATGATGCGTTGTCTCCAAATTATTTAAAAGCTTGTAAAAGCTAGATGTTTACCTAAAAGCAATCAGTCATGAACTTGTTGCATAATCACAATTAAACACAGGAAAACAGTCTTACAATGCATAGAAACTGTCTGGTGCTTTGTCTTTGCCCTGGGTTCAAGTGCAAAACTCAGAGCAAAGAAAACACTCTTTTTCTTTGCCACATGGTCCTTTGTGCCTGTAGTGTAGTTTGCTGTTAGACTCTTTGCCTTGTCCCCTTCAACTTAAAAAAGAAAAAATGACAATTTCTGAAAAGAGAGGTTAGGTGTTGGAGATCACTTCTTGAAGTAATACTGCTTCTAAGTCATCCTAGCACAGTGACTCCCAAAGAGACTTAAGCATGGAGAACTGGATCTTAAATTTAATTCAGGGCATCCAGTGTCAAGACTTTATGCAGAGTAGATTCCAGGCCCAAAAACTGACCTCTTGCTTTAAAGAAATACAAGAAGTGCATGCACCTATTTCTTAAGAGAAGATGCAGCCTCCTGTGATTAGATCATAGTTCCTTCCAGTTACACACCCAGTGTACGCTTATAGGTGCATTGCAGTGTTTTCATCATCAGAGTGAGCCAGAGTTTAGCTTGCAGTTACAAGTTTAAAATGAAGGAATTCACTGTACTAATTCCTTTCATAATTTTAGAAACTTCAATTGTGTCACCTCTTAAATTTTGTTTGTTTAAACTAAGAAGGTTCAACTGCTTCAATTTTTTTTCAATCTTATAATCTGAGATTTTCAGGTAAGAGAAGAAAGACATTTCGAGATAAAAAAAAACTACTTTCATATAGTTTTACTCACTAATCATGGTACAGGCGAGAGTTGCCCTATTGCATGTTTTTTAGTACATGCAAGTAAAAATTTCTCTGTACTCTTTACAAGTGAAAATAATTAACTTATGAAATTTCTTTTGGATGATTTTTGGCCTGAAGGAGTCACTACAGAAATGGCAGTTGATTCTTGATTAACGCCTCTTCTTATCAGAAGAAACCAAAAGCAAACTGGCCAAATTTTAGCACAGCTACACTTTAGCCATTTATTTTAGTTTTCATTCTAGAATGCAGATGTTGGGGGGTGAAGGTGCTGCTAGGTCTCTGCATCTACTAAGTCTTATTTCTTAATACTTCTTCTATGCCACTGAAAACCTAACATAATGGAGCATTTTTTTCTTTGTCCTACCCATATCACACCCAGTGACAATACTGAAAAGTATAATGTAATATTTTAATTTTTTTTTTATTAAGTCTTATTTTTCTTTGTAATTTAGTAGAAGCTTTACTCTTAGTTTACCTAGAAACAAATAAAGTATTTCACAAACTCTGCTTAAAATGAAGTGCATACAAAATACATTATAGTTCATTATGCAAAACAGGTATTTCATTTACTCCATATTTGTCATATACCAATAGAAAGCTCTTTATCTGTACAGAACCAGAAATGAAGACACAGTCTGATGCTGGAAAGACTGCATTCTGTGCTGTTGGATTGACTCTTGGGCTGCTAGGTGTGGCTATAGGCACCTTTTTCCTGGTCAAAGGAAACAACTGCAATTAAATCAGGTAAGAGATTGTGGGTAATAGTGTAACTATAAGTCAAATTAAACTTTGTTGAAATACCTTGTGGGTATGTTATTCCAAGAGAACAGGTTTTGTTCCTTTAGTTGCAGGGTAAAAACCTGCAACATGATAAAGTGTAAGCAACTTATATAAATAACAAAAATAACCTAGGGACATCAATAATGTTAAAAAACATATTAACATTACTTTATAAGTAAATATTGCTTTGCTAAAGGAACACTGTGAAATAAATAAAACTCTTTAGTATGATTGCTCTTGAAGTTTCTGAAGATGGAGACACCTTGTGGGTTAGGCAAACTAAGTTACTTTCTCCCTCGATTTCTCTCTGTCTCTCTCACATACTTTGGTTCTAGTCTAGCCAGTAACTAAAGCAATTCCTCCACTCTCCCACCCACAAGCCATACAGTTATCTTGTGTACAGCTAGCTGTGAAGGGGAGCTGCACAAAAGGTCTTCTAATGATACAGTTCAATATAAAATAAAGAGGCCATCTAGGACAGTTGACTTTCAGTTATGTACTCAAGAAAATAAAGACAGATACGGCTAATGGGGAAAAAACACACGCACTTTCATTAATGTTCTCAAGTTCACACAGCCATTGTGAAGCAATGAAGGTTTAAACATATATACTCATTTTTAATCCACTTAACTTACCCTGGCTGAAGCTCTTCCTGACAGTACCTTGTGCAAGGTGGGAACCAATCACACATGGGGTGTCAGTCTTTTGCAAACAATTAAAATCTTAATTGATTCTCAGGACTAGTCTATGCAAGATCTGAATATCTGTGTCTGGTAAGGTGAACCTATTTTTGCTTACTTTCAAAACCCTCAGCCTTCTTTTTCTGTGCTCTTTTGCATTGTTTCTAGCAGTATTTACTCCTTGCAAGTGAGACTTTACTTCAACACATCTCTAAAAACCATCTCTAGAATTTCAATTGGATAAACTATTACTACCTTAATATTTGCCCCATGTGTTTTAAAAAGCTAATCATATGCAAAATACCTTAGTCCAAGACAGGTGAGCATATGGTGCCATAAAGCTCTGTGAATCTACCCCACTTGTTAGTGTAGCTTGCATACAGGAAAAGCCAGTTAATCTGCACCCAGGCCATATGTGAACAACAGCAAAATATTTTTAATAATGTTTTATACATGTATCTCATAACTCTTTAGAAATTAATGAGTCTTTAATGACTTTTAAGACTTAAGAACTACTTTAATGTATGGGGCCTCATGCATAACGCCGTGTGTAGAATTTGCACTATAACATGACGTAAGCACAAAAGCCGGAATGTGCTTACACACAGAAAAATCCAGATGCAGGAATCTGTGCGTTCGCCAACGCCCGCGTTCTTCCGCTACATAAATCCCGGTCAACGTGAAAAGTAACGCTCGTACATGCACCTGCTGTCCCGCTCCAACTCCTCCCAGAATTATGCCTCTTTGAATATGCAAATCAATATAAATAGCCCTTAAGCTCAGCGTTCTGTGAAAAGACAATGGGAAAAGCAAGAGGGAAAATGGAAGAATTTCAGCGAATACCAAGTGGAGGGAAGGAAAAATGTACTATTTGTTGGTTTAAACAGTGGTATAAACAACAAAAGGAAGCTGATCGAGTGACATAGCGTGTAGGAGAAACTCGAAAGCTCAAGTTCACAAAGTCGCACAGTGCCCGAAATAAAAAAGAAGTTGTCACATATCAAAGTCGCCGTTAAAAGGTGAGTTGTAGCCCACCGTCTGAGTGTCATATGAAAGCTTATTAGGGTACAGAGAAAAAAAAAGGCACACAGTGGGGAAAAAGCATGAAATGTCAACTTCATCTCGAAATTTCCACTTTAATCATGTAGTTTATTTTGTCATTAAAGTAGAACAACATAAACTTCATCTTAAAATCGTTTAATCTACTAGTTTCTCAAATCCCATCGTAACTAAAGTAGCATGTTAAATGCTGTATGTGCTCTATGTGTGTGAATCACTACGTGCTTCTTACACTGGCTTTCTCTACCTCCGACAGGACACAGAATCCATTACATTCGGGATATTACAGCTCTCTGAATAACTAAAATACTGAGATGTATATGTGATATCATTTTCATGATGATAGGAGTTAAAGCATGTTATTAAACATGGAAACACGGTGGCACAGTGATTGTGTGTGACCTTCAATGAAATAATTTATTGCAGCAGTACTCAGGGGCGGCTCTAGGTGGCTTTACGCCAAGTGTAGGTTTTATACATCGCGATTTGAACGTGGAAACGTTCTTACACAACATTTCTGTGCGTACGCACCATTTATACATGAGGTCCCTGGTGTCTTTTTTCTGCCTGGAAAAGCTTCATCCCATTACAGCTCAATCCCAACTCCACTGGCCTGCCTCAGGTCAAGGTAACCATAAACATTGGTTTGCAAACAAAAAGACATCAAACAATCTTTATAAAAATGATTTAATTACAAAAAAAAAACATAAAAATACAAGGAAATGCTCAAACGACCAAAAGAGTTGGAGTTGCTTAGAAGACAATAAAGTCAAACCTAAATAAAGTCCCAACATGAAATCCAGAAACAGAATGCTCAAGATAGACCAAGTAAATCAAAAAACCAGAACATCCAACAACATGATAATACTGAAAACTTCAAAGATAACAAAATCCTGCCTCTGGCTTGAATATAAAGTCAGAAGGAGTACCCAGCAGCAATGACATCAGGGTGGCCCTGTCTCTTAGGGAACCACCCACAAAGCACAAGTAACACATGCAAACTTAGAGACAGTACATAATCAATATTAAACAATGTCAACTGAAATAACCCAAAAATAAGAAAAATAATTTAAAATGATCAAAAACATGAAACAAACATAAAATCCACAACAATACAGACTGTCTCATAAAAAAATAAATTAACTTAACCACACAAAATTATTTAACAAAGTCCATGAAAACGCAAGGAATTGATTGAAGGAAAAAATCAAAAATACTACAGTGAAAAAAAAATCAAAATTTCAAAGCGAATCTAAAATCCCAATAATAAAATGTCTAATAACAAAATATAAGCCAATTGGCAAGACAATTTTAAAAGAGTAAAAATTTCAAATTCTGCGGTACAAATCCTAACAGACCAGCCTTAATATATAACCAAAAATCTAGTTGACCACTTAACCCAGATGGCAAATTCAACAATAGTTATTTATAGAATTTTACCATGGCTCTGCTCAGTGTAAAGGTGTGCCATGTTTAATAAAATTGTCACAGTTAGGTCAACCTTTAAATCTCTGCAGGTCACTGCATTTTTAATTGCAGCAGTTCCTGAGGGGAATTGGCTATCTAAAGGTCCTGCCCCTTTATTAATTAAAGTAAAGAAGTAAAAAAGTGATATAATTAAATTTAAAAAGGCCAGAACTAAGGAAGAAGTAAAAAAGGTGAAGTTGGAGTAGGCTACATCACCAAACTATGACAATCATAAAATATATAATGTGATTGCCCTTTTCTTCATGTCTGCTTTGCTAAATTATTGTTGGTATTATGGCACTATGGGCATTTTCTAATATTTAATATTTTTTTATTCAGGTTGGAGCTGCAAATACTTGGATGAAGAACATTTTGCTGTAAACTGCTTTTTCCCCATTTTTTTCATCAATCAACTTTCTCATTGTTATAAATTTTACCTTGTATCTGTATCTGTTTTTATTTTTTTAAACCTTCACAACAAAACTTTGTCAAAAGAAAGGTTCTGTTCATAGTTCTAAAAATAATATGTATAATCTTATGAAATCAATAAATTTGTACAGTATAAACATGCACTTTTTTTACATCTATTAGTAAAACTACCTTAAAGAAACAAAAGGAGTGACATATATATCACATATCATGCTCTATATCATGCTGACGTATATATTATGCTATAAACAACAGATATAAGTAATAAAAAAAAGTATCTAAGAATTTTAAAGCAGATAATTACACTGAATTTGACAATATTTGACTTAGTATAATAGGGATTTTTATAGAAATTGTTAGTGGTGGGGCTGAACCAAATATTTTGCACATTATACACAAAGACATTAGCAACTAGATGACACTCCATGACTGGAACAATCCAGAAATTTGAAATCAGTTTGGAATGTTAATAGCACTTTATGATTACAAGAAATATTAACATACCATTTTTCAAAAACCACTGCATTCATGGAATACTAGGACCTATTCTGGCAACCACTGACACAATGCAATAACCATGTTTGGAAGGGACTGTAGTCTACTGTATCTTTGAGAACATTCTTGCTACACTGGCATTCATTTACAGAAACCAACTTTAAAATAGCCAATGAAACAGACAAACATTGTTTTTAACTCTGTAAGGAAAATCATGGTACCCAGAGAAACATTATGGTAGAACATAAGGGTACATAAGGGTAGTCTGTCAGTTCTGCGATCCAAATTCAAAGAGTTAGGTGCCAAGCTGAGGAGCAGAACTGACAAGGTAGTCTTCTCCGAAGTTCTGCCTGTGCCACACGCCAGTCGAGGTAAGATTGAGGAGATTAAAATGCTAAAAGCGTGGCTTAAATCTTGGTGCAGGGTAGAAGGGTATAGGTTTATGGGGCATTGGGACTCCTTTTGGAATAGATGGAACCTGTTCCACCGTGATGGGTTACAGCTGAACTGGAGGGGCATCAATGTATTGGGGCGGCGTATGTGTAAGCTAGTCGAAGATTGTTTAAACTATGGAATGGAGGGGCAGGGAGCTTAGGACATGCCAGGTTAGATCTGTACATGGAAGAACAAACAATGGTGTAGAAATAAAAATGCATAGTAATGTAAATTCTAAGCAAACATTTAAATGTAGAAGGAGTAACACATTAAAAATAGCTTGCCTTAATGCTAGAAGTATCAAAAATGAGGTAAGTGAGTTGGAGTTGTATGTAGCAGAGCATAATTATATAATAATTATAATATTTTAGCAATAACGGAAACCTGGCTAAATAACAAAGATGGGGATGAGTGTAACATAGAGGGATACACATTTTTTAGGAAGGATAGACAGAACAGAAAAGGAGGTGGGGTTGCTGTTTATGCTAAAGAGGGTTTAAATGTAAGTCATCTTCAGTTGGATGATGAGCCCCATCTTAGTGGGGACATGTGCCTTCGCCTGGAAAACATTAGGGAAAGAGGTCTTATTTTAGGAGTGTGTTATAGACCACCCAATTCAGACAGTAATTTCAACACACATCTTTTTAGTAATATCAAAAAGGCAAGATTACAGGGGGATATTATATTTAGAAGTAATCAGTGACTGTTTTTTAACACAGCATGTTAAAGCACCAACATGGGGTAAATCCTGTCAGGATTTAGTATTTTGCAATAATCAGGATAAAATTGAGGGTGTAGAGGTGATTGAACCACTAAGGTCAAGTGAAAATAATGTAATACAATTCTCAGTATTTTGTAAGAGTGCAGATGCAAAGACTAAAATTGTTAAGTTGAACTTTGGTAGGGCTAATTTTGAGCAGATGCGACAAAGTCTAAGTAGGATAGACTGGGATAAGCTTTTAAATGTGGAGACAGTCGAGGAGCAGTGGAACAGGTTTAAAAATGTTTTACATGTAATGCAGGACAGATACATACCTAAATTTGGAATTAATAGGAAACTAAGAAAAAACCCACGGTGGATTAATAAAGATTTAAAAAAGAAGTTGCAAAGGAAAAATCTGCTTTATAAGGCATATAAGACTAATGACTGCAAAATGAATCGTAGAGCGTATGAGAACATGAGGGCAACCATTAAGAAGGATATCAGGAAGGCTAAAAGACAGTTGGAGAGGAATATAGCAGATAAGGCGAAAGGCGACCCTAAGAGATTCTTTCAGTATTTTAGTAGTAAAAGAACAGTCAAGGAGGAGGTCAAGTGCATCAGAAATAGTGAAGGGGAATTAAAAGATACAGAGAGTGAAATAGCGGATGCCCTAAACTTACATTTTTCTGAGGTGTTTACAAGTAAGCAAGCGGACAACCTCCCAGAGGTAAATGCGACTACTAAGGAGGTACTGAGGGATTTGGCAATTGTAGAGGGAGAAGTGCTGTTCAGATTAAATAGGCTGAAATCAAACAAATCATCAGGACCAGATAATATTTACCCTCGAGTTCTTAAGGAGGCTAGTAAGTACATTATATAAACCCTTGACACATATTTGTAGGAAGTCACTGCACTCTGGAGAGATTCCGAAGGACTGGAAAATGGCAAATATCATCCCATTATATAAAAAGGGTGACAGGGCAGATCCAAGCAACTATTGGCCAGTAAGCTTAACATGCATCACAGGAAAATTAATGAAAGGAATTATTAAGGATAAGATTGAGCAACACATGGCAAGGACAGGAGTTATTCTGAATAGTCAGCATGGGTTCAAAAGAGGGAGGTCGTGTTTTACCAACATGCTGGAATTCTATGAGGAGGCAACAAAAGTGTATGATCAAAGTGGAGCATATGATATTATTTAACTTGACTTTCAGAAAGCATTTGATAAGGTGCCACATGAAAGGTTGGGCATCAAAGTAAAAGAAGTGGGAGTTCAGGGTAATGTTTTTAGATGGGTGCAGAATTGGCTGAGACACAGGAAGCAGAGGGTGATGGTGCGAGGAACCTCATCAGAACTGGCTAATGTTAAGAGTGGTGTTCCACAGGGGTCAGTGCTAGGGCCGCTGCTATTTTTAATATACAGTGGAACCTCGGTTCACGAACGTCTCAGAACACGTACAAATCGGTTTACGACCAAAAAGTTCTCCAAACTTTTGCATCTGATCACGACCACACACTCGGTATACAAACAAGCCAGTTTCCCTTTCGGTTTGTATGTGTTCAGTCTCTCCCTGTGCATTCCTTGTGCAGCGAGTGAGCAAGAGAGAGCGCGACACACACGAGAGAGACACACACACACAGGCGCACACGAGAGAGACACACACACACAGGTGCGTGAGAGAGACACACATGCACACAGGAGATAGCGAGCGAGAGAGAGAGGGGGCTGGATGCATAAGGTAGAGAAGGCAGTTAAAGAATGCACTGGGCTTGTTTTTGTTTTCACTTCTGTTTACAGCAATCGGTTCATAGCGTGCATTGTTGCAATGTTACTTTTCTTGGTGATTTATTAAATTACGGATTTTTCAAATGTTCATTTTTTTCCCTGTGCTTAAAACTCATTAAAAAAAAAAGTGTTTTTAGCGAGTGGTTCATATCGATATAGCACAGACTATTGCAGTGTTAGTTTTCTGTGTTGTTCAAGGTTTTCTCAATGTTATTCAATGTGTTTCAGTGTTTTTACATTTAGTTTACTATTACACTGTGCATTCTATGGTATAATTATCCATATTTGTGCTTAAAAACTAAAAAAAATATATTTACATACGGTCTGGAACGGATTAATTGTATTTACATATGATCCTATGGGAGAAATTACTTCGGTTCACAACCAAATCGGGTTACGACCAGAGTTTTGGAACGAATTATGGTCGTGAACCGAGGTTCCACTGTATATAAATGATTTAGATAGAAATATAAGTAACAAGCTGGTTAAGTTTGCAGATAATACCAAGATAGGTGGATTAGCAGATAATTTGGAATCTGTTATATCATTACAGAAGGACTTGGATAGCATACAGGCTTCGGCAGATTTGTGGTAGATGAAATTTAATGTAAGTAAATGTAAAGTATTACACATAAGTAAAAATGTTAGGTTTGAATACACAATGGGCAGTCGGAAAATTGAGAGTACACCTTATGAGATGGATTTAGGAGTCATAGTGGACTCTAAGCTATCGACTTCCCGACAGTGTTCAGAAGCCATTAAGAAGGCTAACAGAATGTTAGGTTACATAGCACGATGTGTGGAGTACAAGTCCATGGAGGTTATGCTCAACCTTTATAATGCACTGGTGAGGCTTCATCTTGAGTACTGTGTGCAGTTTTGGTCTCCAGGCTACAAAAAGGACATAGCAGCACTAGAAAAGGTCCAGAGAAGAGCGACTAGACTGATTCCAGGGCTACAGGGGTTGAATTATGAGGAAAGATTAAAAGAGCTGAGCCTATACAGTTTAAGCAAAAGAAGATTAAGAGGTGACATGACTGATGTGTTTAAAATTATGAAGGGAATTAGTACAGTGGATCAAGACTGTTATTTTAAAATTAATTCATCAAGAACACAGGGACACATTTGGAAACTTGTTAAGGGTAAATTTTGCACATACATCAGGAAGTTTTTCTTTGCACAAAGAACGATAGACACTTGGAATAAGCTATCAAGTAGTGTGGTAGACAGTAAGACGTTGGGTCTTTCAAAACTCGACTAGATGTTTTTTTGGAAGAAATAAGTGGATTGGACTGGCAAGCTTTGTTGGGCTGAATGGCCTGTTCTCGTCTAGAGTGTTCTAATGTTCTAACAGAAAAAATGTACAAATTCTATACACAGTGTCAAGTTTGGGTCGCAAAGTTGCACAGGAGAGCACAGTAGGATTTCCAAATCATGGAAATTGCTGCTCTGGCAGATATTGTACAAACACAAGCCTCTTTCAGAAGCTATCCGGCTGCACAAAAACAGCTGTCAAACTAACTGCACCGGCTCTGTCTCCTGGTCAAAAGAACACAAAGTCTTCCTTTCCAAAGGGGCACAGCGGCTCGGAGCTAGCGACCAGAGCAGAGGGAGTGTGGAGTAAGAGAGACAGGGGAGACACGAGGATGGCCACAGTGTGGTCTTTTAAATGTTCAAAGCTCTGTGTGGCAAGCCAGTCAGCCTGCAGCTGACCCCACAAAGAGGAGGTGTAAGAGTGTGTTTGTTTCCCATTGAAATACTGTTTAAGAGGGATTTTCTGAAGAGCAGCCACAACCCCTTGCGGTAGTACTCACAATAGAGACCAGGATAAGAAATGTAGTCATCTCCCTGGAGTGGAAAGCAGCAGTAATAAAATCTATGCTTTCTTTCCCACCTCTTAACAAAAGTATTACAGTAATCCCTCGCTATATCGCGCTTCGAATTTTGCGGCTTCACTCTATCGAGGATTAAGCATATCTAAATATATATCGCGGATTTTTCGGTGGTTCGTGGATTTCTGCAGACAATGGGTCTTTTTATTTCTGGTACATGCTTCCTCAGTTGGTTTGCCCAGTTGATTTCATACAAGGGACGCTATTGGCAGATGGCTGAGAAGCTACCCAATTAGAGCATTTGGTTAAGTTCCTGGGTGCTGATTGGCTCAGCGATGGAGAGCAGCATTCGATTCCACCTTGCGTTAGCCAGCATCTCATCTTGCTCATTCAGCATCAACATGTTTTGCTGTGTAAAGAGTTGAATGTATCAGAATGTATCTGCTTTCGGAGCCGTGCCCAAGCACCAACGGAAGATGCTAATGATTGCGGAAAAGGTAAAAGTTTTGGATCAGCTGAGAATGTGAAAATTACCAGAATGCAAATGGTATATGACTGCAGTGTTCGTATTTTAGAAATATGATACTAATACTAAAAGATTAATCATAATATATCTAATATAACTGGGTAAGTAAAACGAGTGCATTACTGTATATACAGTAAATATAAAATTATTTTTGTTAAAATATGTATTATTACAATGTGTTTAAAACTGTATTACATATTAAATAAGGGCCGATTTATACTTCACGCTCAGAACGCGTACGCGCCCGCATCATGGCTGCCATGCGTTCCCAGCGTTCATGTCACGCATCCTCTGAGCAGGTCCTCAGAAATTAACGCGAAGCGTGCGCGAGTTGCAGTACCAGCAAAAAGTCGGGGGGCGCAGTGTGCTAAAAGTCAGAACGTGACGTCAGAGTCTCTGTTTACTATCTACATGTGACAGCAAGCCTCTATGGAGATCCTTCGGGGATCGATGTGCGTGCTTTGCTGTTTGATGAATGGTTCAAAGTGGTGAAGCAAAATGCCGACATACAGATGCATTCGTGGTGCTTTTATATTCAAGCGTCGCATATTCCCGATCGTAATGACACGATACATTTTAAAAGTCTCACATACCATCTTTTGTGTCGTCTTTTTTATTTTTGCAACTTAACAACAGCAACATAATGTATAGCGTTATATTTGAACCACTGAGAAAAAAATAAAGGACACGGTGAAAACGTGTATTTTGTGATTAAAGTGGAAATTTTGGCTTTAATCTCGAAATGTCCACTTTAACCTCGTAGTTTACTTTATCATTAAAGCAGACCGTCATAAACGTCATCCCAGTTTTTAATCGCTATGAGCTTCTTGGACCTGACAGCAGCAGAAAGCAGCAATAGATCACCACACAGAACAGATAGATAGATAGATACTTTATTAATCCCAAGGGGAAATTCACATAATCCAGCAGCAGAACACATGACATGTATGATATTCCAACTCTCTGCACATTTAGAATCTTTAGATTTATACTTGATATCACTTTCATGATGAAATGCATTAAAGTGTGTATGTTACATTTTACATATAATTTCGTTTAAATAATGAATACTGTTAATAATTACACACATGGGATGTCACGGTGGTGGAGCGATAGCACTGCTGTCTCGCAGGGAGTTATGTTGCTGGTCTTTCCTGCTTGTATTCCACACTGTGTTCCGGTTTCCTTCCAAAGATATGCAGATTTGGGGATTTGGTGCCGCTAAAATGACGCTAGTGTATGTGTGTGCTTGTATTCACCTTGGGATGAGCTGAGGCCTCGTCAAGGGACTGTTTCTCACTCGTGCCCAATGCTTGTTGGAATGGACACATCCCTGGATTGATGGATTTAATCAATAAACATCCTTTTCAGAGATATTGCGGTAAGGTGTCATCAGAATTTAATAGGTATTCTAGGCAATTCACAACACAGAGAAGCCGAATATGTTCTTACCGTGATAATATCTCACACTGCCACCTGGTGGATTCCTCCAGATTTACGTAAAGTACGCGCGCAAGTATGAACACTACAACGCTTGCGTAGCAGGAGCATCCGCTGCAGC
This sequence comes from Polypterus bichir lapradei, assembly GCA_026402145.1. Lineage (NCBI taxonomy): Eukaryota > Metazoa > Chordata > Cladistia > Polypteriformes > Polypteridae > Polypterus > Polypterus bichir. Next base: position 42,424,320 of record JANRMT010062796.1, read on the forward strand.
ATGCATCGCGTCGCGTGAAGTATAACTCCGGCCTAAAACTCCTCAATGATATACGATACATATGTTTGTGCATAGTATATAAACAGTATGTATACATACATAATTTCAACGAATCTTACCTAATATCTAAGAGAATATAAAGGGTTTATACTGTATAACTGTGCGGGAAATGTTTATAAGAGTGTGGGAGTGTTTATAAGGGCTTAAAATATATAAAAATAACCATATAAACATACAGTGGAACCTCGGTTCACAAACGTCTTGGTACACGTACAAATTGGTTTGCGACCAAAAAGTTCGCCAAACGTTTGCCTCGGTTCACGACCACACACTCGGTATACGAACAAGCCAGTTTCCGTTTCGGTTTGTATGCGCCGATGATTTCCGCATGTGTTGCATTGTTCTCGGTCAGACGTGCATGCTTTACCTGTGAACTCTTTGTGCTCTACAGTATTGGCTTCTAAGATTTGTAACCTCCTCTCCACCCAGTTCCTCCTCAATGCCAGAACTCGATTCATGCAAGGTTAGTTTTCTTGGTGGTTTATGGTTAGTTTTTGTATTACAGATTTTTCAAATGTTCATTTTTCGGTTCGTAGCGGGAATTGTTGCAATGTTACTTTTCTTGGTTGTTTATTAAGTTACGGATTTGTTCAAATTTTCTTTTTTTTCCCCCTGTGCTTAAAACTCATTAAAAAAAAGTGTTTACAGCGATCGGGTCGTAAGGCTATTAGCGTGAACTCCTGCAATGTTAATTTCTTTGTTGCTTACGGTTGGATTTTAAATAAAGTTCAGATTTGTTCAAATGTTCATTTTTTTCCCCTGTGTTTAAAACTCGCTAAAAAAAAGTGTTTACAGAGATCGGGTCATAAGGCTATAGCGCAAACTCTTGCAATGTTAGTTTTCTCTTTTGTTCAAGGTTTTCTCAGTGTTATTCAATGTTTTTACATTTAGTTTACTATTATGATGTGCATTCTATGGTGTAATAAACTATATTTGTGCTTAAAAATCTTTAAAAAAATATATTTACATACAGTTCGTACGGTCTGGAACAGATTAATTGTATTTACATACAATCTTATGGGGGAAATTGCTTCAGTTCACGACCAAATCGGTTTACAACCAGAGTTTTGGAACAAATTATGGTCGTGAACTGAGGTTCCACTGTATGGTTTTTACTTCGCAGATTTTCACCTTTTACGGGGGGTTCTGGAACGCAACCCCCGCGATCGAGGAGGGATCACTGTACATAAAACTAGTTCTAATTATACAAATAATACATTCAAAGTAAATTCCATATTTCAATGTAAACACAAATGAAAAATTACATTTCCAAAAAAAAGAAATTAACAATTAAAATGTGAACCAAAAAATTCAGTAAGTGCTCCTGAATGGGCTTTAATCCTTTAGTTATAACACAATGACTTATACTGCTTCTTGCACACACAGTGTAAAATACTCATAAAAATAAAACCCTGCATTATGAAATGACACCCTGCACCCTGCATATTTTGTACATTCCTACCATTAGACTTTCCTCTCCACTCAAGGAGTGCAACTCTCATTCTTACTTATATATGAGACACTTCTTGTATCCATGGACCATTGAATAGCACCTTCCTTAGTGACTAAGACACCACTATGACATGTTAGTGAAGTATATGAAGTTTAACTGCAAACTTCCTTAAGCTCAGTCACATTTAGTTGCCATAAATAAAAAAGATAAATCATGCAGCATATGAAAAATAGTTCATACAGTACAATTAGCAGCGTAATGGAAGAACATCTATTTTTCCGGAAAATATGTAAATTCTTTTTTTTTAGTCAAGATGTAAACATGGTAGTGAGATAAGAAAAAAACAGACTACTCAATACAAAACCAATCGTGACCCTTTAGTTCAAGGTCTCTGAATAAACACTATATAATCCATATAATTGGACTGAGAATGAATCATTATTTTCATTTTCATAGATATTTTGAAACTGATGACATGATTAATAATATTATTTAATGAATGATTTATAGCAAAATGAAAAGTTTGAGAAGGCACATTCCGTTTTTGTTTTCTTTTCACTCTACAATTAACTTTCACATAAGCTATTCTATTTCATTCATTTCTTGTAAATGGAGTTTTGTAGTGTCTTTAGGAAATTATTGTCACAAAGCCTAAGGGTGTTAATCACCTGCTAGGTTTGTAAGTCTGAGTGTAGTGTATAGTTTTTGCTAGGGAATTGGGAATGAGTTTGGATTTCTAGGAGACACTGCTGTGAAAAATCATGATTTTCATACAGAATTTGTATTTTTGTTGACATTGTTGATTCTGAATATAATTAATAAATCTAGTAAATACATTTAGTAATTAATAAATGACAGATTTACAGTGCTGAAAATAAAACAGAGAGCAAACCAAAAATTATTTGTTTTTAAAGGTAAACGTCTAGCATGTTTTTTTCAACTCATATTTTGCCATATATTTAATCTGAGACATTTAGATTTCTGTATACTGGTAGCTAAGCTTCTTATGAAAATAGCATGTAATCATTTTAAGTTAAAATAATCAGAATTATAAAATAAACAATGGCCATATGGATAGGGTAAAGAATGACATTTTCCAGGTCTGATACATCGTTCCAATTCCTTTGGAAACAGTGACCTAGCAGTAAGTTCTTGCTTTCACAGTCTTTGTTTATTTTGTGAATGTTTTAATTCACGTTTAATTTCCTGTTTTAATAACCTGTTAAAATGTTCACTTCTTTGTATGTCTTCAAAAGATATCTGGAAATGGTTTGTATTTTTTCATGAAAATAAATTGACTCATGTCTGCATGAGTGTGGTTTGTAATTAACTGTTCCACTATCCAAATTTAAGTCCTGCCTTGCACCCAATGATGCCAGAATAGGATTACCCCTGCCAGCCTCTAGACTGGATTAAACAGTTTTGGATTGTGTGTGTGCCTGTGTGTGTTGATGAGCTTAAGGAGAGAGTGTGACTTCTTTCAGACTTATGGGGCGTAAGGTTCTAGGTGAATTAATTTCCTAGATAATGCTTTAATTATTAATTAATAATAATGCTTTGTGGTGGTCTGACTTCTATAAATGTTGCTAATAAAAGGGGAGCTAATGAGGGTATCTAGCTGTGGTGCCCGTAATGTATCAAAAACGTATAAAATTGTGTCTTGTCTTCTTTAAACTGAGTAGAATATAAGGACTAATAGTAGTATCTAAATGTGTGCATTACATTTTTATGGTTAATGATTTTATCTCAGTTGGTGTTGGTAATTACTGATATTGCACTGCGGACTTCCTGCATGTGGATTTCTTGAGCTAAGATCTTATTAGCCTCCTCTCCATGTTCATGGTAATGATGTCGTGATTTAAAAATGAGTTGTTCCATTTCTTTGATTGCAAAGCCTGTCCTATAAAGTTACTCATTGGGAGACCTGGGGCTTCACGCATAATGCGTGCATAGAATTGACACTAAAACATGGCATACGGACAAAATCGGAAATGTGCGTATGTACAAAAAAATTCAGATGCATAAGTCTGTGTGTACGCCAACTTCCATGTTTCTCCGCTACATAAATCCTTATCAATGTGAAAGTAACGCTCGTGCATGCTCCTGCCGCCACTCCCATACTCCTTCCAGAATTATGCCTCTTTGAATATGCAAATCAATATAAATAGCCCCTTATGTTTTGTGTTCTGTGAAAAGACAATGGCAAACGCACAGGGAAAAAAATGGGGGTAAAAAAAAGAATTTCAGCGAATACCAAGTAGAGGCAAAGAAAAACATATTATTTGTTGGTTTAAGCTGTGATTTAAACAACAAAAAGAAGTTGATCGAGTGACAGAGTGGCGGAGAAACTCGAAAGTTCAAGTTCAGAAAGTCGCAAAGTGCAAGAAATAAAAAATAAGTGGTCAGATATCACAGTCACCATGAAAAGGCAAGTCGTAGCCCACCATCTGAGTGCCATATGGAAGCATATTAGGGTACAGAGAAAAGAAAAACAAAATTGGGACACAGTTGAAAAAAATGTCCAAATGTCAACTTTAATCTCGAAATTTCCACTTTAATCACATAGTTTATGTTGTCATTAGAGTAGAACGTCATAAACTTCATCTTAAAATTGTTTAATTTACTAATTTCTCAAATCCCATCGTAATTAAAGTAGCACATTAAATGCTTCGTATTGTATATGTTCTTCTATGTAGTCTATGTGTGGGAATCATTACGTGCTTCTTAAACGGGCTTTCTCTTCTGCTAACAGGACACAGAATACATTACATTCATGATATTACAGCTCTCTGAACAATTTAAAAATTAAGATTTATACTTTATATCATTTTCATAATGATAGGAACTTAAGCATGTATTAAACATGGGGGCAGTATTATCGATGAGCTGGCGCCCTGTCCAGAGATTGTTCTTGTCTCCCGCAAGATGCTTGCTGCTCTGTGCGTGACCTTCGATTAAATAATTTATTGCAGCAGTACTCTCTGTCTCTCAAACATGCTAACCCTCAATTCCTGTCCTTCCTTTTCTTTCTCCAAGTAACCAATCACCACATGATCAACTCTGTAATAGATGCCAAGCCATATGTAAGCTTAGAAGGCCGATTCTTCAAAACTTTTATGGAATATTAAAACATCTTCGTAGTACATGTATAATTATTCCACCAATCTATCCATCCAGGGTTGTGCCAATCCCATCAAGCATACAAAGCAAGGCAGGAACAATCCCTGAATGGGGCACCAGCTCGTCGCTACCGCTATGCACTGTGTTCTCACATGTTTAATTGTTAACAATATACATTATTTTAATGAAGTTTAAAACATAACTGTATAATGTAATAAACATGTTTTACTGCATTTCATCTTAAAAATGATATCAAGAGCTCCAAGAAGATAGAGCTTGGAAATCGACTTAGAAGCCAGTCACCATCACATATAAATACGCACTTTATAAAGTGGCCGAGGTTCTGCAATATTATAACTGTAGTGCAAGTATACAGTGAGGTAATTGTACTTATAAGTACAAAAAGTTCTACCAGGAACACTTGATGGACTGATTGAGTGCATTTAGAACTCTTAGGATGAAACTGTTTCTGAAGTGCAAGTTCCCTACAGGAAAGGCTCTGAAGCATTTGCCGTACTGTATGGATGAAGTTCAAAAAGACTGTGTGCATGACTGAGACAGATTGTGCTAAATGCTGTACAGTAATCCCTCCTCGATCGCGGGGGTTGCGTTCCAGAACCCCCCGCGATAGATGAAAATCCGCGAAGTAGAAACCATATGTTTGTATAGTTATTTTATATATTTTAAGCCCTTATAAACTCTCCCACACTGTTAACATTATTAGAGCCCTCTAGACATGAAATAACACCCTTTAGTCAAAAGTTTAAACTGTGCTCCATGACAAGACAGAGATGACAGTTCTTTCTCACAATTAAAAGAATGCAAACATATCTTCTCTTCAGGAGCAGAGAATTTCAGAGAGAGAGAGAGAGAGAGAGCGCACGCGCGCGCAAAGAAAAGCAAACAATCAAAAAATCAATACATGCTTCTGTGCTTTTAAGTATGCCCCACTGCGATAAAGCGGCATTTTTTAGAGGAGCGTCCGTATCTTTATCTTCTAAGCAAACAGCCTCTGTGCAAACAGCCCCTCTGCTCACATCTCCTCCGTCAGGTGCAGAGAACGTCAGAGAGAGAGAGAGAGCGAGATTAAAGCAAACAATCAAAAAATCAATAAGTGTGCTTTTGGAAGCACCGTGATAAAGCGGCATTTCTTAAAGGTGCGTCCGTATCCACTAGGCAAACGGCTTCTGTGCAAACAGTACCTCTGCTCACACCCCCTCCGTCAGGCAGAGAGAGTGAGAGAGAACAAGAAAAGCAAACAATCAAGCACCGCGCGGGAAGCATATCTTATATCATTGAGGAGTTTTAGTTAATATGTAATACATGCTCTGATTGGGTAGCTTCTAAGCCATCCGACAATAGCGTCCCTTGTATGAAATCAACTGGGCAAACAAACTGAGGAAGCATGTACCATAAATTAAAAGACCCATTGTCCGCAGAAATCCGCGAACCAGCGAAAAATCTGTGATATATATTTAGGTATGCTTACATTTAAAATCCGCGATAGAGTGAAGCCGCGAAAGTCGAAGCGCGATATAGCGAGGGATTACTGTATACCAATAATCCAATCAGTTTGTGTACTGCTGTGATTCCGCACACAGATTCAGTGGGTTAAATATTCTGAGTGGTGCACTGACAGTGACAATGCTAAGGCAGCTATAGTATTTGGAATAGTTTGGCCATTCTGTGCACCATTATATGGTTACGGGTTGATTACAATCAGATGCCTTAAACTAATGAACTATATGCGGGTAATTTCAGTGTATTTGATAAAGCAGCGTCAGGGATGTGAATCTAAAAAATTAAAGGGAAACCACACAGGAACAGTAGCACAGGTTTGACGCTGGGTGCCATCAGTTTGCAAAACTGAGCAGAGAACTTGTGTATGCCAGGGATTGAGCTGGTGTGAAAATGTGTGTGGCTTTACGCCAAGTTTAGTTTTTATACATTGCAATGTGAGCGTGGAAACAGGTGAACGCAACATATTTATGCATACGCTCTGTTTAAACATGAGGCCCCTGGAGTGTTCTTGATCTATTCTGGTAATTTCACTTATTAATTCTGATGGTTTCTTGGTTTCCATATTATTTTTTTGGGAGAGATATGAAATAATCTGTTTGCTTAAAAATGCCTTCACATTTTCCCAAAGTATTCCTGCAGAAATCTCTGGGAATGCATTGTGTATAAAAAAGAATCAATCTGCTTGAAAATAAATTCTGCACGCACAGTTCTTGTGAGCTAATAATAGGGGATGAAGACGCCAGATGTGAGATGAGTATGTGGGGCATAGTGATTTGAGCTCAATGATCAGAGGGGTATGGTAGGAGATCACAATAGCGTTGAACTTGCAAGATATGATTGTGGGACAGAAATTGTTATCTATAAAGAAATAATCAATTCTTAAATAGCAGTGATGTACTGGCGAAAAGAAGGGATATGCTCTTGAGTTTGGATTTAGAAATCTCCATTTGTCTGATAAGTTATGATCAATTACAAACTGTGATCATTTTTTCAGTGTTGCTGAAGACCTATCCAGGTCTGGATTTTAAAAAAATTTAAGTCTCCGGCCATTATAATTTTATGAGTGTTTACATCTGGAGTGGAAGCAAATATATTTTGGATGAAGTCTCTATCATCCACATTGTGTGTGTAGATATTTATTAAAATCACTTTACAATTAAATAAATTACCCATCACCTTCACATATCGCCCTTCAGAATCAGATACTACATCTGATACTACAAATGAAATTGTTCTATGAATTAAGATTCCCACACTCCTGGCTTTCTTTATATATCTGGAGTGGAATATTTGGCCAGTCCAATCTCTTTACAATGAAAACTGATCTTTGCTTATTAAGTGAGTCTCCTGTAAAAATACTATCCTGACATTTAGACCTGTTAGGTGAGAGAGTATTTTCTTCCTCTTTAATTTGTGATTAAGACCTTTGACATTCCAGTTCACAAAGTTCACTGTTTGGTAATAGAGACATTGCTCCTGAACTTTTGTTGTCATTTTATAGTTTTATATTAAGGTAGTACATTATTACATATGATAGCTTTAACCTTAATTTCCAGTTTTGCCGGCAGTTATGGATGTGAAGCCTATTGTTTGCTCTCTTTCTCTCCCCGCAGACCTTATGCCCCACCCCCCATTTTGCTTCCCCAATTGAGGCTAGACCACACTTCACGAAGTCACAGTCCTCTGACATGCCTAGAGACAGCACGTCTAGATCAAAACAAGCTCCCAAGCAGCGATGTTGAAAGATTAAAGTAGAGATATCTAATGGCAGTACAATCCAAATACTATAAACCTAAAATATAATCTTGAATAGGCCAGAAAAAATAAACCGAGGGAATGATGTTAAACAGTACCTTTGGAGAAGCAGATAATATATGGTAGTTCAATCGTAATACAATAAACTAAGGATGTGATGTTAAACAGTCCCCTTTGGGAAGAAAAAAAATGCTATATATACATATACTCAGCAAAAAAAGAAACGTCCTCTGACTTTCAACTGTTTTTACTTTCAGTAGACTTAATGTGTAAATATTTGTATGAACACTAAAAGAGTCAACAGCATAAGACATAAACTAAAAATGTTTCACAATGTGTCCCTGAATGAAGGGAGGCTCAAAATCAAAAGTACCAGTCAGTATCTGGTGTGGCCACCAGCTGCTTGAAGTACTGCAGTGCATCTCCTCCTCATGGACTGGACCAGATTTGTCAGTTCTTGCTGTGAGATGTTACCCCACTCTTCCACCAAGGCACCTGCAAGTTCCTGGACATTTCTGGGGGGAATGGCCCTAGCCCTCACCCTGCGATCCAACAGGTCCCAGACGTGCTCAATGGGATTGAGATCTGGGCTCTTCGCTGGCCATGGCAGAACGCTGACATTTCTGTCATGCAGAAACTCACACACTTTTTGCCACTCCTGTCTGGTCCAGCAAAGGTGGGTTTGTGCCCATAGGCGGCGTTGTTGCTGGTGATGTCTGGTAAGGACCTGCCTTACAACAGGCCTGCAAGCCCTCAGTCCAGCCTCTCTCAGCCTATTGCGGACAGTCTGAGCACTGATGGAGGGATTGTGTGTTCCTGGTGTGACTCGGGCAGTTGTTGTGGCCATCCTGTACCTGTCACGCAGGTGTGATATTCGGATGTACCGATCCTGTGCAGGTGTTGTTACACGTGGTCTTCCACTGCGAGGATGATCAGCTGTCCTTCCTGTCTCCCTGTAGCGCTGTCTTAGGCGTCTCACAGTGTGGACATGGCACTTTATTGCCCTAGCCACATCAGCAGTCCTCATGCCTCCCTGCAGCATGCCTAATGCACGTTCACGCAGATGAGCAGGGACCCTGGGCATCTTTCTTTGG
>JANRMT010062796.1:42433722-42448543 GCA_026402145.1 Polypterus bichir lapradei
ACTCATTAATTGTGTGAACTGGGCCCAGTTCACACAATTAATGAGTAAACATTATTAAGAGGGCAAATAAATTTTCAGAAGGAATAGAAAGCCTTAACAATTCTTCTCAGCGTTAGACCTGAGTGGTACTCGGGCTGTGAAAACCGTATTAAAATATTTGTCCCAAGTATCACTTGCGCAACTGTACAGATGCGTCTTCCATAAGTGTTAGAACCAAGAATCACTTGGGCTGTAAAAGTGCTGTCAGTGCTGCCATTCTTTGGAGAAATTATGTATGAATGAAGGTTTTCACTAATTATGAAATATGTGCACTTTACTAACAATGAAGACTTTGATAAGAATACCCATCTCATCACCCCCAACACTAAAAATGAAGAAAATTTGGGAGATATGCTAGGCCATTGTAGTAAAATTTAGCAGCGTTTATATTCCGGACCATGATGTCAACATAGATGAAAGTCTTATGGATTAAAAGGGCAGACAGACATGGATACAGTACATCGTGTCAAAAAGAGCAAAATTTGACATAAAGCTTTATGAGCTTTGTGAATCTAAAACGGGTTACATTTAGAATTTGGCTCTGTACACAGGGAAAGGGATAATGTTTGATCCGAAATATAATCAGAACGCCATTGCTACGTCATCAGTGCCGACTTTGATAGATGCTCTGCTGGATCGAGGTTACTGTGTAACCATGGGCAATTTTTATATTTTGTCAGAGCTATTTGACATCTTGCTGCAAAGAAAGACCATAGTATATGGAATAGTGCGTCCTAACCGTCATGGCATGCCTGAATACTTTGGAAGAGCTAAATTACAGTGAGGTGCGCTAGTAGCTTGGCAAAAAGGTAAGGTGCTTGTGCTGAAATGGAAGGACAAGAAAGATGTTTGTCTTATTAGGACTGTACATAATGCAGCTGTAGTCACTGTACAGGCAAAAGGCAACAAGCAGGTTACAAAGCCTTGTGCTGTAATCGACTACAATAGATAGATAGATAGATACTTTATTAATCCCACAGGGAAATTCACATAATCCAGAAGCAGTATACTGATACAAAAAACAATATTAAATTAAAGAGTAATAAAAATGCAGGTAAAAACAGACAATAACTTTGAAAAATGTTAACGTTTACTCCCCTGGGTGGAATTGAAGAGTCACTTAGTGTTTGGGAGGAACGATCTCAGTCTGTCAGTGGAGCAGGACGGTGACAGCAGTCTGTCACTGAAGCTGCTCCTCTGCCTGGAGATGACACTGTTCAGTGGATGCAGTGGATTCTCCATGATTGACAGAAGCCTGCTCAGTGACCGTCGCTCTGCAACGGATGTTAAACTGTCCAGCTTCATTCCTACAATAGAGCCTGCCTTCCTCACAAGTTTGTCAAGGTGTGAGGCGTCCTTCTTCTTTATGCTGCCTCCCCAGCACACCACCGCGTAGAAGAGGGCACTCGCCACAACCGTCTGGTAGAACATCTGCAGCATCTTATTGCAGATGTTGAAGGACGCCAGCCTTCTAAGGAAGTATAGTCGGCTCTGTCCTCTCTTGCACAGAGCATCATTATTGGCAGTCCAGTCCAGTTTATCATCAGGCTGCACTCCCAGGTATTTATAGGTCTGTACCCTCTGTACACAGTCTCCTCTGATGATCACGGGGTCCATGAGGGGCCTGGGTCTCCTAAAATCCACCACCAGTTTCTTGGTTTTGCTGGTGTTCAGGTGTAAGTGTTTGAGTCGCACCATTTAACAAAGTCCTTGATTAGCTTCCTATACTCCTCCTCCTGCCCACTCCTGATGCAGCCCACGATAGCAGTGTCGTCAGCGAACTTTTGCACGTGGCAGGACTCCGAGTTGTTTCGGAAGTCTGATGTGTATAGGCTGAACAGTACCGGAGAAAGAACAGTCCCCTGCGGGGCTCCTGTGTTGCTGACCACAATGTCAGACTTGCAGTTCCCGAGACGCACATACTGAAGTCTGTCTGTAAGATAGTCCATGATCCATGCCACCAGGTGTGAATCTACTCCCATTACAAAAGCACGATAGGCTACGTAGATCGTGCAGATCAAGAACTGACTTTCTATCCTGTAATGCAGAGGCAACAAAAGAAATACTACAAAATTATATTTTGTTATCTGGTGGAACAATGCATTTGTCTTATACAAACAAAAGGTTGGCAAAACAACATCTCATACAAAGTTTACATGCTATGATATAGAACAAATCAATGGCGCACATCCACCGTCCCCACTACAGCTAAAGAGAAGCCTTCGACCCAGCACATCGCGGATCATTTAAGAGCATCTTGTTGGTAGACATTTTATTGAATATATAGCTCCAACAGAAAAAAAAAACAGAATCCAACTTGTACCTGTGCAGTGTGCTGTTCAAAAACTGATAAATCTGGAAAGAAAATCCAAAAAGAAACATGCTATTATTGTGCCAACTGTGATGTAGGATTGTGTCTTTCACCGTGCTTTACTATTTACCTCACAAAAGACTCATTTTGAAATTATATACTGTTTGGGCATCATTAGTAGTATTATTATTACTGTTATTATTGTTCATTTCATATTATTTTTATTCATCATTGATATTATTATTTGTATCATTATTATACATTTGAAATTTAATAACAATTTCATTTTTCATGTCAAAAAAATGCAATTCTTTTTATATGTTTTTTTGGAAAGAAGATTAAACAAATGCAGTGGGCTGGCACCCTGCCTGGGGTTTGTTTCCTGCCTTGCACCCTGTGTTGGCTGGGATTGGCTCCAGCAGACCCCCGTGACCCTGTGGTTAGGATATAGCGGGTTGGATAATGGATGGATGGAGGTTAAACAAAACATTTCTAAAGGTATTTGAAAATGATTATGTTCTGTATGCCTTCTGAGTACTTTTGACATAACATTCATGATTGGTTCAATTTTATCTTTAGAGGGTTTATAGATGGGTGGAGATGGGGGGAGGGGGTTTGGGGTGTTTTGTACATAAATTGCATTCCATGTCTTCTTTTTTCCTGCTTGGAACACTTACTGAGTACATGTCCTTTAATATTCTGGCTGATTCATTATGGTTTAAAAGTTAGTGAAGCATAGTGGGTCAGCGGCTCAGAAAAGCTGGCAAACTGGCAAACAAAAACTGGCATAAATAATGAATTTGCTTGTGCTGGGGAGTGGAGCAGGTGCGAGCTATTTGCCGTGAAGACGAACCATCTCTGGATGGGTGCGAGGCAGTTAGCTGTCTGTGCATTGCCTTGCCGGCATGTGCAGGCAATCTTATTGCCTTCTTATCAGCCAGGGGTGGCAATGAGGCAATCACACATGCAACAGCTCCCTAGCATATAAAAAGGGAGTGAACATTAAAAAGAGAGAGGAAGAAAGGAACAGCATGTTAGAGTGGAAGTTAAAGGATGGGAGAAGCAGGCAGGAGCAAGAGAAGAAACAAGCTGGTACACAGAAGAGAAGCAGGTGGATGGGAGTAGAGCCCCAAGGAGGAGCAAGTGACCATCACTCAGGAGGGGGCTGTGGGTCACTGGGGTTGAGTGTCTTTGGGATCAGGAACAACCATTATGCTCTGGAGGTGCTCTTGCCAGGAGGAGCTTTTGAGATGACAGTGGTGGGAGTACAGAGCACCATTTGTTAGGTATTGGGGACACGGGCTGGATGAGTGGGCAGTCTGCACCTGCGGCTTTCCAACTCTCCGGGCTGTGAGGTCCAAATAGCATAAGCCAGAGAGACGTCCGTTTTAATTGAAGACACCAGCACTTGTGGATTTTAAATGAGTTTCCTGCCTGATGGTTTTAACCTCATTTTTAACGGGTTTTTGTATTTGTTGAATTTAACCTCCAGATTCACATTTTTAACTGGATTATTTATTTGGGAATTGTGCATGGCACTTTGAAACTTTAATAAAAGTACTTGCATTTTTCACCATCCCTGTGATTGGTGTGTTTTGTCCTCGTCTGCGACGCTCATCTTGGTTATGGTACTGATGGTATCAGGTTCAAAAATGAAGTGGGAGCAAGGAGCCGACCTACACAGGCAAATGAGCTAATTTGACATGAGGTCAGCTGCGGATGCATCAAATCAAGTTCACACACACTGATGTGGATTGTCAAAGAATGGATGTGGATCTTAGGCCAAAAACAGACATTTCAGATGCAGAATCCTGAGAAGATGATAAATTCAGAGCTTTTTGAATTAAAGCAGCAGTGCAGTAATTCTAAGCAACTTTCTTGCATTCATATCTGTCATGTACAACTTTGAGCATGTCTTTGGAACCCCGTGACTCATAGTGGAACTGCTCTAGGCTGCAGCTACTAGGGGCAGGTTTCTCAGAGTTACTCAACAATTCACTAATTGCTGTCTTGAGGAGTCAACAACTAAAGATTGTTGTAGTCAGGAAGAAGACGTAGTTAAATACTGTGAGAAAATCCTAATATGAAAATCTGTCCTATCTGTCATCAGCAATCAGAATGCTAAGTAGAAATCTTAGATGAAAATATCAAAACAAAGAGTTCAATCCCAAAGTTTGCTTAAAGAAAATTACAAACAATAACAATTTGTTTATATCTACATTCTTGGCTAATCAGGAAGCTCATGGCACTGGCCTTTATTATACTGCTTTGGATGAGAGTAGGCCAATCAGAAGAGCAAATCCTGGCAGTCTTAGCTGCTTAATTCTTTCAAAATATTATCAAGTCTAGTTTTGAAGGTCCCTAAAATCCTACTGTTTACCACACTACTTGGAAACTTGTTCCACATGTCTATGGTTCTCTGTGTAAAGAAAAACTTCTTAATATTTGTGAGAACTCATTTTAAAATAGTCTTGATCCACTGTACTCATTCTGATTATTATTTTAAACACTTCATTCATTCCTCCCCATAGTCTCAGTTTGCTTAAACTGAAAAGGCTAAGCTCATTTAATCTTTCTTCATAACTCAACCCCTGCAGTCCTGGAATCATCCTATTCAATATTCTCTGGACTTTTCTAGTGCTTCTATGTCTTTTATAAATGCCTGAGACCAAAACTGCAAACAGTACTCCAGGTGAGGCCTCACCAGTGAGTTATAAAGATTAAGCATAACCTCCTTTGACTTGTACTATACACATGTTGAATCAGGCAGGCATGGGCACCCTCAGGCCCGAAGAAGGCACTCGGAGTCTCAGGACAGGCAGCAGAATCAAGGTTTACTATGCGACACACATACAGACTCAATTCATATGACTTGAGCGCCCCGAGTATTCCATGAGGTTAAATTTTATTACAATTCTTAACACAAAATATCCGCCCTTCACACAATTTCCCATCATCTGCTTTACAGTGTTTCTAATAATAATGATCTCTCTCAGCACCTTTTCTCATAACTATCACCAGGTTTTGCAACTTTCTCTTAACAATATCCTGCCATCATAGATTTTGTCATAACAATTTACTCTTCACTATCTGTTTCTTCATTAAAATCCCTTTGGCTCAAAGGACATATTTGCCTGGAGGTGAGCATCACCAAATCACTTAATCCTGAGCTGTTAAAGATTGACGGCTTTTGGTTAATTGGTTCTCACCACCACTTTGGAATCAGTAGAACCCACCTGCTGAAAACTAGACTGCTTAATCCTGTGAGAAAGTATCAGAGGGGCGTCCAGATCACCTTCACAGTGAATTGTGCTTGGGCTGGCTAGGTACAGGAGGGTGCACAAGGAGTCACAAGCTAGAGCCAATCATGAGAGAGTGTGCTGGAATAGGTGCGCTTAAAAGCCGCATGGTGCTAAAAGCATCTCCTTGCCCATAAAGTACATCAGTGGGAGAATTGACTCCAGGTGAAGATCCACGGCTACCGCCCCAGATTAGAAACAGGGGTCTGACATGGGCTGGTGAAATTCCTGTAAGATACCGCTCTTATGCTTTCATAATAGTACAGTCTGGAGAGGGCTGAATCAAGGCAGGTGGTGTGAATGAATAGATATAGGGCAAGAATAGCTTAGCATAGGGCTTATTCAATAGATAGCTAAGAGGAGGTTAGCATGGGGACTGAGTGTGTGCAATGTGTGAATGAGCTAGTGCTGACAGCCTAGTGCAGGAAAAGTGCAGGGAACCGTGGGCAAGAATAGACTTAGTAAACAAAGATAGATAAGTGAGCATAGAATAGAATAGGGATTATGGAGTATGTGAGGAAACAGTGACTAATTGACTGAGTGTAGATTCTGCACAGATGTAAATATAAGTTTTGCATGTAGGGTTAAGAATACATATATTGTGTTACAGGCTTGAATAAAATATCATTTTGTGCAACCAAGTGCCAGTGTAGCCCTGTTAGTGAGCATGAACTGATAGTGTAGGGGTTTAGATTAACAACACTAAATTACAAAAGCACTTAGGTGAAGTGTAGATACACAAACACATATATTTTAAATGCCCCATTGCCAAAATAAGGAATAATTGATTGAGTGACTGCATGAGCTCTGCTATCTCTCAGTAGTAATAAAATAAGCCACAGGATCAGAGACAAGTGTGAATGTGAACGAGCTCCGGGACCCAAGAAGTAGGTAATTAGAGACGCAGTAAAATAATTAAGTGGGATTTTGTTATCGAGCACCTCATTGAGAGATTTTCAATCAAGACATTGTTGCTGTTAGGAGGTATAGCAATTAGAGATATAAAAGCTAAACCAGTTCAAATAATACGAGTATAAATTGTAAAAATCATATATATTGTCACACATGTGCACATGGGAGACAGCTAAAAAGCTCAAAAGACGGTAATTCCTTGCAAAAATGGGATGGTAGAGTACACTAATCCTTGCTCTATTCCATTAGCAGACCAATCACGGGGAATTACGCTTGGGTCTGATGGCGTCACTTCTGGTTCCGGAACCAAGATGTCGCTTCCAGTTACAGCCATGTCACTTCTGGTCCCAGCCCTGAGGATGTCACTTCCAGTTCTGGCCATGTCACTTCCGGTTCCTGCCTGATGACATAATTTCCCGTTTGCCTTCTATATAAACACCATGTTTGCCTGTTGCTGTTGTTCTTTGTTATGGACAGATCTGTATCATATGAACCACAATTTTGCTTCAACTTTGGCAGCCAATTGCAATTATACGGATGGCTGCCCCCAAACCTCTTTCTGTGTTTATTTACAGGCTGTTGAACATTTCATAACATGTGTTTGGAGAGGAAAATTTACACCAGATCACAAACCATTGATCCACATGCTCAATCCCAAGAAAGCTACGCTGTTGCCACTGTGGATACAAAGTTTGGGATGGAGGCTACAACCCTTTGACTATAAAATGGAGCATGTAATGTGCAAATCAAATGTAGCAGATTCATTGAAATGGACAAATGGCCTAATCCTATTCCTGAGGAACTACAGTCTTATTCAAAAACGGCAGCCTTTCTCAGTATCAGTCTCAGTCTCATTGCCGCAGTTGGTCAGTTTTCACTACACTAGCATTCACAACCTCCAAGACTACATATTTTGTCTATAAATTTGTACTTTATTGTGCACCCCATAGCACAGTGTTTACAGACATTTTTTCTGTGGTGGCACACTTTTTATAACCAAAAACATCCCAACGCATACCACCGTTCTACTAACCACAAACTCATTATATCTCATACACATGCTCAACTGTCTGAAGGGGCGGGACTACTGGAGAAGCCAATAAAAAAAGCAGCTCTGAAATCAGTGTCCACAGATATTTCCCAGCTGTTTTTCCCCTTTGCTTGACCCCCCTCTGCCTCAGAGGAAAGTTGAATGCCCACTATCCACCAGTCTTGTGAGACTCGCTGGCAACAACACACCAAGGCACATCAGTAAGGAATAAAATAAATAAAATATCAGTAAGGAGTGGCTCTTTACTTATGCACCGATTCGCTTAACAAACTAGTTGTAGGAATGGAACTTGGTCCTTAAGTGAGGAGTGTCTGTATTTATATTATACTCATTTCCATCTTTGTTATTTTAGGTTTCTGTTATTGGTATAATATCCTAATTATGCTCAACTACATACAACACCAACTCATTTGCTTTATTTTTGATACTTTTATTATTAAGACAAACTATTTTTATTGCATTACATATTTTTCTTTTGCATTTAAACTTCGGGTTAGAATTTACATTACTATGCACATTTGTTTTTATACTATTGTTTGTCCATTCATTTACCATTTTAAACCTAGCCTGTCCTAAATTCCCTGTTCCTCAATTCCCTACTTTAAACAATCCTCTACTAACCCACTTATACACCTCTCTAACACAGTGTTGCCCCTCTGGTTCAAATGTACCCCATGTAACAAGACGAGACTTCAGACATGGGAAAGGTTTGGGGCAGCCACCCATATAATATGTTCCTGGCTGCAAAAGTAAAGAATTGTAAGACCAGAGTAGTTTACAAGACTGACTCCAAAACAGAATTGAATTCCAGAGGAAGGGAGTGAGGCTTTATAAGAGGTCTTGGGGAAGTGATGTGATCCTTAGGGCCGGGACAGGAAGTGATGACGTCCTCAGGCCCGGGACCGGAAGTGACGTGTCCTGAGTTGAGGCAGTGGATCCTGGTGGGATTTCCTGGGAAAGGTCTGCAGGGAACTTAGAAAGAGAGTTAGTGTACCCCGCCGCCCCCTGGGCAGATGTGTTACCATTATTCTTTAAGTCCTTCAGCTGCCTTCTATTCACATGTGTGGAACACCCATCATGGTGGAACAAGTCCCATCTTTTCCAAAAGGAATCCCAATGAAAACTGAACCATAAAAAACTGATTAACAATAATCACTAAGACATGTGTTGATGGATGAAAATAACAGTTTTCATTTCAAGGCACATTCAATGTTGTATGTAGTGTCATTGAAAAAAAATAAATAAAGAGATACATTAATACAATGAGGAGTTGGTCTCATCTTTTGCAAGAGACGGATGTCTGAGACTGTGCTCTCCTGGCAGTTGTGTTATTTAGCTTTTTTATTATCAATTCAGGATATCCTGTATTTAAGTAACTTGAGAGGAATCAGTTAAAAGTAAAAAGGTGAGGCAGAAACCATGGTATCAGAAAGTGAAGGAAAAGGTAAGATTTCATCAAAGTCTAAGTCAGTCTCAAGTTCACAATACAGAAGGCCACAGAATGAGCTGGAAGAGCCAGGCGTCGGAATAGATCAGCCAGGACCTTACAATGCAGCATCTGCTTTGGCTGAGAGCGAATGTAAGAGCTGATATGTGAGTGAATCGGGCAATGAGAATTCACTACTTTTGAGTGGCATATATGAACTCATCATGGCCTCTTTATCCCTGCTGTCAACTACTACCAACACCCCCTGTCAGTCAACAGTATCAACTCCAATGGGATACGAAACTCCACATGCAGTGCACGGAGAGGATGGAAACAAGCTGCCTGAGATGAAGGTATTGATTACCGCACTGATGATGTAAAGAAGGATATAGTGAGAACACACAGCTGAAACAAGATAATGTTTTTGCATTGTCGCAGTAGGGGGCAGTAGCGCTCCCTCGAACCCTCAGGTACCACGCCAAACACC
The DNA here is from genome assembly GCA_026402145.1 of Polypterus bichir lapradei. Taxonomy (NCBI): domain Eukaryota; kingdom Metazoa; phylum Chordata; class Cladistia; order Polypteriformes; family Polypteridae; genus Polypterus; species Polypterus bichir. The sequence continues at coordinate 42,443,248 of JANRMT010062796.1, forward strand.
TGGTAAAAGTGCCACAATAATTCTTTTTATTATAATAATTACGTGCACTAAGCACCCTCCACTCCACACTACTCATAAATAACCAATAATACAATAATAATCACAATCCTCCACTCCCAGACGCGTTGCCCTCCTACCACCCAGATCAGCTCGTTGTCTGGGAGTTCCCAGAGTCCTTTTATTCCTCCTGACCCGGAAGTGTTTCCGCCCAACAATTCCACAACTCCTTATTCCTTCCGGGTCAGAGTAAACAGTACTTTTCTTCACCCCGGAAGCCCGTCGCTCTTCCTGTGACGAACTTCCGGGTCATGGTGCACAAATGAGTCCACTGGCTTCCCGACAGCGACTCCCAGTGGCCCCCAAGGTATCCAGCAGGGCTGTGTATAAAAACTCCATAGTCCATGAGGCCCTGCTGGAATTCGGGGCCCATATATGCTCTCGGGAGAGCTCCTCCTGGCGGCCTGGGGTTGAGGGCCGGAGTAAAATGCCGGCAATCCACCACAGCATCTTATGTACAATTACACTCCAACTTTTACTTCCCAGCATCATTATTTTTTCTACTACTTTCAAATAAGAAATTTGGTAAAAGAAACCTACCCAATTTTCCACACCTCCCACCCATTTCTTTTCCAGAAGAAATACTGACCAATCTTGAAGACTCAGACAGCATCTCAATAATATATAAAAACATGTTGAAGTCTGTCCCTTTTATGTATTTATTTATTTATTTATTTTTCAACATTGTATTGAATTTATTACAATCAAACAACATTCCATACAAGCAAGTTAAATTTTACAAAACGTCAACCCTCACCCATGAGAAAGAGAGCTAGGCCAATATAGTGAAACTTTAATAGTAGAAAAGATAAGTAATTAAATAAATAGAATAAAAAGGGGAAGAGAATCCACCTCCTCAATTTAAATGCTTATTCTAAAATATTAATTAGATCCTGCCAGGTTTTATGAAAGTTTTGAACAGATCCGCTAAGTGAGTATTTAATTTTTTCCAATTTCAAGTAGTATATAACATCACTTACCCAATGACTGAAAAGGAGTGACTTAGGATTCTTCCAGTTGAGCATGTCAATAGTGAAGTAAAGGCAATTACAGTTTGTTTGTCCTTCTCCACTTTAAGCCCATCTGGGAGTACACCAAACACAGCTGTTAATGGATTAGAAGGGATTGTGACAGCAAGGCTGTCTGATAGGCATTTATAGATTTTCGTCCAAAATTAAGTTAATTTGGTGCACTCCCAAAACATATGACCCAATGAGGCTGGAACCTGTTTGCAATGTTCACAGGTTGGATCTTGCCTTGGAAACATTTTGGACAATTTTAGTACATTTGAAAGAGAAAGTACTGATGCAATAAATTATTTTATTGAGGGTCATGCACAGGGCAGCAAGCATCTTGCGGGAGGCAGGAACAATCTCTGGAACGGACGCCAGCTCGTTGCTACCACTGCGCCAACGTGCCTCAATGTTTTATACTTGCTTTAATTTCTATCATCATGAAAATATCATCTATACATCCTAGTATTTAAATTGTTCAGAGAGCTGTAACATCATGAATGTAAAATATTCTGTGTCATGTCAGCGTAAGAGAAAGTCTGTTTAAGAAGCACGTACTGATTCACACACGTAAGAGTACATAAAATAAGAAGCATTTAACGTGTTACATTAGTTACAATGGCATTTGAGAAACTATGGAATTAAACGATTTTAAGATGACGTTTATGATGTTCTACTTTAATGAAAAAATAAACTATGTGATTAAAATGGAAATTTCAATCTTTTTTTCACACTGTGCCCCCGTTTTTTTCTTTTCTCTGTACCCTAATACGATTCTATATGACACTCAGTCGGTTGGGCTACGACTCACCTTTTCACGGCGACTTTGATATTTGTCCACTTCTTATTTATTTCGGCACTGTGAGACTTTCTGAACATGAACTCTCGAGTTTCTCTGCCACTCTGTCACTCGATCAACTTCCTTTTGTTATTTATATCACTACTTAAGCCATGGGTGGGTAGATTCAGTCCTGGAGGGCCGCAGTGGTTGCAGGTTTTTGTTCCAACCCAGTTGCTTAATTAAAAAACAATCCTTGTCAATTATTTAATTTCATAGCTTACTTGTGCCTTAATTCTGCTATGTCAGGTCATTCTCATATCTTAGATTTTTTTTCCTTTCTAAGGATATCATCCAAATGATTTGAAGTCTAAAACAGATGAGTAATTCTCAGTCCTTCACTTTTTTCTCTTTACTTTTCTTCCAAGTATTTAATTAAACCCAATAGCACATGATAAATACACACAGGGGTAGATGGAAACAAGCTAAATGGAGAAATGCTGGTTTCTTTTGTCATTTGCATCTTATTGCTAATTAGGAGCAATTAAAAACTGAGATTACAGCTGTTTAATACTAAAATAAGCCATAAGGGTTCAAAATCTTAACAAACGAGACAACGAAAATGAAGCAGAAGTGTCACTTGAGCAATAAGTGCTTCTTATTAAGTAAGTGGAACAAAAACCTGCAGCCACTGTGGCCCTCCAGGACTAAATTTGCCCACCACTGGCTTAAGCCAACAAATTGTATGTTTTTCCTTGCCTCTACTTGGTATTTGCTGAAATTCTTCTTTTTCCCCATGCTTTTGCCATTGTCTTTTCACAGAACGCAAAACACAGGGGGCTATTTATACTGATTTGCATATTCAAAGAGGCATAATTATGGGAGGAGTCGGGGTGGAGCAACACGTGCATGCACGAGCGTTATTTTTCATGCTGACCGGGATTTATGTAGCGGAAGAACGTGGAAGTTGCCGTATGCACAGATTTATGCATCTGGATTTTTTTGTGCGTACGCACATTTCCGCTTTTGTCCGTACACCAGGTTTTAGTGTGAATTCTACACACAGCGTTTTGCATGAGGCCCCTGGAGAGACCAAGGGTATGAGAGTGGGTAAAAACCTTAGAACAGAAAAATAAGATTTACATTGTACCATGCAGTTGTTTCTGTCCTCTTGATTTTTTTGATTACAATTAAAAAGAAGAAGGTCTCACTTTTGTAAATATTTTTCCTTATTCATTTTGATTCATTTTGTGTGTCATCAGGACTTTATGTTTTCTACTGCTTTTAATTTTTGATGATACTGTATAATACTGACTTTGCCATTTTGTATTTGTAAACTAATTTCTTTTTGGTTACTTTCCCCCTTATATGAAAGAATGTATGGTATAAAGCTGCTTCTCTAAAATTCCCATATGGAACATAATTCTTCCACCCATAATTTTTACTTTTATGTCTGACTAGCAAAATACCCGCGCTTCACAGCAGAGAAGTAGTGTGTTAAAGAAGTAATGAAAAAGAAAAGGAAACATTTTGAAAATAACGTAACATGATTGTCAATGTAATTGTTTTGTCACTGTTGTGAGTGATGAATGTTGCTGTCATATATATATATACAGTACAGGCCAAAAGTTTGGACACACCTCCTCATTCAATGTGTTTTCTTTATTTTCATGACTGAAGGCATCAAAACTATGAATGAACACATGTGGAGTTATGTACTTAACAAAAAAGGTGAAATAACTGAAAACATATTTTATATTCTAGTTTCTTCAAAATAGCCACCCTTTGCTCTGATTACTGCTTTGCACACTCTTGGCATTCTCTCGATGAGCTTCAACAGGTAGTCACCTGAAATGGTTTTCACTTCACAGGTGTGCCTTATCAGGGTTATTTAGTGGAATTTCTTGCTTTATCCATGGGGTTGGGACCAGCAGTTGTGTTGTGCAGAAGTCAGGTTAGTTGGACAATCATTTATTTTTCAACAGGACAATGACCCCAAACACACCTCCAGGCTGTGTAAGGGCTATTTGACCAAGAAGGAGAGTGATGGAGTGCTGTAAATGGTCATGAAAAGAAAAGAAAACACATTGAATGAGGAGGTGTGTCCAAACTTTTGGCCTGTACTGTATATATATATATATATATATATATATATATATATACTGTACACACACATATAAACATACAGTATATATATATATCCATACATATATACATATACACATATATATACACACACATATATACATACATATATATATATACATATCTACATATACAGACATACATATACATACACACATACATACATACACACACATATATACACACAAATACATATATATATATACATACACACACACATATATAAACATATATACAGATGGAACCACGTCAAATACCCGCGGCCGTGTGAATGGCGTGCGAATGGCGTACGGCTGCCCTATGCACGCCGTGATCCCCCCCTCCCTCTACTGACAGAAGGCATGTCAAGATTTCACAGTAAACATGCCCATTCATGCCCTATTTATTCATTTACCTGGTTCCACCATTAGATGGCGCTTTGTTCTCAAGAACATGTTAACACACGCCAGCAATTTAGCTGCGCTGAGTTGCAATCACGTGATTTTAACAACCCACCCCCTCCCCCGCCGAACTGACGCTACCAAACTGCACTACAGAGATTAAGATGGCAGCTTAACACTAGAATTACCAGAGTCTACGAAAAAATTCTTAGATCCGTCCCACCTTAAATCGCTTCTTAAAACCGTTCTCACCTCTCCGCCAGCGTCTTTTGTTAATCTAAATGTGTTGATAAAGAAAAGTTGCAAGTAGCCGGCTATTCCATCTCCCCATCGACTTAGAAAGTGCACAAACTTCTCCCAGCTCATGCCTTGATTGATTATCTGGGAGTGAAGTGGAGTTTTAGAGTGGAAATAATAGATCATTATTTGGAATACACGTATTTCACGTGTGTTCCATTTCTACAGTAATCCATGTAAACACATTTTTAAAACAGAAACGTTTTTCATATTGTAGTAGTAAATGACAAAATGTAGGCATAAACTATATAATGTATGAAGCCTGAAGTCCAAATATCAAATTAACAGCTTCACAAAAGGTACAAATATAACAGAACAAGTATGCTTTTATTCAAAAATATAACTGCAGGAAAAAAAGCCGCATTAACAGGCCACATTGACATATACGTCTCTCAACTGCCATGGTAGTGTAATGGTATCAGCTGCTAACTTGTAACCAAAAGGTTATGAGTTCGATCCTGCACGATTCTCTTTTGAAAAGTAAACTGCTCTTATTCTTACTATTTTAAAATAAAAACATACAAAACTGATTTCCGATCCGTGCTATATAAAATCATCCCATTCAAATATTAACAATTTCCACACACCCTTCCAACATTTACGGCATGTGTACTTGTTGCAGTTTA
>JANRMT010062796.1:42524140-42579112 GCA_026402145.1 Polypterus bichir lapradei
ACGGCGTGCATAGGGCAGCCGTACGCCATTCGCACGCCGTTCACACGCCATTCACACGGCCGCGGCTATTTGACGTGGCTCCATCTGTAAATGACCACCTCAATAAACATGCTATTCTTGATAAGTTTCAGTCAGATTTCAGAACAAATCACAGTACAGAAACTGCACTCGTTAAAGTAGTAAATGACTTGCGGGTAAATGCAGACAGAGGCCATTTACCTGTTCTCATCCTCTTAGATCTGAGTGCCACATTTGATACCATTGATCACAATATTCTTAGAAATCACCTTAGTCAGTGTGTCTTAAATTCCTTTGAATCCTACCTGGCAGATAGAAAATTCTTTGTTAGTTGTGGTAATTATACTTCAAAGACGCATGATATTCTATATGGTGTTTCACAAGGCTCTATCCTGGGTCTGCTGCTCTTTTTGATCTATAGGCAGTCCCCGGGTTACGTACAAGATAGGGACTGTAGGTTTGAACTTAAGTTGAATTTGTATGCAAGTCGGAACAGGTCCATTATTTTAATAAATGATATTGTTGACTGACTGTAACCAAGTGCTCTGCCAATGAATAATGGAGTTTCACCTCTTTCTGACCTTTTTATTATTTCTACTTTATTTTCAATGGTGATGGTTTTTCTCTTCTTTACTGTATCACCAGCACTTGCATCAGATTTGTGTTTCAGAGACATTCTTAAAGGGTTAAGACAAAAGGTTAAGATAAGCTCTTCTGCACAGCACTGTACACGCTGTCATAGCAGGAAGGCACCAGTCGCCAACACGTATGATGTATAGGGTGGTCCAGATCTAATTATGCAATTTTCATTACGCTATAACTTATTCAGTTTATTACATAGAAAATCACCCGAAAAATCCCGGACCATCGAGAAGTGTGCGAACTGATGACATAAAGAATCATCTTCGCGCTGAACTGGAATTGTCCCTGCATAAATCAAAGTCATCCAGACGATCTGGATCTGCATAATTAGATCTGGACCACCCTGTACTGACAAGAGACAACTTCCTGCTCTGTGCGTAACAGTACAAGCAGGCTTGCTATTGAGAATAAATGGGGGCAGCGTGGGGTGGTTCATCACCAGCCTACCTCACAGTCACGCCCACTACAGTATGCTGCCTGCAGCATCCGTCCACCACCGCCCCCATTCAACATGCAGCTATCCGAAGCACACTACAATGCTACCCCCCACCGCCCTGTTCACCCTCAATGGCCTCCGTTCAGTTACAACTGGGTCACCGCTTGCAGCATTACCAGCCGCCCAAGGGACACTACACTGTGCGAGCAGCAAAATCGCCCCCCTCCAGCCTCCAGTTGCAGCATCCCCAGGCCGAAGATGACAGAGCAGCAGTTACTGAGGCACATATGTCGCAGCTGCGGCCTCGTTTGTATGTTGTAGGTCGGATGTCCTTAACCTGGGGACTACCTGTACATGTTTCCGTTAGATCAGATTATCTCAGGGCATAACGTGAGCTACCACAGCTATGCTGATGACACGCAGCTGTATTTATCAATAGCACCTGATGACCCTGACTCTGTTGTTTTCACTAACACAATGTCTTACTTGTGTTTCTGAATGGATGAGTAGTAATTTTCTCAAGCTAAATAAAGAGAAAACTGAAATTTTAGTGATTGGCAATAATGGATATAATGAGGTTATTAGAAATAAACTTGATGCATTAGGATTAAAAAGTCAAGACGGAGGTAAAGAATTTAGGGGTAACTGTTGACTGTGACCTGAATTTTAAATGGCATATTAAACAGATCACTAGGACAGCAGTTTTTCACTTAAGAAATATAGCAAAAGTTAGACCTCTTATATCATTGAAAGATGCTGAGAAATTAGTTCACGCTTTTGTTTACAGTTGACTAGATTACTGTAACGCACTCCTCTCAGGACTACCCAAAAAAGACATAAATCGATTGCAACTAGTGCAGAATGCAGCTGCTAGAATCTTAACTCAGAAACGAAAATCCGAGCACATCACCCCAGTTTCGATGTCACTACACTGGTTACCTGTGTAATTCAGAATTGACTTTAAAATACTGCTTATGGTTTACAAAGCATTAAATAATCTCGTTCCATCTTATATTTCGGAATGTCTGACTCCTTACATTCCAAATCGTAACCTTAGATCTTATGAGTGTCTGCTTAGAATTCCAAGAGCTAAACTTAAAAGAAGTGGTGGGGCGGCCTTCTGCTGTTATGCACCTAAAATCTGGAATAGCCTGGCGAATTCCTATTGGAAGCAGTGAAGCACTTTAAAAAAACTACTGAAAACACATTACTTTAACATGGCTTTCCCGTAACTTCATTTTAGTTTAATCCTGATGCTCTGGATATTCAATTAATTATCATTACTAGTCATGGTGGCCCCAAAATCCGTACTAACCCCTACTGTCTCTTCTGTTCTTTCTTCGGTTTTCTGTGGTGGCGACCTGCGCCACCACCACCTAATCAAAGCACCATGATGTCCCTACATTGATGGATTAAAGGCCAGAAGTCCACGTGACCGTCATCATCAAGTCCTTCCATGAGAACCCTGAATACATTGAGGACTGATCATTTATGTTAGGTAGAATGCCTAGAGGGGGCTGGGCGGTCTCATGGCCTGGAACCCCTGCATATTTTATTTTTTCTCCAGCCATCTGTAGTTTGTTTTTTCTGGGTTTTTTTTGTTTGTTTTTTCTGTCCTCCCTGGCCATCGGACCTTACTTTTATTCTATATTAATTAGTGTTCTCTTATTTTAATTCTTACTTTGTCTTTTTTTCTCTTTCTTCATCATGTAAAGCTCTTTGAGCTACATTATTTGTAGGAAAATGTGCTATATAAATAAATGTTGTTGTTGTTGTAACTGAAATGGAGAAAGAAATTGAGTGGAAGTTTGGGAGGCAAATGAAGGGTATTAAAATTCCACACAGCAAATATGTTAAACCGGAAAATGAAGTGCTTGGGACCATGGAGAGAGTTATATAAGGTGATGTTTACGAATGGAAAGAAAGCTGAAAAAAACAGTAACTGTATCTGGAAGGTTAGAAATGAATGGAACCGGAGGAGGCAGGGAGATGGGAAAAAGTAGAGGCAGGCATAAATATATAGAAAAAGGCCTTTGATAGCATGAAGATAGGAAAAACAGTTTAATATAATGATATATATTTTTTTATTCTAGTAATTGTATTTTTACAGTCTTTTTCAATGAGTGCTTGCTTACATCACTGTAACAAGTTAAAAGGTATAGTAATTGGCAATTATATACTACAAATTGCTAATTACGTAATAAGTACAAATAAAGGCATTCAGTAATGAATTAATAATAATACACAATAGAACACAGCACACCCTTTTTATAGATAAAATAAGCTGCATACTAAAAGCAGTTGATATTAGGAGTATACATTAGGCATTATTACCAACACTGGAGACAACTGCATTGAGAGAAAATGTCAATTAACTGTGATATAATTAGTTCAAAAACATCAGAATGTGAATGATGTGTCATTGAAATGTTCAATGAAATGAAATTTTCTGTTCACTTCATAGTACTGCTGCCTGGAGTCGCTAATACCAAACACCAAAAAAATCTGCACAGGAATTTCTGCAACTTTAACACTAAAATTCCTGAAGCCCACGAAAAAATTTGTAATCCTGGCCCACCTTAAATCCCTTCATAAATCTACAATCAGTGTCTTTTGTTTTGTAATTGTGTTGATCAGCACATGCAACAAGCAGCCTCAATATCAAATAAACACACGCACTTTTATTCAAGAATATAACCAAAGGAAAAAAAAAGCATTCGATTTGCATGTGGCTGTCAATGAGTTAAAAACTCAAGCTCAAAGGTCAATCGACAGGGAGTATGCATGTATTCTTGAATGGTGCAGAGGTAAGGACTGATGCTTTTTAAGCAAAAGGTTCCAGGTTTGAGACTGGATGCTCCACATTTTGAGTAGTGAGCTGCTATTATTATTATTATAATATAATAAAAACATACATTTGATATGAGTTTGTAACACCCGATGTAAAATTTGGCTACTTGTAATAATTTGCGCTTTTTTTTTATTATTAAGTTTTATTCTGTCAGTGACGTTAACGTGGTACAACGAACTTGCCTCTCCCCCTCTGAGTTGATGATGTTTATCTCCATTTTTTTCACAAGAGCAGCTATGGTTGATGCCTGTTTAGAACTATTTGTTGTACCGGCAATCAAAGATACGATGTCCCATGACCATGATCAGAATCAGAATCAGCTTTATTGGCCAAGTATATATACATATACAAGGAATTGGACTCCGGTTTTACCTTGCTCTCTGTGCATGTGTATGTGTGTATACAACTGTCAAAGTAACATTTCTACATATACAAGAAAGAAATATATATTTGTATATACATATCTACATGTATGTAGGAAATGTGCAAAAGACTATAGTGCAATTGTGTAAAATCAGAATAAATACAAACTATGGAATATAGAATAATGAAATAAGACAAGCAGTTACATTATATACACATGGGGACCAGTTCAGTACAATGGATGAAAGTTATTGACTGGTTTATTGCACAAGTATTATCTCTGATGCTGTGAGATTAACTTAAGTATTCATGAAAGTGATAGCCTGTGGAAAAAAACTGTTCATGTGTCTGGTAGTTTTGGCGTATAGTGCTCTGTAGCGCCTACCAGAGGGAAGTAGTTGAAAAAGATTATGATCAGGTTGTGATGGATCTGCAATGATGTTTTCTGCCCGTTTCCTGACTCGAGATCTGTATAGGTCCTGAATGGAGGGCAGATCAGCACCAATGATTTTTTCTGCAGTCCTGACTGTCCGTTGTAGTCTGTTTCTGTCCTGTTTTGTGGCTGAACCAAACCAGACTACGATGGACGAGCAGAGAACAGAATGGATTAATGCAGAGTAAAATTGGATGAGAAGAGCCTGAGGCAGGTTGAACCTCCTGAGCTGATGCAGGAAGTACAACCTCTGCTGGGCCTTTTTGACAGTTGTGTCTATATTTGGTGCCCACTTCAGGTCCTGGGAGATTGTGGATCCCAGTAACCTAAAGTTTTCCATGACAGACACCGTACTATTGAGTAGTATGAGAGGGGGCAACACTGGGGAGCTCCTCCTGAAGTCCACTATCATCTCCACAGTTTTAAGCGTGTTCAGCTCCAAGTTGTTTTGACCGCACCAGAGAGCCAGCTGTTTGACCTCTCTTCTGTATACAGACTCGTCACTATCCTTGATGAGGCCAATGACTGTCATGTCATCTGCGAACTTCAGGAGTTTAACAGACGGGTCTCTTGTGGTGTAGTCATTTGTGTAGTGGGAGAAGAGCAGAGGGGAGAGGACACATCCCTGGGGGGCGCCGGTGCAAACTGTTCGTGTACTGGATATGATTTTTCCCAATCTCACTTGCTGTTTCCTATCTGTCAGAAAGTTTCTGATCCGCTGGCAGATGGGGGCTGGTACAGTGAGCCAAGTGAGTTTGGTGTGAAGAACTTCTGGAATGATAGTATTGAATGCCGAACTGAAGTCCTCAAACAGGATCCTAGCATATGTCCCTGGAGAATCGAGATGTTGCAAGATGTAGTGCAGTCCCATGTTGATAACATCATCCACTGACCTGTTTGCTCAGTAAGCAAACTGTAGGGGGGCAAGCAGAGGACTTGTAATGTCCTTCAGGTAGGTCAACACCAGTCTTTCAAAGGATTTCATGATCACAGACGTCAGGGCGACAGGCCTGTAGTCATTTAACCCTGCGATGGAGGTTTTCTTGGGAACTGGGACAATTGTGGAGCGCTTGAGACAGGAGGGAACTTCACATGACTCCAGGGATCTATTGAAGATCTGTGTAAATATGGGGGCCATCTAATCAGCGCAGACTTTGAGACAGGAGGGTGACACACCATCTGGACCTGGTGCCTTCCTGATATTCTGTCTCCTGAAGAGCTGAGTCACATCCCCTTCACAGATCCTGAATGCAGGTATGGTGCCAGTGAGGAGAGGCAGGGGCATAGTAGTAGATGCTGGAAGTATATTGTGGTCGGCAAAAGTGAGAGATTATCAAACCTGCAGTAGAACAAATTCAGCTCGTTGGCTAGTTGATGGTTCTCTACAGTATGGGGGGATGGTTTCCTGTAGTTGGTGATATCTTTCAGACCTCGCCACACTGATGCAGGATCATTGGCTGAAAACCTATTTTCCAGCTTTTCAGTGTAGCACCTCTTTGCTACTCTGATCTCCTTTGTCAATGTGCTTCTGGCCTGATTGCACAGGATTCTGTCCCCACTTCTGTAGGCCTCCTCCTTAGCCTGACGAAGCTGCCTGAGTTTTGCTGTAAACCAAGGTTTGTTGTTGTTGTATGTGCGAAAAGTTTTTGTGGGCACACACATATCCTCGCAAAAAATGACATAAGATGTCGCAGTGTTAGTGAGCTTGTCCAGGTCTGTTGCTGCAGACTCAAAAACACTCCAATCAGTACAGTCAAAGCAGGCTTGTAGTTCCAGCTTAGCCTCGTTGGTCCATCTCTTCACCGTTTTGACCACAGGCTTTGCAGATCTTAAATTCTGCCAGTAAGTCGGGAAAAGATGAACCAAACAGTGGTCAGAGAGTCCCAGGGCAGCCCGAGGGACAGAGCGATAGGCATTCTTTAATGTGGTGTAACAGTGGTCCAGTATGTTTTTGTCCCTGGTAGGACACTTAATGTGCTGTCTGAATTTTGGCAATTCCTGACTGAGGTTTGCCCCTGTTAGAATCACCAAGAACAATGAGCAGGGAGTCCAGGTGTTTGTGCTTTGTATTTGTACAAGAAGGGTGAAAACCAGGAATGCAAGAACTATCGTGGCATCAGCATCCTTTCCATCATCCGCAAGATCTTCATGAATATTGTCCAGTAAAGGCTGCACAAACTTCAGGAATAGACCAGCCAGGAAGAACATGCAGAATTCAGACCTGGACAAGGATGCTGAAATCAAATCATCACCATTCACCATTAACGGAGGAAAGAATCCAGTGTGGGCAGCGAACCAAAATCATATTTATTGACTTCAAGTTACTTTTCGACTGTGTTCACTGGCCTGCCCTGTGGAGATCATTGGAGACTGAACACATGCCCCTGAAAGTCATCACATTCCTCCAAACAGCGTACAGTGGTTCAGCTAGCCAGTTGTATATCTGAAATGAACTATCTGAGGAGTTTACCATTCAGACTGGAGGCATCATGAGAAAAGCATTCCAGGACAGACCTGAAGTACAGTGTGACAAGGATCACTTCAGTGACTGGCCTCATGTTTGACAATGATAGTACCTTTTTCGCAGAAAACAATGCTGAGCCACAGGTATCCTCTATGATATCACTTGCATTGCCCAGTCGTACAGCTTGAAAATCAATACAGACAAGACCAAGACCAGACGGAGGCCATTGTCTACCTCGAGGGTGTTCAGATTAAGTAGGTGCAGGACTTTAAATACCTCGGGTCACTGGTCCAGGCGATGAAAGTAGCATCCGCAGCATAGATTCACAGCAGAATTGGACAGGCAGCTGTGGAATTTGCCTCCCTGAAATGGTGCCTGTGGAAGAGAACTAACATCTCCAAACTTTGCCTCTTCTGGACGTTGATCCCAATCCTCCTTTATGGAGCAGAAACACGGACATTGCTCAAACTGGATTTGAACAAACTAGAGGTATTCCAAACGTGATGTCTGCGACAGATCCAGGCAGTTTCACTTCGCAATCACATTACCAACGAAACCATATGTGCAAGATGTCATCAGCAAGCAACCATCAATGAACAAATTCAGCAGTGAAGGCTGAGGTGATTTGGCCATGTATTCATAATGGGCACAAACAGGCTACCACTCTTCTGGAAACAGCAACCAACCCTGTGGAGGATGCAACGGACTGCGCCCAAGAAAACGTTGACCAAACAAGTGGAGGAAGCTCTGAAGATCCAATAACTCGACCTGAACCAGGCCAGGACCATCACCATGGACTGCATAGCATGGAAATAATTTTGGAAGCGAGTCCAAAATCATATGGCACCCGCAATAGCATACTGGTTGTGTGGCCAACTGCCTACTCCAGCCTCCAGCTAGAGATCAGAATGAAAGCAGGAACACAAAACCATTTACCATGATCTTGGAGGAAACACTCAAGATGTTAATTGAATATAACCTGTAACATTCATAATTAGCAGTAAGACTAGGGAAACAGGTGCATGACCGTTATTTTCATCTTAAAGACTGCATTAGAAAAGGCTGTAAATAGAGACAAAAGTGGAAAAGGCCTTTTTAGAACTTGAAGCCGCCTTTGATATTGTACAGAGAGCAGACGTTTGGAGTGCTGTGTACCATAAGTGGGTACTAAAAAACTTATTAGCTGCAATGAATGCATTACACATCAGAAAACAAGGTATTGTGAGAGCCAGCTAAGTAGGTTCAAATCCTTTCTCCAAGATAACCGTGTCAAGTAAGGGGATAGCTTGAGTCTAGTACTATTTATTGCCTTCATAGATGAAGCACATAACAAATGTAAAAGGCAGACTCCCATAAAAATGTAGGAAAGTAGAGTATGAGGTCCATCAACCTAAGGGCTTTGCTCTTTGCAGGTGATATAGTCCAGATGGTAGGAGGCCATGAGAAGTTGCAGGAATGTGTCATGGCATAAAAACAGGAGCTGGAAATGGCAGAGTGGTAATTAATGTAAATAAGAGTAAAGTTTTGGTGATAGCCAAGGGAGTCAGAGCAGGTTATGATGTATACTATAAGAAGAAAGACAACAATGTGAGAGGTTTGGGGCACCACTGGCAGACCGTGTATATTTAAAGGCAAAAAAAATAAATGCAGAGAAGCCTTTTCAGATAGGGGGTCTTAATCGAACTCCCCGAAGATGGTCAAACTGCTAGCTGTATGACTCCCAGGCAGGAATGACTGTGGGGGAAATCCAGTAGGGTCAAAAACGGAATTGACGTCACAGGATGGGCAGCTGTCAGTCTCCCATTTTGCAGATGCAGGAAGAAAGAAGGTATTAGCAAATAGCTCCAACCCTTGGTCTGGTGGGTAACTACCATCACCCGAGCCCTTAAGCTGTCTCCCAAGAACATTTATGATACGCCCCTTAGCCAAGACCCATCAGAAAGGGCAGTCCAAACCGAAAGGCCATGAATGCGAGAAAGAGCATCAGCATTGGTGTGAAGAGAACCCTGATCAATGAAAGCTTTTAAACTGAAAAGGCTGGATGTCCAAGAACCACATAGTGATGCAGGGATTTGACTCTCGGTGCAAAGCCATCCAATGGCGCAGTGCATGGCCTGTGACCAGACTGAATTTGTGCCACAGAAGATAGTACCTCAGCTGTTTAATAGTCCACTTGATCGCCAAGGCTTCATGTTCCACCACTGCATATCTGGTTTTCCAGTCCAACAGTTTCTGGCTCAGGAACACAATGGGGTGTTCAACATCTTTAACACTTTGGCTCAGTACAGCACTGAGACCTGTATCCGAAGTGTCAGTCTGGAGGACAAAATGCAAAAACTCCTAAAAAGCCAGGAGTTATTAAAACTGGTGCTGATGTCAGGGCCTGCTTCAAGTCATTAAATACAGCTTCTGATTTCTCATCCCAAACCACTATATTTTTTGTCAGATCTGTCCATCTCTGAAGGATCGGGGGACAAACAGGCAGTAGTACCCCACTAACCCCAAAAAATCCTAGACCTGCCACTTGATTAATGGACGGAACCATTTTGTAATGGCATCAATTTTTGAACACCGTGGCCAGACTGTGCCCCAGCCCACCAGGTAGCCCAAATATTTGATTTTCACTATTCCAAAATGACATTTCTCAGGGCTAATCCCGAGACTGCCATTACTTAGTGTCAAAAGCTCAGTCCAGAAATGCCATATGTGTTCCTTACAACTGCTGGAATAGATGACAACATCATCCAGGTAGGCAAAACTGTAGGAGTTGTGGGGTCATAGCACTCTGTCCACCAAGTGTTGGAAGGTTGCTGGGCCCTGCCAGTGTCTGCTAGGGGTGCTAAATGCTGTCTTTTCTTTTGTGGAGTCCAGAATGTTTCAGGCCACCTGTTCAACCAAATTCTTGGTGTCATTGGCATCTGGTTTTAACCAGTGCCATGTTTTTCCTCAGATGTTGAGTCTGCTGCTTATTATCAAATTGCTACTCCATACAGTGCCTCGTCTGCTGATCCGAGAATATGGTATACTTCCACTACATCTTGGAAATCTTAATCAGAGGTGGCTTGCTCATCAAGGTCATTATAGGCTTGCTGTGCCTCTCCCTTCAGGAACGGTGCCAGGATGTGGACCCTCTCCACACTCTCTCAAGTGGTGACAGTTAGCTGTCCATTCAAAAACCAGAAAATACATCTCGGCATTGTCACCCGATTGTAACAGTAACAGTACCTGAGATGGAGCATGCAATCTACCCATTGGATAGCCATACATGCTCTGTTCTGAACCCTGTACCCTGATTGTACCTTGTTAAAGCTGTCATGGAAATTTTCAGGTCCTGCTGTTCCGTTATGTTTCAGCAAACAACATACACCACTGTAAAAAAGGAGACACAACAACATGAGAGGTTTGGGGCAATACTGGATGACCCCATATACTTAAAGGCAAAACAAATCGCATAAATACTTTGGCATTATTATGCAAATGGGTGGCAGAGTAGAAAAAAAAATTACAAACTGGATCAGCAAAGCAAATAACATTTATTACAGTATAATGTATATCAGGCAATATTAGTAAAGTGGGATTTCTCTACAAAAGTTAAAATGTTGCTATTTAGATAGGTCAGCATTGCTGTTTACTGCAGAAAGCTGGTTGGTGATGATGGATAGGATTAGGTGTAAGATTACAGAAAAAAGATGCCATAGTAAGGCGAGAAGACAAGGAGAGAAAATGAAAGGATGGGGCCAAAGGTGGAAATAGTATTGATGGTGAGGACTGTCAAGGAACATCAAGGAGTGGCAGTTGAAGGAGTTTGGCCCTGTAATGTGAAGGCGAGAGAATAAATGAGAAAAAACAAGTGATGGAGACATGATTAAGTAAAGATATTGGGGAAGGGAATAATTATTATTGACCATTATTTAGTTAGCTCTTAATGCTTATTAAAAAGCTTTTATGATTTACCCTTCTCCTCTACAGATGGAAAACCTCCACTCTAACGGAGCTGTTCGAAAGATGGCTAAACCCATTGGCTATGTTCTACATATCCATAGCTGTGGCTTTGACAGAGCATAAATGTTGCCTTTCATAATGGTATGTTCTATCATGCAATTATAAGGTGGATGCTGGGGTAAATCTAGTGATTGTTGTTTGCTGAACACATCAGTGAACTGGTTGTACTGATATGGCAAGGATTCAGATATTAAGCAGATGAATGTTCCTAAAACTTTTTATAATTGGTTCATTTAATTCACCATAACATGCCATATCATCTTTAAATTTCTCAGACAAGCCACTTCTAAATAGTGTAAGTAGTATTGATTTCTCCCAGCAAGAATATGTAGTGAGAGGTTTAAAAGTTATAACAAATTCCCCCATAAATGTATTCCTGGCATATAAATTAATCAATTTCTGGCCACTCCTTCTTCTTTAAGGATGATCAAAAATGTTTGCAAATTCTCTGATGAATGTTTGTAAATTAACAGTAAAATGAAATGTGCTGGGGTCATAATCAACATTAAGGGCAGAAGCCCATTTCCATATTTTATCAGTTAGTGTTCAGATGATAATGATCTGTTGTATGTGTTTAGGGCTGTTGGCCAAATACTAATTGACATTGGTTAAGAAATTCACTGTACTTCAAAGGGTCCTCAGTAAAGTGTGCAGAGTGAGGTATGTAAGGTTCATGCAAAGCAGTGGATTTAGCAGGACTGATAATTACAAAATCAATTCACTGATGCATTGAAGTCTTTAGATCTTTCAGTTGTAGGGATTTCTTATCTTTTTGCAGTTGCTTGATCTTTGAGAAAGTTCTTTTGATCTCGCAGGTCAGCTGTAGCAGTCTCAATGACGCTATAACTCATGCCGCCACAAGGACAGTGATTTTTTTTTTTTTTTTTTTGGTGGGAACTTCAGAAGAGCACCCAGCCTTGGTCCAACTTACACCCCTCACAAACAGAGACATGGAAACAATGGTATTAATCAATACTCAGCATAAATATAATGAACAAAAATAGAAGAAAAAATCTAACTAAACATTAAACAAAAACAATCCCTCCCCAGTGATCCCAAATATAACACAAAGTGAAAACAAAGACAAGCACGATAAACATAAAGTCCAATACACTGTCCAAATGAAGCAGTAACTGATGATGTGGAATGAAGGAGAAATGATAATCCAGGGGAACAGCTTTCTGTAAGTAATATGGAAACAGTCCTACTGGTATTTCTGATGTGATGAGGTGTGATGAGATTGCGAGTGCAGTGATCCAGGACAAAACAGTAATCCAAAGGCAGTGATACTGATGACAAGCCAGACGAGTGAACTCAGACACAAACTCCAGATTTCTGAACCTCCCAAATCCTGGCCCCCCCCCCCCCCCACCACTGGCCGATGTTATCTGCAGCAGCCACTGTGCCCTCTGCAGGTGTCCAACTGAGCCACAGCTGGGACTGCTGGGAAATGTAATGCTTATTTTACGTAGTGCCACTGCAATGTCAAACCAAGCTTTTTTTTTATACACTTTGAAATAAAAGAGGTGTCCAAGGAAATGTATAAGAATATTTAACTGGAAGATGAAAAAGAATTTAAAAGACCAGACAAAATATGCATTAGTGGAACAGGCAGAGTTCAAAATTACCACAATGAACAAAAGATGGATAGTCAAACCCAAAGCAAAATCCAAAATGTGTGTATTATATTTTTATGGGTCAATGATTTTGTCTCCGTCTGTGTTGGTAATTACTGGTACTGCATTGCAAACTTCTTGCTTGTGGGTTTGTTGAGCTAAGATCTTATTAGCCTTCTCTCCCTGTAAACAGTAATGATGTTGTGATTTAAAAATTAGTTGTTCTGTTTCTTTTGTTGTCAAGAGGTTGAGTTCTGAATGCAAAGCCTGTCGTTTCATATAAAGTGCCTCATTTGAACACCTGCCATGTTCTGATCTATTCTGGTAATTTCACTGATTAACTTTGATGCCTTCTTGGTTTCCAATTTATTTTTGTGGGAAAGATATGAAATAATCTGTCCTCTTAAGAAAGCCTTCAGAGTTTCCCAGAGTATTCCTACAGAGACTTTTGAGGATGTATTTGTCTCTAAAAAAATTGATTTGCTTGGATATAAACTCTGTACAGTTCTTGTCTGCTAATAAAAGTGGGGTAAGATGCCAGCCGCGAGATGAATATGTGGGTCATAGTGAATTGAGCTCCATGATCAAAGGGGTGTGGTTGGAGATAACAATAGTGTCGTACTTGCAAGATTTAATCATGGGCAAGAAAGTATTATCTATAAACAAATAATCAATTCTTGAGTAACAGTGATGCACTGGTGAGTAGAAGGAATATGCTCTTGAGTTTGGGTTAAAAGTTTAGGGTCTGATAAGTTGTGATCAATTACAAACTGTATAATTGTTTTACCAGTGTTAGATGTCATCACCCTGTGGCAGGAGACCTATCCAGGTGTGGATTTAAAACACAATTAAAGTCACCAGCCATTTATAATGTTATGAGTGTTCACATTAGGAATGGATGCAAATATGTTTTGGATGAAGTCCCTATCATCAACATTGGGTCCATAGATATTTATCAAAATCACATTACAGTTAAATAAATTACCCATGACGACCACATATCACCCTTTAAAAACAGATACTACATCTGATACTACTTGTTCTATGTATAAGAATTCCCACACCTCTAGTTTTCTTTGTAAAGCTGGAATGGTATATTTGGCCAGTCCAGTCTCTGTGCAGCCGAAACTGATCCTTGCTTAATAAGTGGGTCTCCTGTAAAAATACTATGTTAGTGTTTAGACCTGTTAAATGAGAGAATACTTTCTTTCTCTTTAATTCATGATTGAGACCTTTAACATTCCAGCTCACAAAGTTAACTGGTTGGTCATGGAGACATTGCTTCTAAACTTTTGTTGACATTTTGTAGTCTTAATTTATGATAGCACATTATTACATAAGATAGCTTTGACCTTAATTTCCAATTTTTCCAGAAGCTATTGCAATGAAGCCATTTTTACGTTGGCACTTACAATTATAAGGACTAAAAGGATAGATTAGAAATACCTTGCTCTCTTTCTCTCCACCCCCGCCCCCCCCCCCCCCCATTTTTCCTCCTCGCATGAGGTTAGACCCCACTTCACAAAGTCCCAGTCCTCTGACAAACCAGAGACAGAGCACATCCAAAACAAAACAAGCACCCTAGCTGTGGTGTATAAGGATTAAACTAGAGATATCTATTGACAATACAGTCCAAATTCTATGAACATAAAATAATCTTAATCAGTCCTGAAAGATTAACCGCAGGGAATGATGTTAAACAGTCCCCTTTGGGGGAAAGAAAAAAAAAAATATATATATATATATACATACACATAAATACATTTACATACACTCATATACACATATATATACTATATATATACTGTACATATACATACTGTGAGATATGGCTGGTCATTCATCCCGGCCAATACCCCCAGGCCGCTAGAATTATGGACAACAAAGTTTTTATGCACATCCTTGCTGACTACCATGGAGACCACCAGGAGTCGCTGCAGGGAGGCACAAGGACATCTATTTTCCCCACACCCCAGAAGTACGTCTCAGTCACATGGACAGAAGGAATGATGTGCTTCCGGGATGAAAAAGAAGAGTTTTTGATCTGACTTGGAGGTGCTAAGAAGTCACATGGACTGAGGGTTCAGAAGCACTTCTGGGTCACGGACTATAAAGGACTCTGGGAAATCCCAGACAAACGAGCTGAGCTGGGTGGCAGGGTGGCAACACGTCTGGGAGAGGAGGATTGATTATTGGAGAATTTATTTGTTTATTAGAATTGTGGAGAGGAGCATGCTTGGTGCACTTATTTATAATAATAAATATTATTACTTTTACCTGGTGTCTGACGTATAGTCTGAGGGTCTAAACTGTCACAGTTGGCGTAGTCGGCAGGACTCTCTGGCTGTCAGTTTGGCAGAGGACCTGGAAAAAATTTACTGTGGACAGAATACCCCGAGAAGACAGCGTCACGACACACGGGAAAAATCGCCAAAAACCCAAATTTACCAAGTCAGTCATGGGCAAGAAAAAGGCAAGGCAGAGCAACAACGCCAGCGGAAGTTCCATGTTCGACATTGCCTACGCTCAAGACGAGCCATGGAGTGGTTATGCATATTGGAAGAAGCATCCGGAAGAGGACGACTTCAAGGAGGTATGTGCCGGGGAAGGGTTTGAAAATCTTTTTAAAATAACACATTTTGTCCCGTGCACATATCTCCCAGATGTCCATCCGGAGGCTCTGCGGGAGGCAGAAGAAAATCCTGAAGGCGATGGCGCGCTCTCGTTCAGGCAAACGAGTAAAACGAAGGACTTCTGCATGTTGGGTGCCGGCGACGGACACGTGACCCACCCCGAAGGATTGTGGGAAGGAGAAGGTCCGTATACAGCTGCTTGTGACATTACCCAGGAAAAGACAGACTTGGTTATTCCGAAGGGGAAAAGGGAGGTGAGCGAAGCACCGCTTTCCCTACAAAAAGGTAAGGAGGTCCGGGAGACTACTGATCGGTCCGTCGATAAATTGAGACAGATGGATCACAGTCAGCTAAAAGCAGCACCGCGGACCTCCAAAAAGAACTCCAAAACCCCAGGCTCCCTTGCGGAACCCGTCAGAGCACGTGCCAGGAGCGGGCATGCTCATTGGCTCCCAGGCGGAGGGTAAGGCTAGTGATCTCCTGAGCATACCTCCGGCTGAATTAAAAAACTGTTTGGAAGTGCACGAGCTGGAGAAATTGCTTCAGCTCGTGCACAATTTCTTGCAGGTTGTGCAGACAATCCAGAAGATTGTCGCGGACTTGGAAGTAGCAGCTGAAACTCCTATAAAAAGACTTGATGACTACCTGCGGCGATGTTCTCGGGAGCGGGCTGTATTAAAAAATCCGGTGGTAAAGGTAAGCGTACCGTATATAATAGAGGGACGCAGAGTGAACCGGGCCCGCGATTGATCAGTAGCGGGTGCCAGTCCTCTGTGAGCCCTACAAGAGAGTCACAAACAATGACCGAGTGGGTGGGGGAAGACCCAATCGTACCGGAGCAGCTGGATAGTGCTGTTTTCAGGAGCGAGGCGGATCTAAAGATGCCGCCATCGATCGTTGTTAAATCAAAAGGGGTTCAAACAGTAAAAGGGCTCTCTTTAATTAATAGAGAGACCCAAACTGTAGGCAAGCCCCAGATTAAAAAGGAGATCCCAAATGAGAAACGGGGGTCTCCTAACACAGTAGGAGCTCAACTGCGGCGGTGGAACCTTCCTCAGCGGACAAAGGGGCAGACCAAAACTTTCCACGCTGTTTCCAGTCACGCAGAGGGAGACCAGTAGGAGAGTGGCGGCTGTGCTATGAGTGCCGCCGACCGGGCCATGGATGGCGAAGTTGTCCTGGGAGGACGTGGAATACAAATCCTTTTTTATATAATATTCCCCCAAGGCTCTCCCGGAAGTTTTCTGGACTTCGCCAGGGCCTGACCAACAACTTCTCCTGGAGGAAGACATCTCTCGTGGGGCTGGCCGCTCCGAATCATGATTCTTCGCTGTGGGGGGGGGGAGGAGTACTGTGAGATATGGCCGGTCATTCATTCTGGTCAATACCCCCAGGCAGCTAGAGGGAGCCCTCCTTGCAGCATGGAGGTGCCCCGAATGCCAGCAGGGAATTATGGACAAAAAAGATTTTATGCACAGCCCTGCTGGGGACCACCAGGAATCGCTGCAGGGAGGCACAAGGACATCTATTTTCCCTACACCCCGGAAGTATGTCTCAGTCACATGGACAGAAGGAATGAGGTGCTTCCGGATTGAAAATGAGTTTTTGATCTGACCCGGAGGTGCGAAGAAGTCACATGGACTGAGGGTTCAGAAGCACTTCTGGGTCACGGACTATAAAGGACTCTGGGAAATCCCAGACAATCGAGCTGAGCTGTGTGGCAGGGTGGCAACGCATCTGGGAGAGGAGGATTGATTATTGTTTATTGGATAATTGATTTGTTTATGAGAATTGTGGAGAGGAGTGTGCTTTGTTCACTTATTTATAACTAGCAAAATACCCGCACTTCGCAGTGGTGAAGTACTGCCTTAAAATTTTTATTAAGAAGAAAATTAAACCTAACTGAGGGAAAATATACCAATAATTATTTGTTAAGGATCTCTTTTTATACCACATTGTCAGTTCGGCCCTCCGGTTGTAATATGACCAAGCTGTGCACTGAGCTTACTCTTGAGCATGCAACGTACAGTTGGCCATGTGAAAAGTAATCTTGTCTCAAATCTCACAGCTTGGATTGCCGCTGTCATAATCGGTTTGAGTTTCATGGTTTGTTTCAATTACGACAGTATTTTCAGGACTTGTGTTGAAGTGACTTTCGGCATCTGTTGAGCGTTGTAAGCATACAACCGGTTTCATCGATAATTTCACATCCAGCTTTTGAGAGTTGAAACATTCATAAACATCAAAGTGTCCACTACTGAAATCGTCACCTGTGAATCTAAGATGTTTAAGAGGCATTGGCGGTTGTCGAAAGGTGTAAAATATTTGGCCATTTCGGTACACTTGAAAGCGACAACCGAACAATTCAGCGGCAGCCATCAACTCACATGCAGAACCATAGGTGAAGGGCTTAAGCATTTCACTCTTCTAGTGCTCCTGTGTAGTATAATTATCTCCTGTACCGTCATCAGTCCACACCTTGAACCTGTCCCAGTCATTCATTACATAAGACACAATCTTCCTCTGGATATCAAGAGTGAGCCTGATATGGCCGTGCAATATGTAACAAAGAGAATGGAAAAGGCAGGTGCCATCTCCGAGCATGGAAACCACTCGGTAAGTGACAGTTCTTTGATCGATGGTGATCACCTCGATAGACATGTTAATGGGGGTACGGTTGGAACGATAAAGGAAATGGGTACCTGAACAATGTAAACTAAGTCTAAAATACCTACACAATGACTATAATCGTAATAAATGAACAATAAAACAGCGGAGAAGCTGTGGATTAATCAAAAAGGCTGTAGTTATCAGCAGGGAGACGTGAAACCCGTGGCAAAGCAAGGAAGGGAATGTAGAGACCGGAGCGATGGCCGGCCTTATATAGGCAGGCAGCCAACAATGTGGGAGGCATTGGGATGGGGGACCCAACGCCGCCTCACACGGTGACCGAGCTGCAGGCTACGGACGTATATATGTACGTAAGTAGGATTCAGTTAGCGTTGGGAACCCGCGTACCAAATTTCTTGAAGATGGACCCATAAGTAACAAATACCGTTGGAAAGTTCAATATGGCGGCTGACAGTGGCGTCATACCACCGAAATAAGTGCGTACATCGGTTTCAGTTAGCGCAGGGAAGCCGCCTACCAAATTTTGTGAAAGTGGGGCCATAAATAAGAAAGTTCAACATGACGGATGTTA
Organism: Polypterus bichir lapradei; assembly: GCA_026402145.1. Taxonomy (NCBI): domain Eukaryota; kingdom Metazoa; phylum Chordata; class Cladistia; order Polypteriformes; family Polypteridae; genus Polypterus; species Polypterus bichir. The sequence continues at coordinate 42,542,801 of JANRMT010062796.1, forward strand.
TCGACCGTTATGACCGTTACGTGTAGAATTTCGAAATGAAACCTGCTTAACTTTTGTAAGTAAGCTGTAAGGAATAAGCCTGCCAAATTTCAGCCTTCTACCTACACGGGAAGTTGGAGAATTAGTGGTGAGTAAGTCAGTCAGTCAGTGAGGGCTTTGCCTTTTATTAGTATAGATAATAAATATTATTATTGGACTTTTACCTGGTGTCTGACATATAGTCTGAGGGTTCAAGGAGACGACAAAGCCCTAAACTGTCACAATACATACACATATATGCATATAATTGTAATTAAAAAATAAACAAAACAAAAAAAAAAAACGTAACAGAGAAGGAAATAGGATGTATAATTACGGCACCAGAGCAGATCAAACAGTTGGTAAGATCTTTGCCTTGCCATGGCACGATGTAACTCACAATCATATTTCAAAATCTAGATACAGGAATCTGTGCGTACTCCAACTTCCACGTTCTTCCGCTACATAAATCCCGATCAGCGTGAAAAGTAAAGCTCGTGCACGCGCCTCCTGTCCTGCCCCAACTCCTCCCAGAATTACGCCTCTATGAATATGCAAATCAATATAAATAGCCCTTAAGCTCATCCTTCTCTGAAAAGACAATGGGAAAAGCATGGGGAAAAATATAAGAATTTCAGCGAATACCAAGTGGTAGCAAGGAAAAACTTACTATTTGTTGGTTTAAACAGTGGTATAATCAACAAAAGGAAGTTGATCGAGTGACAGAGTGTCGGAGAAACTTGAAAGCTCAAGTTCACAAACTCGCACAGTGCACGAAATAAAAAAGAAGTTGTCACATATCCAAGTCGGCGTGAAAAGGCGAGTCGTAGCCCAACGTCTGAGTGTCATATGAAAGCTTATTAGGGTACAGAAATCATGGAAATCATGCATTGACAGAAGTTCCCCTTTGTTTGTAATGCAAAGTGTGATTAAATGCGTGATTTTTTTAACACGTTATGGAGCACATGCATCGGAGCTTCTCAGCTGTGCTTGTGCTAAGAAAAGGAAACATTTTAAAAATAACGTAACACGATTGTCAATGTAACCTTTTGTAAGTAGTGCCTGGAGGATTCAGTGTGGAGAAACTGTAGAGACAGCGTGTGTATTAACTTGTGGATTTTTCTGTGAGTATTTGGTGGCAGCGTCACAAAGTCGCTTCCATAACACTGCGTTAGCTGCGGAGCTCAGCTCAGAGCGAAATGAGGTGAATAGTAGGGGAGATGATGATGTGACTCCCCCACCCGCCTTAACTGTCAATCCCCCACAAACAGTGTCTCTCGGAATTTGCATAAGCACAGCCCTTCACCTGCAATTTTAACTTAGTTACAAAGTGATCAAAACTCTCGTTTATATCCTGCGTCCTCTCATTAAACTTGTATCCCGCATTACCCGTGGGCATGACAAACGCCAGCGGCAGCCTGTCTATGAACTTAATTTAAACTTTAGATTTACACCGTGCTTTGTTTCCGAAGTAGCAGCACTCATGAATATGGTTGTATATGTCACTCGTTCGCTTCTTATTGTTTCGCTGCCTTCTCAATTATATAATGCATATTTTCTTCAGCGCTTTTTGGAGCTCTTCCTGGTTTTCTACGTACTGCGTTGACAGTCAGTTCACGTGATTACGTGGGAGGCGTGATGATGTCACACGAAACTCCGCCCCCCACGGCTTTCAAGCTCAACTCCATTACAGTAAATGGAGAAAAATAGCTTCCAGTTATGACCATTACACGTAGAATTTTGAAATGAAACCTGCCCAACTTTTGTAAGGAAGCTGTAAGGAATGAGCCTGCCAAATTTCAGCCTTCTACCTACACGGGAACTTGGAGAATTAGTGATGAGTCAGTCAGTCAGTCAGTCAGTCAGTCAGTGAGGGCTTTGCCTTTTATTAATATAGATACAGATTATTTAAATGAAGTTAGTTTTATCTGTATAATATAATCAACATATTTTGCTGCATTTCATCTTAAAAATGATATCGTCATCATATGTAAATACGCTCTTTATAAAGTGGCGCAGGTTGTGCAATATTATAACTGAAGTGCAAGTTTAAAGTGAGGTAATTGTACTTATAAGTACAAACAGTTCTACAAGGAGCACTTGATGGACTGATTGAGTGTGTTTAAAGTTCTTGGGATGAAACTGTTTCTGAACCGCGAGGTCTGTACAGGAAAGACTCTGAAGCATTTTTCCGTGGCTGAGGCAGCATGTGCTTGATGCTGTATCCCGATAATTCTCTTTCTGATCAGCTGCTGCTGTGATTCACCACTCAGATACAGTGATATAAATACTCCGAATGGTGCAGTGAGAGTAATATGGAAAAAGATGATCCGCTGTGGCAACCCCTAATGGCAGCAGCTGAAAGCAGAAGAAGAAGGTGCAGTGAGAGTAACAACATTAAAGCAGTTATGGTATTTGGAATACTATGGCTATTCCCTGGACCATTATATTGTTACAGGTTAATTACAATCAGATGCATTACACTAATAAACAATATGCGGTAAGTTTCAGTGTATTTATAAAGCCGCATCAGGAATTTGCATATAAGAAAGAAAGGGTAACCACACAGGAACAGTAGCACTGCTTTGACGCTGGGTGCCGCGTACAACAGGGTATGAGGTACTGTGGAAATGTGCTTGGCTTTATGCCAAGTTTAGGTTTTATACATCGCGATTTGAACGTGGAAGTGTTCTTATGTAACATTTCTGTGCGTTCGCACCGTTTATACATGAGGCCCCTGGTCTTTAATATCCCGAAGCAGATTCTTGTTTTTCTTGTGTATGTCCTTTATTTCTTTCCTTATATTATTTATATCGAACTGTTCGTTTTGGTCTTCTCCGTTCTCCGCGGATGGAGTAACAAGCCCAGTTGGAGTTGGTGCTGCAGGCTTGCAGGTGATAGTTGACGGTGCGGAAAGGCCATTATCAGTTTCCATGAACCTTCTGAAATTGGCAAGTACTCTTGGCACGACTCACTTGCACATTCACTCCCACTTTCGCTCTCGGCTGGAGATGATGCAGCAGTGTCAGGTCCTGAGAGGTCTGTGCTTTTGCCAGTCTTCTCCAGGTCAGTCTCTGGCAGGCCGTACCTTGAACTTGAACTTGAGGCCTGTTTAGGCTTGGATGAAGCTTTAGCTGTCTTTTCTGTTTCTTTCTGAGCCTTTCTTCTGCCACTCGTGCTTATATATGCTTTCATATACAGCTGTACTGTAATTGAAGCCCCTTGGGTTGAGTAAATACTGGATACCTTGTGATGATAAAAGAAAAAGGGAAAAATAACACCACTGCTAACGGAGTTCTGTCTCAGACGTCCATCTATCGTAACGGATGAGACCAATTTGTCCAAAGAAAATGGATAGTAAAGAAAAATATTATCATAAAGATGCTAGTCAAAGGCAGAAGTTCTTAGCTCTAACAATATTTTTAAAGAAACCATGCAAAGTTTTTACCAATATGTACCAAACTTGGATATTTAATTACTGTGCTGCTGACTTTTATTACAAAGTGACTGATGGTAACAACATTTATTTCTATAGCACACTTTCATACAAAGAATGCAATTCAAAGTGCTTTACAAGATGTCAAAGAGAAAGTTATCTTAAACAAATAAGACTAGGTAAGAATATTAATAATTAAGGAACAAAGAAAGGAAAAATAAATCCATACAATCTTATAAAACATACTGTAGACATGTTTTATCTTGGTAGAGTAATATATTGTTCTACTTTCCCCTATTGTATTATTAATATGTAGCCTTAGAATGCCTAATCTCACAGACTTACAACTGTTTATAAGGTATTATTGTATATATTATCCCCACCTTCCCTTCTTTATCTATAACCTCAGGCAATTAGATGTAGTAAAAAGACAAGCAGGAGTTAAGTTACACATAAAATAATGTATTACTGATAATATTCATAAACAATAACAAAATGCAAAGTACATTTGAATATTGGCAACCATACAACCTGATTAAATGGTGATATGTAGTTCTGGAGGCACACAGACTTGTAGTTACTTAAAATGTCTCTAGTTAAGGCATCATTGGTGCTCAGCTTTCAGCCACATGTCTATTCAACATGGCTGAAGCTGTGCTCTTCATTGTCTTCAGTTCATGGTGTGATGGTCTTCTTCATCAGATCAGTAAGAGAGAGAGTGAGATAAAGGAAGCAAGTTTATGGGTTTTCTGTCCAACCCCTACAGCCAATAGGACATCATGGTACTTAAAAGCTTCTGATCCAAGCCAATTCCATACAGCCATACTTCAGACCAATGGGGGAAATAGAACATCTTAACACCTGCCCCCAAACCATATGTTAATGTAACCTGGCTTTCTTGAAAGACTTTAGCAGAAAAATTACTCGCCAAACTGGTTTAAGGCACATCCCACAAATCCTGTTGTAAAATTCAAAGAGACCCATTCCTTTGTAAACATGAATGCTTCTCACTAATATTATATTGCTTTGCCTAAATTACAAATAAAGACATACAAACTATTTATCAAGTTATATGCAAAATCTCACATCACAACAACATATAATTAGTAAAATGGTAGCATCCTTACATAGAGTATCATTAAGTAAGTATTTAAGTCTCTAAAGATGAGTCCCATGATAAGGTTAGATGGTGGTAGGACAGAAAAAAAAAAAAAAAAAAAACCTCCAGTCTTGAAAAATCAAAATCTACACGAGTTCCAAGATCAAAAGACTGCCCAGCCACCACTAGGCATTCTACCAAACATAAATGTTCATAAATGCCATTCCTCATTGTTTCCATGCTTCGTCTGAGAGGATTTGATGTAGTCAAAGGCAACATCAAAGGTGGCTGCACAGTGCCTCAGTTAGGTGGTGGTGGTGGTGCACAATGTCACCACAGAAGAACCAGGAAAAAAAGTAAAGAAAAGTAGAGATTAGTAAAGATTGGAAATCATTTGGATGACAATTCTATGCCTATATAGTTTATTAAGAGTACAATTAAAATATAGCTACAAAAAGTCAAATTAAAAAAATAGTTTTTTTTAGCAGTTTTTTAAAATGATCCACAGTCTCACATCATGGTGCTGGTGATCACATGAAGTGAAACAGTTACTTCACATTTGTCTGTTTGCATCAAAGCAATAGTGGCAATTTCTTTAGCCACCCTTTCATGCCTGATTCACAGTAAACCAATTATGTTTTTCTAGCCTTGCAGTCTTTGTGACTTTGTATTTTTTTTTATAATTTAAACCATGCTGGTTTCAGTTGTTTGTCTTGAGACACAGGTGTTATTTTAGGTTTACTGCCACACCATCATTTTTTTTTTTTTTTTTTGTGGGGTCTGCTGTTTGTTCTTCATTTGCCAGTTACAGTCACCTATCATTAAGTCATAGTCCCCTAGAAGTCATGATGTGTGACATCATTAGCTGCAACAATATTTAAACTGATGTCATGATCTGAATTTTACGGAAGCATATTAGGGCCACGGAGAAAAAAAAAATATGGACACTGAAGAAAAAAAAAACTAAATGTCGAAAATAAAGTCAACATGTTGACTTTATTCTTGACATTTCCACTTTATTCTCGCCATTCACGTCGAGATTAAAGTCGACTTTTCCACTTTATTCTCATGTTTATTTTGTCAGTAGAATGTCACAAACTAAACTTCATCTTAAAATGAATGTTTAATTTAGTAGATTTTCTCAAACCCTGTCATAAGTTAATGCAACACATTAAATGCTTTGTGTTAAAGTTCCCCCGACCCAGTTGTTAATCACTAAGTTTTTTAAACTGACTTCCTCCGCACTAATAGGCGGCACCGGCAGCGATCGCCGCACATTAACTTCATGATATTCCTCCTGTATGAACATTAAGAATACTAAGATAAATAATTGATATCTTTTTCATGATGAAATGCATTAAAGCATGTATTAAACATGGGTGGCGGGGGGCATGGTGGCGTGGCTGTAGTGCTGCTCCCTTACATTAAGGGGTCCCCAGGTCTACGTTAATTGTAGAGAGCGTTATGGCAGGTGTGACGAGGCTCCAAAAAACTGGATATATGAATGGGTATCGCACAGGTTTAACTGAAATATTGTGTAAATGTTGGGTTCGTGATGTGGTGGTCGGACACACGAACACACAATTCAATGGATGTTCTTCTGAGGGGGCTTTCTTTATGCGTGCTGTCTCTATCTGACGTACTAAACCCCCAGTTTCCTATCCATTCTTTTTCTTTCTCCACATAACCAATCACCACACGATAAACGTCTTTGTGAATTTAAAACTAGTTATAAACTTTGACCTCAGAGTTTTCAGAACTTAAAAAAAAATATTCGTTATACATGTTTAATTATGCCATCCATTCAGAGTTGCGCCCATCCTAGCAAGCATTGTGTGTGAGGCAGGAGCAAATCCTGAATGGGGCGCCAGCACATCACAGGGTGAAAAGGAGCAATACATACACTAGCAAGGTCAATAATACATAACAAAACCCCACGTCCTACATGACTTTGAAAGGAAACTGAAGCACGCCGAGTAAACCCACCAGAAAATCATGCAAATTCAAGGCAGGGAACACCCAGGACCCCCTTGCTGTGAGGCAACACTGCAATCACCACGCCACCGTGCCCCCACCTGCTTTAATACATTTCATCCTGAAAATGATATCAAGTATTTATCTTAGCATTCTAAATGATCAGAGAGAAGGAATATCATGAAGGGAACGTATTCTGTGTGGCGATCGCTGCCTTTGCCTCCTCTTAGTGCAAGAGGAAGTCAGTTTAAGAAGCATGTAGTGATTAAAATGGCTCAGGGAACACTTAACACAAAGCATTTTAATGTGCTACATAATTTATGATGGGGTTTGAGAAAATCTAGTAAATTAAACACTCATTTTAAGATGAAGTTTAGTTTGCGACATTCTACTGACAAAATAAACTATGAGAATAAAGTGGAAATCTCGACTTTAATCTTGACATGAATGCCGAGAATAAAGTGAAAATGTCCAGAATAACGTCAACATGTCAACTTTAATCTCATCATAAATGTCAAGAATAAAGTGGAAATGTCGAGAATAAAGTCAACATGTCGACTTTATTCTCGACATTTTCTTTTTTTTTTCTTCACTCTGTCCGTTTTTTTTTTTTTTTTCTCTCCGTGGCCCTAATACGCTTCCTTAGAATTTACTTTTACAATTTTTAAAGTATTTTCTATGGCCTCAAAAAATAATGAAGATAACATTTTTGGGATTTTGGTAGCCAAGGTTGTACAGTTTTTTGTTTGAAGAAGTATATGAAGATGCTAATTATGTAATATATCTTTCCTTAGTACTATTTTGTTTTCAGTGAGGATACAGCCATTTTGTGAGGTTTATTGTGCAGAGTGGCCAGGCTGTTGCTAGGCAGCATTACCAGGAGTGTGCAATGCATGATGTCACTACCATGACAGTGTACAAGTCAGCATTGTGACAATCTCCTGGTTGTCAAAGTTTGTCAATAAATCAAAACAAAAACCATAGAATTATTATTTTCTTCCTCAACATTGATGGCATTTTTGCTTAGGCAGTGTGAACTGTTTTGGTGTGTTTCTCGATCTACAGTGTGGTAGAAATCAAACATATTAATTGATGAAGGAAACTTTCAAACATATTAATTAAAGAAAGAAACTTATCATTTACTTGGACAAATTTGATAAAACCTTTTTGAGTCAGTAATAAGGCAGGAGAAAAGCTGTTCATTGTGTCATTTAATTACTCCTCGGCAAATGTCTTAGCATACATCACAACAGTCTGTTACAGAATGATCAATAAACAAAGGGTAGAGGTCTGTTTTATAAGCCATTGAATTAACATACTGTGTCAATCAATGCATCAATTTTACTTTGGTTGGTTTGTTAGTTTACACATCAGACAACTTAGAAAATAAAAGTCTATTTTTATTATACTGTTGTTCTCCTTATATCTTTAGACTTAGTTATTATCCTTGACATTTCTGTGTATGTGACAACTGATCAATCATTGTTTACAGGACATCTGCTGATCTCTGAATACATTTTGTATATGACATCAACCTTCTTCTGGTACATATTTGTCTTTTGTGTACTTAACCATTTCAGTAGATCTTCCTCATGTCATTTCTTAAAACAAATGCTTATACATTTCACTGTGCACTGGACACCAAATATTCTTAACTACTGTTACATCTAAATTATTCTCTCACACTAGTAGGATTTTGTTTCACTTCCTAGCATTTGTTTAGTTGACTTTGGTCCCCCTGATTATATCTGTGGCTTGTTATTAAAATTACTATCTATCTTCTGATTCCATATTTACTTAAAATTGTTGACACCCTGTGCAGTCTGTACAAAAACTTGAACTAATTAATGTGGAATTCCGAGATGGATCAGTTGCAGTACAAGTCCACATTAATGCTTTGGAATCAAAACATGAAAAGCAAAGATAGTAAAAAATTAATCTTGAATCAAACATTCACTTCACCCTATTCAATGAAATCATGTTCTTGGCGATGGGAATTCATATACTTAGAAAGACAAGGTGTTAAAAATAAAAACAATAATATGATAACTAAAAAGAATAAAAACAAATAGCATCTATTTGAAATTGGGTGGTGAGAGGATTAATTATGTCATAGTAAAAATATCCAAGTACATTTTTGTGTATGGGATAAACAGACTTTAATGTACAGACTTATTTTTAAAATTAATTCATTGCCTATCATTTATTTTTCAGTAATAAAACCATTCAGGCTACATCATATGGTACCTGGACCCTTTCTGTTCTTACTAATGGGTCATCAGCTTCATATCTTAATAGAGCATTCCAGAAACAATAGATAGAAAAAAAATTTAAAAGCTTGATTGTATGCAAAAATAAATTTATTGGCACACAACTTCTTGTTTGCATATAGTTTCAATTAAAATTTTAGCACACCTTTTCAATTAAAAGTAAGTTTACCATGTTATGTTAATAATTGTTATAAAACCATTTTATTATTTATGCATAAAATGCAAAGGAACACATTTCAGTCATCTGGTCGCATAAAATAGTGAATTAGTAAGTTTTCTTTTTTCCTGTGAGTAGTATATGAGACATGTTAGGTCAAAAATAGTTTCAGCCAATCAGAATTGAGTATTCAAAAAATAACAGGTGCCCCACACCCTTTTTCGATCAATGAGCGTGCAAGGACTTACATAGCTCCATCTCTTATCTTGCCCCTAGTCCAATGGGAAGCTGACATGGGGCAGAAGTCCCACCATAGGAGGTACGTGGGTGCTGGATAAGAAAGTAAGTGGCTGAAGGGATGGGTTCGTGGTTTTTTGTAGGGCGTATAAGAAAAGACTAAAAGCTTTTTTTTTATTTATTTTATGGCCCTGTCTAGGAGGGAGTACCTGTCCATCTCTGTGTTGTGGAGATGGAAGTGGAGGCATTGCAGTGGATATATTACTGGCCAGAGAAACAAAGGAGTTTTAGAGGGGTTGTGGAGAAGGATGATGAAGTGGGGTGCAAAGCTGAAGCAGATAAAGGTTGGAAAAAGGCTGGGTGACTAATATACTTACAGCATACATAAAACAGTTTGTGGAGAGAGTGGAGAGGAACAGGATGGTGGTGCCCAATGTGGACTGGCAATGGCAGTTGGATTTAGTGGACATGATCTGTTTCTTATGCCACTGTAGCCTTTCTAAGAACATCCCTGCCAAAACCTTATTCCCCCAATCCCCAGTGCCCTTATAGGGTGACCAAAACGCAGAACCTTACCCAGTAGAAATATACACACAGGGGTTTTTAAAAGACTGCATCTTTTTATTGAAATCTCTGAATACAGAACAGACACTGAAGGACTGGAATAAGAATGTCAAATTCACAACACAACTTCAAACAGATTTTTTTTGACCATGTCATCACTATCTACAGCCAGAGACAGAACCTTTGTTACTTCCTCAGCATCTTCATCAAAAGCAGACATTCATATGAGCAAGTAAAAAAATGTAGCTTTGGTCAGTATAGGACAGGAATGGAACTGCCTAAGCTGTGCTCACGATAGTGATATACTGTACCTGTGATACTGTGTTGGTGTGGCAGGGTAATACTTTGGAAAAAGAAAATCATACCATTTCATATCCAAAATAGCAATAGAATAATTTTGGTTGAGATACCTAACCTGATTTTTTTTATTGTGCAACTGCAGAAACATCCAAAGTGTACTTTCATAAATACAAAATTCATGTATTCTAATATCCCAGCTTTGTTGATGCAGCCTCCTTAAATAAATGAATAAAAAAAATAAGAAAAACATTATCTACATCTACTATATTCATTGTTAAAAATATAACTTCAATGCTTTCATTTTTTATAGTGAGCAAAAGATCATTTAGCTAGATTTTGACTTGATTTTGTCCTACCAAGCCTAAAAATGCTAAATTATGTTTTGCCCCTTGTCCAGAGAAGAAGACATTGTAGGAACAGGGAAAAGATGATAAGGGTGCGAATTGCAGGAAAACAATACAAGGTGCTGATCGATACTGGAAGCACTCAGTCCTTGTCACACAAGGATTGCTCGAATACCCAGGAAGTTGAGTCAAAGCAGAAAGTAGTAATGAGATGCATACACGGGGATGAAGTCACTTATCTCTTGGTCAGGGTTAACTTGAAGAATATAGGACAGGGGTATGACTTGCCCATGGGCATTTTGGAGAGTATGCTTTATCCAGTTTTCCTAGGGCTGGACGTACTGGGCATTGCAGGTGGCAAAGCAGAGTGCAAACACCCAAGTTGATTTGGATTCCCTGCTGTTTTCCTGAGGGCCAAAGCACATGCTGTAAATCCTGCAAGCTGAGTAGACAGGAGAAGCTCTGGGGCATTTCCCAGAAAAAGATTGTGCTCTTACTGGTGTCCAACATTTCAGGTAATATCTTTGACTGGCTGAGTGATGTGGCCGCCACTGAACATGGAGCTACAAGTCTGTGTACCTGTTTTGATAAAGCAGAAAGGGGACTTCAGGTGAAAACCAGAGAATAGTTTGTCATTATTAATAATTTGCTTTACCTCAAGGATTAATTTGTGGAGATATTTATGTTCTCTATGAGCTTAAGGAAAAAAGTTTTGTAATTAAACTATAGCATATGTTGGACTGGCAAAAACTTTAGATAGGCTAGCTAAAAATTTCTATTGGCCAGGATGGACTAAAGATGTTGCTAAATATATTAAAGGTTGTACAGAATAACAGATAGTAGGACCTATTAATACCTTTGCCCGTATTAGAAGAGCCATTTTCCTGTATTACTGTGGATATCATAAAACCACTTGAAAACAGCAGAAATAGTTACAGGTGCATACTAGTCATTTATGATTATGCCACTAGATTTCCAGAAGCCTTTCCCCTGAAGAAGACAAATTCTACTAGCATTGAAAGAGCTTTGATACAGCTTTTCTCAAGGGAGACAGATTCCTAGAGAGATTCTAACAGATCAGGATTCCAACCTTAAATCTAATCTATTGAGACAAGTGTATAGTTTGCTAGGTATTCAGGAGCTAAGTACCATTCCTTATCACCTGCAGACTGATGGACTGGTGGATAGGTTTAATGCCACTCTCAAACAAATGCTCCATAAGTTCATGTCAGAATCTGGAAGTGACTGGGATCAATGGCTGCCTTACCTGTTGTATGCATACAGAGAAGTGCCACAGTCATCGACAGGATTTTCCTCATTCTAACTGTTACATGGTCATCATGTAAGGGGTCCTTTTGTTCCTAAAAGAGGCATTGGAAGGAGACAAGAATAAGAATGATGCAAAGAATGTGCTAATGTACATTTTAAATATACAGGAAAAATGGGAGCATGTGGCACAAATTTTTCAAGAGAACATGGAGAAGTCACAAGCCAAGCAGAAGACCTAGTATGATATGACAACCCGACAATGTACCTTGAAGTCAGGACAAAAGGTACTGTTATTGTTACCTACATGAAAAATCAGCCTATTGGCAAAGTGGCAAGATCCATATGCCAGATCATCCCAGAAAATCTGATTAGATTTTTTAAATATATATTATTTATATATTATATTTTATATTATCTGACTTTTGAGCTATACTAAGAAAGCAGATCTTTCTGACAGAATGGCACACAGGACAGTCTGATGAGCAATGTAAGCAATAAGGTTTAGGTTGTCCTTTTTCAGGCATGCCACAGTTCCCTCTCCTTTCCTAGCAGGGCAAGGGCTCCATTTGTGGTGACTGAGACCACCTGTTTCAGATCTATCCTCCCGTTTCTCAGCCTCTCCTTAATCCCTTATATATGTCCTGTCCTCTTGTATGTGTCTCAAATGGTGTTACACCTAACAGGTCCTCTAAAGTTCTTGTTTTTTTATGAAAAAATCTTACATATACCAAAAGCTGGGCATTATCAGTTATATCTGTTGATTCATCAACAGTTAAAGAAATACATACTGCACTCTAAATATGTGCATCAGGTTGTGCCAGTACATCCTCTGTTAACATTTCTGTCATTTTTGTTACTGTTGAAGCTGACATTTTAATTTGCTTGATTTTTTCATAAAATTCATCTTTTTGTTTGTCCTCAAGTAACATCTCTAAAACAGCGTTCAAGTATAATGGTCCCATTAGTAAATGTTTTTAAGGTTACTCCAAAATCCATGCTACTTTAAGTGGATATTCATTTGCATGCAGTTGAGATTCAAGTGAATGTGAGAGGACTGTGGTAGATCTGTCAGAGCTGGCTATTTTACATGATCTCACTTCGGACTGCCATTGTTATGTTTCCGCAAACAATCCATGTTTTGTCTGAAAATGTCAATTTATTTCACTATTTTTTACTAAAGCCACTGTTTCAGAACACATGAGACAAACTGATTTTGATCTACCCGCAGGAGGAATGATATATTGTTCCAAGATCTATTCATCTTTGAAAGTTCCTGTTTTCTGCATCTACTTTCCTTTTTTTGGAACAAGTCATGCTCCCTGTCGCTCTTTTATTTCCATTATTTTCTTCTGCTGCATCCACACATTTTACCCATGCACTGTAACAATCGCACTGATTTGCTCTTTGTTAAGTGACATTTATAGACATGCCCACCTCTAGAAGGAAAAAAAACCTGTATGAATATTATCAGTCATTCGCATTCATTTTTCAGAAATGCATCATGATCCGGATAGTGCTGCTACTCAGTCTGGGTCTGGACCGCTGTCCACCATTTACTGATGCATGCTCTACAGGGTATGACATTAAAATGCATCCGGCCCTGCAAGTGGTACTCCAACTTGGTTGGTGGAAGGATTGGAACTCCAGCCAACGTCAAAAAAACTTCACACAGCTCTGAGACGACAGAAAGGACTCCTTTTTGCTCTATGTGGAAGAAGCTCTGCTGCAGCCGCTCATAGGAAGGCTGCTCGTATTATGAAGAGGATGGGGGGTAGTCCTCGGGAGCCCCATCCCTGGAAGAGCCAATGGGGTCAGGTCTGTCGGGGATCAGAACTAGTGTGGTGCTGAGGCGTCGCCCGTTGCTAGGAAGCACTCGGTTCCCAATTTGAGGCAGCCCACCCGGGTAGGCAGTAAAACATCTTGTCTCTCCAGCATGATGATCATCTTTCTCTGCTGTCGGAGGAGCCGCGTAAACTCTGCATTTCACTAGCGGCACTCTCTGAGGTATGCAGACCTGGGACTGGCCAAATCTCTGTAGGTGGGTACACCTTTTATTGGTCTGGTCACTCTGATAGCTGTCATACTCGGGGAGTAGCTGTAGCATTAGCAAATTGGCTTCTTCCTATGGTGTCCGATGTCACTCCTTTCAACGAGTGTATTATGAGACTCAGATTACGGCACTATCTTCGTACCTTGTCTGTTGTCTCAGTGTATGCTTTGACTGCTATGAGTGATGTCTCGGTGCAGGAGACATTTTATTCCCAACTTCGCTCAGTTGTTGATGGGCACCCGTGAGGTGACACTACTCTGGTCATGGCTGACTTTAGTGCAACCACTGGCACTGACAGGGCAGCCTATGAGGATTGTCTTGTTCCCCATGGGTCTTGCGACTGTGGTGAAAGTGGCTCCATGTTGCTTGACTTTGCAAAAAATCAGGTGCTGTGAATCCCTGGATCCTGGTTCCAGTGGCCTGAGCCGCATCGTTGGACTTTGTACTACAATACTGGTGGTGCGGTGAAGAAGATCCATCACATCCTCATGGGCAGACGCTGGAGGCTCTTACAAAACTGCAGGGTCTACAGAAGTGCCCAGTTTGTGAATTCTGACCACAGAGTTGTTGCTACTCCAAAGATACAGCTTAGGTCCAGCAGGTTACCACCTATTAGGAAAATGAGGTTGGACCTGGCCAGACTCCAAGATCTAATGAGTTTGCACGCAGTTTGTGTGAGGAACTTACAGATTTGGGTGCGACTGCCGATCCTAATGCGATGTGGGTGACCTTCTGTGACAAGACCGTAAAGGTTGCTGAGGGTTGTGTTTGTGTTACCAGTGTTCCCAGAAGGAGGTATTTCATTTCTCAGGGCACTCTGGATATCATCAAGGTGAGTTGCAGTGCATAGCTTGATTGCAACTCCGGTCTGTACCTGAGAAGGATGGCTACGAGAGCTCTGAGGGTAAATATAAAGGCATTTGTTAGAGTAATCTGTGAGCAAGTAACACACCATCTGTGGTCTAGCGACCCATGTCGTGTTTACAGAGGAATCGAAGCATTACACACATCCAAATCTGTACCTCTGAGAGTCACAGTCAGGGCAGCTGATGGAACAGTCCTTACGGATGACACTGCTGTTGTGACCCACTGGGCTGGCTACTGTGAGCAGCAGTTTAACGCTGATCCTCTGGCTAGGATGGTGGATATTTCCGCAGTTCTTGAGGCTGATCCTCCAATTAGCTGTAAACCACCCAATCTTACTGAGATTGCACAGGTGTTGAACCAGCTGAGGGTAGGGAAGTCTGCAGGGATCTGTGGTATCTGGGGTGAACTTCTCCAGGCTGGTTGTAAGGCCGTCCTCCTGGCATTGCAAGCAATCTTTGCTTCTATTTGAGAGACTGGCGTCATCCTAACTGACTGGAAAATTGGACTTGTCTGTATGTGGAAATGGAAGGGTGTTCACCTGGATTGCGGCAACTGCGAGGGGGGGGGGGGGTGGTAACACTGCTTTCGGTCATGGGTAAAGTCCTTGCTAGGATCATCCTCAATAGGATCCGTCTGGTTTTATGCCTTAGAAGTCTACCATCAACCACATCCTGGCACTGAAAGTTTTTATGGAGCACCAACATGAATATCAGCAGTTTCTTTGCAGCCTTTGTTGATTTTTGTAAAGCATTTGACTTCGTTGATCAAGCTGCCCTGTGGCACATCATGAGGATTTGTGGGATCCCCTCAAGGTTGCTGGATATCATGGCCAGCCTGTACACTGGTACTGTGAGTGGTGTGCAGGGTGGAGCCAGGACCTCTGCACTTTTCCCAGTTTATTCTGGGGTTTGTCAGGAGTGTGTTCTTGCTCCTACTCTATTCAATGTTTGCATGGACTGGGTGTTGGAGAAGGTCGTTGGGTCCAGCAGCTGTGGGGCATCTGCTGGCAAAGAAAGATTCACTGATCGTGACTTTGCTGACGATGCTGTGATCTTTTCAGAGTCAATGGAGGGTCTGATCAGGGCTCTTGAGAGACCGAGCGAGGACTCTGAGTGTCTGGGCTTGCGAGTGTCCTGGATAAAAACCTTTAATCACTAGAATTACCAGAGCCTATGAAAAAACTCGTAGATCCGTCCCACCTTAAATCGCTTCGCACTTCTCCGTCAGCGTCTTTTGTCCTGTAAATGTGTCAATAAGCTGCAAAAAGCAAGCAGCCTGCTATCACATCCCCCCAACCCTGCACAGTTTTCTCAGCTCAAATCCATTTACCTGCGTGTCAGTTACTTAGAGTTGTATAGAATGAGAAGTCATTCTTACTATTTTAGAATAAAAACATACATTTGATTCCAGTCTGTAACAGCCGGTGTAAATTAATGACACTTGTAAAAGTTAGCTTTGGTTTTTTTTTTTATTCAGTTTTATTCTCTCAGTCACATTCACGATCCAACCCCCCTCGCATTTGACACTGCTGTTTTCACATAAAGAAACAGAGGTGAACTCAGATGATGACAACGGTTCTACAGTACATCAGATCAAGAATGCACGTTTCACTTTTGCCATTGCTGTACTTTGTATATTGTCACGTACGAGCGCATCGGGAGCAGCTGAAGGACCCGACGCGCACCGCGATAAAGCCGACCAGGGGACGAAGGCAGCGTACTAACCTCTCTCTCTCGTTCCGTAGAAAAGACGAAGTGCCGCCGCCATAAACCAACCCGGAATAAACAAAGGACTGCACTTCGGGGTTCCTTTCTTACCTTTGGTCCCCCAATGATGACGTCCAACTCCCATACACCACCACGCCTTCCCAGCATCCATCCATGATTTCCGGTCCGCCCCTTTATACTGTCCCTCCAAACCCTCCATTTTGTCTTTTGTTTCATGCTATTTTGTCTGAAGAAGAGACCTGTTTTTTGTTACAGTATACAGGGCTCAAAACCCCAAACCTTTATGCTGTGTTTGTGCTTTATTTCACAATATGTACATGGGAAGCTCTGCCCTCTACTTGTGACATTACACTGTAGGAAGTAAATAAATAAAGGTAAATAGGTAACATTCGATCTGCCTCTTTCATACAAAGTACAGCGACGGCAGCTTCCACCTTCAGCTATAGACATGAGCGACTCTCCCCACTAATGTTTAGATCTAGATGGTATTCAACAATACTTTCATTGTTAAGAGTGACAATAAGGATCTTCAGTGGATGCATCTAATCCAGCTTTAAAACATTTGTGTAGTGAGGTGGTATCTTGGTCTCCAACAAATTACTTTATGCTTTATGGCAGGAAAGAAGAACCTTGTTGCAGATTATTTATTCTGCACGTCCCATCAATATTTTTATGGAGTGAGGAGTGTGATAAGTCAGGTCCACAGTCATTTTAAAAGTAGAACATTTGGGTAAATAGTTATAGATGAAGTAAAAGTTATGCGTTGTTTTAGCACTCTACTGAGGGAGAAAGCGTTGGCAGTTCAAAGTTGCATAGGAATGAGCCACCTACTGATCTGGAAGCCTACAAGTCAGAGGGCATCTCTGGGCTTGAACCTAAACTATGCTGAGGCATGTGTCCGATGCAGCTATATTAATCACAAGCAGAATTTCTAATTGGAGAGACTTGACATCAAAGCACGTGACCAAAGGCACTGTGGGAAGAAAAGGTCAGAGCACTGAGTTTAGAAGGTTGCTGGCACAGAGAACATGTACTGTATGTAGAAGAAGAAAATTGAAAGTATGTGAAAGTTCTCAGTGTAACTTTCCAGCAAATTGAACAATCAGCTAGCATCATACGAGGTGGAGATTTGATACAGTGATATGCCAACCGATCAGAGGAGGATATAGGGAGTGTAACTTGTCAACGCTTGTTATTGGTGGACTCTGAAAGACATGAGTAAGGATTGGCTAGGCAAGTGAGCTAGCTGTATAAAACAGCAGTTCAGACTGCCAGGGATCATCTTTTGACAGGTCTTCAGGCTTGCAGACACTGCTGAGCTGGCATAACAGAGAGAAGAGTGCTTAAGTTTGTATATATTAAGGAGGACAGTTTACTTACAATTTGTATATATTTTTGGGTGAAAGTATTGTTTGGTTTTGGGTGCTCATTTTTTAATTATTATCTTTGTGCATAATTTTTCACTTTTTTTTTTATTATTTTTCTGTCCATCCTTCATGAACTGTCTTTATTTGGACAGTTGTAATTGTCTGTGTCCCATGTTTCCCATCCTGTGGTCGTTCAGTTATGGCTCCAGGTGCTCAGAGTCTATAACTGTGCAATGGTGCCATTGCACGCAACACCACAGCTGTTGCCACCTGAAAAAGTAAACAGGGTTATTGTGGATACTTTAATGGAGTCTGCTTGTAAAAGCAATGAAATAGAAAAGGCATTTACAAACTATTTGTATCACAGAAATTTGAGCATTCCGGACATTGTGAAAAATGTGTTTTGTCACAGTAAACAGAGTTGTATCATTGCTTTAAATTTCTAATATATGGTATTGTTTAAAAACCCTCATGACAAGCAACAGACCGCGATCTTGACCAGACAGATGGATCTGGGCAAATCACAGTTCTTTTCAGAGGCCTGTGAAGACGCTTAAAAAAGATTGTGATTATCTGTAGATTTGAACACCAACACCCCAGATCAGGGCTTATTCCCTTTGGACCAACCTGTGGTCTATGTATATTAAAGAGGTCTTAACTTAAAAAGTAACAATCCTCATATCTATTTTCTTATTTGGGGCATGAGTGGTTTGAGGACAACAATTGTGGTATTATCTTACTAAGGCCAGCCTGCCACAAAGTAGCTCCATTTTGTGCAATTGCTGAAATTGTCCTAAATGCTTTGAAAGGAAATATACCTCTCATCTTGCACCAAATTAACTGTCTGTAGAAAAGTTGATCCATGATACAAACTCTAAATAACAAGGAGATACCCGTCAAATAACAAAAATGTGCCATGATTCAAGCCAGCAGGCTAAGCATTGCCATCCCATTCTAACAGGTCTATTACCTAACCACTGATGGAGCATGCTGATTAAATGTATTTTTGCCTCAAAAACAGTTGGACTGGCAGATCATCACACATACCTGGCTGACAAAATGAGGGCCATTCTGCAAAATCCACAACTCCCAGAGAATAGTGTATGAGCAAATGTCTTCGTTTGATCCATCATTCAGAATTTGAAAAGACTCCCCTGACTTTACTTATGCACTTAGTCACAGGCTGAATGCCTCCACAGTGCCTGGAACATCTGATGTAAATCTGGTTTTTAAAAATATTATGGAGAGTGGGTCTCAAAAAAACAAAAAGAACACTGAAAATCTTGTTAAGATAAACAATACAAAATAGCTCTCTGACATCTTGGAATGAAAGGGGTGAATGTATTTATAAAGGCACAGCCATCTCCAGAAACAACTTGCTGGACCTGATCAAGGCCTTGACCCAAACTCACTTTTCTATCCAATATGACCAATAGACTGTTCTTGGAGGAAATAAAATCTGGTGAGGATAGGGTGGCTGGTATATGTGGTGATGGTAACTCTGCTTACTGCATCAAAACACCAACCACGTGGTCACAGGGTCAGAACATTTTTTTTTAGCTAAACTCATCTGGTTGAGCATGTGAACGTCACAGTGATTTAAAAGTGGCCAGACCATCCTACATTGATCCTGTAAATGTGAAAACACTGTATACGTCAAATGTTTATGTTACGTGTTTATGCAATGTGTCAATCAATAAATTGTTCACATTTTTGCCTGTTGATCTGTCATTTTATCACCTTAACAAACAACACAGACAAGGACCTCTTGATACAAGAAATAGTTATGTTTTTATTTGCGATGAACGGGGTATGTAAGCAGTTCCCTCCACCAACTGAGGGTTAAAAAAAATCACTTTGTGTTTTTTTTTTTTTTCTTTTTTTCTTTTTCATTTTTCAAGGTAAAGTATCAAAAGTTCCATGTCTGGTTCAAGGTACAGGATGCTTGTTGAAAAAGGTTCATTACAATATGACCATTGAACTCTGGATTTCCCGGGCACAGTTCCATTATTTGTTCTAAAGTGAGTCAATTACAACAATTTAGATGAGAACAGACCATTCAGCCAAAAAAAACTCACCAGTCCTATCCACTTAATTCTTCTAAAAAATATGCTACTTGGTAGCTTATTCCAAGTGTCTATGGTTCTCTGTGTAAAGAAAAACTTCTTAATGTTTGTGTGAAATTTACCCTTCACAAGTTTACAGCTGTGTTTCTGTGTTCTTGATAATGTCTCGATCCACTGTACTAATTCCCTTCATAATGTTAATACTTTTAGACACTTCAATCATGTCTTCTCTTAATATTCTTTTGCATAAACTAAAAAGGTTCAGCTCTTTAAATCTTTCCTATATTTCATCCCCTGTAGACCTGGAATCAGCCTGTTCACTCTTCTGTGAACTTTTTCCAACGTTGCTATGTCCCTTTTGTGGCCTGGAGACCAAAACTGCACACTGTACTCCAGATGAGGCTTCACCAGTACATTATAACTTTTACTCTACACATCGTGCTATATAACTTAACATTCTGTTAACCTTCTTAATGGCTTCTGAACACTGTCTTTAAGTTGATAGCGATGAGTCCCTTATGACTCCTAAATCCTTCTCATAAGGTGTACTTTAGATTTTCAGACCTCCCATTGTGTATTCAGACCTAACATTTTTATGTCCTACATGTAATAATTTACATTTACTGATATTACTGCTGTCCAAGCCCCTCTGTAATGATTCAACAGATTATCGGCCAATCTACAGTACCTATCTTGGTATCATCTGCAAACTTCACCAGCTTGTTACTTATATTCCTATCTAAATCATTTATATATATTAAAAACATAAGCGACCACACCATAACCCTCTGCTTCCTGTGTCTGAGCCAATTTTGCACCCATCTACAAACCTCACTTCGTTTAGTTTGATGCACAACCTTTCATGTGGTACCTTATCTAATGCTTTTTGAAAGTCCATATAAATATCAGCATATGCTTCACTTTGATCATAGAATTCTTCATAGAATTCCAGCATTTTGGTCTTCCCTCTTCTGAACCCATGCTGATTGTTCAGTAAAACTCCCGTTCATGCCATGTGTTGGTCAATCATATCCTTAATAATCCCTTCCATTAATATACCTGTGTTGTATGTTAAGCTTTCTGGCCTATGGTTGCTTGAAAATACTGGTCACGCTTTTTGTAATGTGGGATACTATTTGCCATTTTCTAGTTCTTTGGAATTTCCCCAGTGCACAGTGACTCCCTAATAATATGCATCAAGCATCTTAAGAACTCGAGGGTAAATATTATCTGGTTCTGGTGATTTGTTTGATTTCAGCATATTTAACCTGTATAGTATACAGGTAGTTTAACCTGAGTAGTCTTATTTTTTGGTGGGAGGTTATCTACTTCCTTACTTGTGAAGACCACAGAAAAATGTGAGTTTAGAGCATCTGCTATTTCGCTGTCTGTATTTTTTAATTTCCACCTTACTATTCTTTATGCACTTTACCTTCTCCTTGACTGTTCTTTTACTACTACAATGCAGAAAGAATCTCTTTGGGTTGTCTTTTGCCTTATCTGCTTTATTCCACTCTGTCCTTTAGCCACCCTAATATCCTTCTTAATGGTTGCCCTCATGTTCTCTTACTCCTTATGATTCACATTGGAATTATTAGTCTTAAATGCCTTATACAGTTTTTTTACTTTGCAGCTTCTTTCTTAACTCTTTATTCACTGCAGAGTTTTTTTTATATCTCCTACTAATTCCAAATTTAGGTATGTACCTGTCCTGAATTATGTGTAAAGTGTGTTTAAACCTGTTCCACTGCTCCTAGACTTTGCATTTGTGCTCTTTCAAAACACTGAGAAATGTATTATATTATGATCACTTGAACCTAGTGGTTCAATGACCTTTGAAAATTCTAAAAGCAGCATTGATGGCCATAGATGGTGGACAAAACATCTTGCAGTTGAGTGGTGTTATACAGTTAGGAAGTTGACATTGTTCTTCAAAAACCTCAGAAGAGAATCAAAGAATTCTGTTTTCCTTTTTCTATCAGGTAAATGGCCAACCAGTGCTGACCTGGATTACACTTGGGGTAAGTAGTGCAAAAAATGTAAGCCGATCTTCGTGGCGGAAGAAAGCCGCCTGCTCTGCTGGGCCGGGTCCATAAAAGGTGAAAGGGGTGGACGCAGAGCCGATTAGCCATGTGGGCGCGGGAAGGTAAACAGAGAGCCCTTAAAGTGGCGGCGATGGCAGAACAAAAGCAGGCAAGCAGGCAGACACAATGATTAAATCAACAAGGTTTATGAAAAAATAAAATGAATAACTATATACATATCCATCCATTATCCAACCCGCTAACTATATACATATAATAAATAGAAATCAAACCACAATCCAAGGTTTATGAAAAAATAACATGAAATAACTATATACATACAATAAATAAATATCAAACAACAATTTTTGTAATAAAAAAATAACTGTCAGTGCCATAACCTGCAGATGAAGCCCAAAATTAAAAAAGAAAATTGAGAGTAGGAGGCCTGCCAACATATAAAGTGCCAGTCATTTGCAAAGATTGCAAAAAAAAGTAAAAACAGCTTGAAAAAGGAAGGAGGCCTCACTTTCTGCCAACATACAAAATGCCAGGCAGTTATACAGATTAACAAAATCTTAAGCAGGCCTCCTCTTGAACAAAAAAAAAAAAAGAAAAAAAAAAGCAATGTATGGGCCCATCTACAGATTGATTAAATAAATAAATAAATAAAAATTGTTTTAATGGCCATCCCCCCCGGCATGATTTTTTTTTCTCCCTCCTCTTTTCCTCCAGCCACTCCTGGACAGTTTTGCCGGCTGAGGTGGAGCAAAAGGATTCCTCCCCAAAGCAACTATGGCCGAACTCCTTTGTTTTAGGACGGCCACAGCGCTGGCAAACATAGGCATCCACCTTCTACCTTTGTTTGGGGGGGATACCTTGTTGTTGCGCCAGCTCGTCCGCCTCCTGCTTTTTCTTCCGCCGCCAGGCAGTGGTGTGGGGTACTGAAGGTCCTGCCAGAGGTGGTGGAAGAGGAGGAAGGGCAGTGTCAGCTGGCGGGGGGAGTGGCTGGGTGGCGGGTGCTTCATGTGGTACGGGGGGGGTCCCCAACAATGGGTGGTGCCACATCCATGAGGCCCCGAGGTCACTGCATCGTGGGTCATGGAACTCGAACTGTTGTGCAGCGGACTGCTCGGGGCTCATGGGCCGTGGGCGTACAGCAGGGGTGGGCTCTGAAGCAAGGGCCGAGCTGCTTGGCAACAGCACGGTCATCTCCAGATCCCACCGTACCAGCTCCCTGGTGTGAGTATAGTGCCTACAGGTACACAAAGCAAAGGAAGTCAGGGTGGGAGGGAGGAGAGGGGCATGGGGGACCACACTTGCCCAGTGTGTACTTACCATTGTGCCAGAGTGTGCTGATTGAGAGAGAATAACTAGATCTGTGTCTGGGCCACGAGTACCGGGTTTGTAAGCACGTTCTCCTGAATACAGATGTAATCACGCATTACAGCTGCCCAGCGGTTCACTGTCACGCCACAGATGGTGGTTCCTTCGGGGTGAATCCTGTACAGCTCTATACAAAGAGTCCTGCCATCGATAGCTGATCAAAAGGAAAGAGGCCATACCAAAGAGGTTGAGCACCTACCGTTGCAAGCTCTCCACTCCTGGTGTGACACTGGTCTGCGAGTGCTTACGTCGGAACCTCCCCTTCACCAGTCTTTCCTGGTGGTGTGGCGGGAAGTGAACTGGGGCCTTGTCGCCCTCCGGCAATCGTTCCCAGAGGATGACGATATCCGCCACTTGCTGCTGCATCATGTAGGCATGGTGACGCAGCTTCAAGATACTGCAGGTCAGGTTGACCACATGCTCGTAACCCGGGCCAGTGTCAGGTCCAAAGCTATTCTGTTGGGGGAAGAGAGTGAAAGTGAGAAAGGGGAGTACTCATCAGATATTCCACAGGTATATCACGACTCGTCGGGAGAGACTTACCAGCTTGTGGGACACCCTTTGAATGGCCTTGTCTCCAGAGGAGATCAACTGGTCGGCTGGCCCAGACTGTGAGGAGCCGATGGCAGGGCGTGACTGGGACTTGTCAGACGACAAGGGTTTGGATGTTTGTCAGGCGAAGTCCTCCTGAAGGCTGAAGAGGGTCTTGTCCAGAGGTTCCTCTACTGACCCTTCGTCCTCTTGGAAGCCCTCGTCGACACTGTCATCGATCCCTGCCCATCACTTCCTCCAGCACTCGACCGGTCTGCGAAAATAAGTACTGGATGCAAATGAGCTCACTTGTGAAACAGAGGGAACTGGTTTAAAATGAAAAAGTGGGAGGGAGAGGGAGAGAGAGAGACAGACAGACAGACAACGGCTCAACGCCTGCCTCACCACTGTACTTCGCAGGCCAGGTGTAATGCTCAACCAGCTTCTTATGATATACAAGGTTGCTCAGCTCATTGAGGGAGTGCTGGAGTTGGCCACTGTAGCAGACAATATCACGGTTTGCTGCCTCCACTGTTTGTGCCGCACGGTCCTCATTGCACCGCGCCAGGCCTTCCAGGAGATAGGTCTGAAAGTGGGCCGTGCTGGCTGAAGTGCCTGAAAGACACGGTGAGAGAGAAAAATACAATACCACCCACTCCCTCGCACATCACAGGTCACAAAGAATAGGTTTCTGGGCACCCTTACCAGGTATGAAGTGGTCCAGATGCAGATGGAACGACTCCCCCCTTTGACCAGCCGCCCTGTCTGCATGTACAGGTGCACGCCAGGTGGGTGCTGGATCCAGTGAAGGTGGCACCTCTGAGTGTTCCAAATGTCCCGGATCTTGTTGCGGTCCAAAAGCGGGATACCCATGGTGTCAGTGGCGTCCCTGAGGACCTCCAGCATCTCGTTAATGAGCCGGCCGGTGTCCTACGTCCCACGCATGCGGCGGCGGCAGTGTCAGGCCAGCTCCTTTAACGGGATGTTTCCGTAGCCAGAGCCTCAGGGACCCTTCCCTGCCTCACCAGCCTTGGGCTGTCGCAGCCGGGCGACTCCTCTCTGGTCCCACTCAAAAATGCAGAACGAGAGACACGCCATGAAGAGGTTGTATAGTGGGTGGTCCCCCGTGGGAACAGCAGTATGTGGACCAGAGGTGGGGACACACTGGCATCAAGGTATTGCTGCATCAGCCCGCTGGCCATAGGGTGCAGGCCAGCGCCCTCGGCTGCAGTGAGGACGTTGATCAAGATCTGGCCGTGCTCATTCCCTACGTTGGTCACCCAGGCTGTCGTACCTGCCGCGGCACCAGCGAGTTTCTTGGTCACCTGAAGGATGAAAGGGAGAGTGACGGCAAGCTAGAAGGAAAGAAGGAAGGAGGAGATGGAGATATTGCTCACCTTCTTGGTTGAGTCCATCTTTTAGATTGAGCCAAAGATGGAGGTGATCCGGGCCTTGGTCTCTTCTAGCCTCGAAGCCACCTCCCTGGCATAGACGGACAGCAACCACTTTTCACCGGGAACCGGGTTCATCCGTGTTGATAGAGACTGACTTTTTTTAAGGCGTTTAATAATATTACAACTACCTTCTTACACTGCAATTTCCTATTGTTAGCATTATTATTATTTATTATTAACAAACATAATTATAAAGCAATTCTGTCAAGGCTATTTACAGATATTTATATTACTGAAACCAGTTTGCTAAAAATAAAAAAAGAATACTTTCATTAATATGTACAAAACAAGTACATACTCATTAGTGTAATAAAGATCAGAGACACTAATAAAGTTTTGGGGTTTTTAGCCCCGTATACTGAAACAAAAGTTCATCAATTGTTTTACAAAAAAAACTCAAAAGACATCGAAGGGTATGACAGTTTATACAAAAGGACCAGAAATTGTAATGTGGAAAGCTGGGAAAATCGTGCTGGTGTATGGGAGTATGACGTCATCTGGGAAGCAGAGGGAAGAAAGGAACCCGGAAGTGTGCATCTCTTAGAGTCGTCCGGGCGGTGGCGGTGTCTCGGTCTTTCTGAAGAAACAAAGAGAGAGAGGTTAGTATGCTGCCGTAGTCCCCTGACAGGACTTGTCGCAGTGCAAATCGGGTCCTTAAGCTGCTCCCCAAGCGCTTGTGCGTGACATTAGATTAAACTACATCTGTTTTATTTCACTTCACTATAATCCTTGTATAGCAGTAGCACTATAGTTATACTATTTATTATACTACTTGTCAAGATATCGTTATGTAGTCGCTAAAAAGAATGAATATGCACATAAGAAAAAAAATTAATTAGATTAAACTACAAGTTTTAGTTCACTTCACTGTAATCCTTGTGTACTAATAGTAACAGCAATAGTACCATATTAATAGTGCCAGTGGGCCCACTTTAAGATAAAACTTGGAACATGACATCGCTGCTTTTAGGCGGGGAGGTGGGTCTTTCGGAACAGTAAATCAGAACACATTTCGTTTCAGCCAGTCAAAATTTACAAAAATATCGGAACAAGAAAGCCTCGAACAATTAGAAGACAGGCGTTTCTGAGGCAAGCCAATTGCTGCACAGTGCTGCACACGGCTGCTTGTCAATCACCCGAGAAATCGGCACAGAATCAGAACAGAATTGGAACCGAAAAACATTTTTTTACAATCGAGGAGAGTGGTCTTTGAGTTATTTTCTTCTTCAGAAAATTATCAGAGGGGAACATATCCAGATAACTGTTACAGGTTGTACATGCAGCAGTAAAGAGATTTCTGATCTTGTCACTGTACAATGGCTTCTCATCTTGGTTGTTGTGAGGCATGCCAAGAGATCTATAGAATGTGTATTGGTTTGTTCCAGACATACCCAGGGCAAGGGTAGAACACGTCAAGGCTTGTTCGGGATATGCCTGGAACATTGCAGAACATGTCCAGGCTTGTACTTTGACACATCTACGGGGCTTAACTGTAATCGTATGGAACTAGACAGCAAATGATGATTTCAATAATGTTGATCATGTTTGCAGTAGTTGAAAAAGGTTTTCCAGTTTTGATGTGAGAGTAGGTTCATTATCAGAAACCAGACTGAAGGTGGACAGAGTGTACCCCTTTGAAAACTCTTCATGGTACACTAGCAGAGGTTTAGCTTTATCCATTTTCCAGTCCTCCTCCTCCTCCACTCTTTGAAAGAGTGTCCATTGTAAAAATTGGGTTGCGGGTGTTTGGTGGGGATTTGTTCATTGTCCAGGTATAGAGCTAGAAAATTGATGTTATTATGTTTCAAATTAAAAGGGTTCTGTGTGAAGTTGCCACTGAAGGCAGTGTTATTAACAACCCCAGGAAGAGCAGATTGGGCAACTGACCTAAAAACAGGTTTTCCTGATTGCAGACTCTGCTCCCCACAGGAATGCTGAAGACTTTCATTTGAACTCGATCAATGGAGTACAGTATTTGGAATTGCTGGTGAGTAGCGCTTCTGTGTGGCTGAATCGAACAGCCAGATTCACTCTGACTTTTTTCATGTTGAGTGCGGCTAACAGTATGTTTGTACATGTCACCTTTGCCCAGTAAGGTCTACACCATTGAGTAATAGATCGTCTTGACAGATACACCTTTTTGCTTAGGGAGATGAAAGCAGCTCTGTTTATGAAACCATCATTTTAACCCATCTAGGTTGGTCACCTCATTTCCTTCAGAATGTCACTCAAAAACAGTTTGGCTGAGAACTGCTTTCTCAGTGTCTCCATCCTCATAAAGTTCTGTACAGATAGCAGTTATTACTTTGGCTGATCAACCATTCGCTCACTGTGATAAGATAAACAACAATGTGATAGGGTAATTGACCAAACGTACCTGCGAATCAGCAGCCAGATTAGTCCTGATTTTGCAGGTTACATACAGCATAGTGGTTTTAAAGTTAAAATAGTCTTTGCAAGCTCCATCAACACAAAATTGTCAGTGGGAGCACTTCCACATAAAAACTTTTCTCGATACTTGTTTGGCAGGGAACAATCTAGAAGGCTGTCCATGACAAAAGCCATGATGAAAATATATCATCAGCGTCCTGGCAAAGCACTCACCATCTCATAGACTGCCTTCTGCCATTTCTCTCTTTAGTGCGCTGTCCTTTTGATGATCTTTTACTTAGAATGAGTGGTCCGATTAGAGGGACTTAGGGTGATTTTCCTCTCTTTAGGACTCATCCATGAACCCTCCTGGGATGGTGCATTAAATTTATTGATCACTGAGCTTTTTACTTGCCCCACAACATCTTTAGCTATATTCTGGGCAGTCACTTTGATATATGGCTTGACAATCTCCAACCCCCTTTTCAGCAACAGCACAGCCATTCTGAAAAGTGCTTTAAAGATGCCGCCAATCCTGCTGCCATACTGGAAGGGGAACCTGTCTAAACCCTGGAAGACCATTCCCAGCTTGTATCTTATAATATGATGCACAGCTGTGTGAGTCACCATAGGTCTTTGAGTCCAGCATGGTTTTAAAAGTTTATGCTTTTAACAGGTCAGAAATGTCAGATTGTACTTGACAGTTACTTTGGAGAAAGACACATGGCTAATAATAATAATAATATATTTTATTTAATAGGAGCCTTTCTTAACATTCAAGGTCACCTTACAATGAAATTAAAAAACATTATTAAAATAAAAAAACAAAGAGGATGATAAAATCAAATAGTAATAAGGTACAGAGGTAGTAGCAAACATACAAAGATAACAGGCAGTAACAGTATTAAATTCATAGTTGATATGCCAGTTTGAAAAGATAAGTTTTGAGGGTAGTTTTAAAATGTGTTATTGAATGAAGCTGACAGGTATGAGAGGGAAGAGAATTCCAGAGTTGAGGAGCACTATGAGAGACGCTCGAGCTCCCATAGAACAGAGTTTGATGTGTGGTACAGAAAGTACAGCTGCAGATGAGAATCAGAGTGAGCGAGACAAGTGTCAGTCTGTAGGAGATCAGTGAGGTTGTGGAGAGCTTTAAATGTTAAGAGCGGTATTGTGAATTGTATTCTGTGGTTAAGAGGGAGCCAATGAAGTTGAGAGAGAATAGGTGTAATATGTTCAGTGGATTTAGAACAGCAGGTTATTATCCTGGCAGCAGAATTTTGAATAAGTTGTAAGCAATGGATACGTTTTTGAGGGATGACAAATAGAATAGCATTACAGTAATCTATACGTGAGGGGACTAGGCCATTAACCAATACTTCAGTACTATGTTGCGTAAGAACAGGATGAAGTCTAGAAATGTTTCAGAGATGGAAGATGGCAGTCTGAGAGACATTACTTGTAATGGAATAAAGAGAGGGTACTGTCTAGAATGATGCCCAGGCTCTTAACCTGTGTAAGAATTAGATTTTGTTATAAGCTCTGAGATATCATTTTCAGCTAGTATACTGAAAACTGAGAATAAGGTTCAGGTAAAATTCCGTTACAACAAACTCCCAGGGACCTAAAAAATATTTTGTTGTAACGAAAATTTCATTGCAATGAGATTCTGTATTTGTTACTATAGTGCTTTCTTTAACTTGCGTCCAGACGTTTGCAATAATTTCTCAGCATTTCCTTGCCATAATACACTTTCAGGGTGCGAATGATGCCCAATTCCAATGATTGAAGCACTGCTGTGCAATTGGGTGGGAGGAATTCAAAGGAAGGAAGGATTCAAAGGGAGGAAGCCGAATCATCCTTTTCTTCTTCTTCATATTGTGAGGTTTCTGGACACTTTTGGGATCCTCCCCACTCCCCACCCAACGGGAATGACACGCTGAAGTGTGCCCTGAAGCGTGATTGCAGCGTCTGTGGAAGATTGTTTGTTCATTGTTGGGGCACGACAACAGCAGGCTCACAGCGGTGCAGTGAAGCGCCACAGAAGCAAATCATAAAAGATCAGGGTCGCGCTATAAGTCCCTGTCTTGCACCCCAAAACACGAGGCTTTGTCTCAGTACTTTAGCAAAACCAGCTTTATTCAACTTGAAACAGGAACAGCACAGTTATTTATTATAGCGTGATCTGCTACTCTGCTGTACACAGACACAGCAGTCAGGCAGGGTCGTGGCCGGGTCAGTGACCAAGTAATCCTGTTATCTGTAGTTACAATGTACATGCTCCTAACCTTGCATCACCCATCAAGATCTTTTCTGTTTACTTTGGTGGATAGAGGCAGCATAGCTGTGAGCCTGCTGTTGCCCCGTAGAGACGCGGAGATCGCACTTCGGGACGCTCTTTGGTGTGCTGTCTTGTTGGGGGAGGTCCCAAGAGAATTTACAAACCTCACATTTTCTTGAATGAGTGTCGCATTAATAGGAATGTTTCTTGAACGAGCATCACTGAACCACATAAAAACTGCTTTTTCTATGTCTTCAAATGCAGCAGTTTACATACATTTGCAACCAGAGATTTTTCTTCTTTTTTTGCTCGGTCTGGCAACGTCTTTTTTCTTTTTGCAGCAATCGAGAGTTTCAAAAATGTAAAGTATTTTTTCTAATAAAAACTGTTATCGTTTTTTCGTGTCTGCTGTTTCTATAGGACGGTGACAATAAGTTAAATTCCAATGGATGTTTTTCAAATGTTAATGAGCAATAAGCAAAAGGTATCACTGAAAACTGCAGGAAACAAAAAAGGCAAAAAAAACCAAAACAGTACGATAAGTTCAAAGAGCTGAAAAAAAATTACAGTGTTTCTGTTTGAGGATCATTATGCACAACTGAGCTGCGACCACAGAACTAATCGCTCTGTGGATGATTCATTCCAGCATTTCAAGGTCTTTTGTACACTTCATTGTAATGAAAGTATCTGCTGAATGTACTTCATAGTAACAAGATTTCTATAGACTCGTGTCATATGGGGAAGCTGTCAGGACAATAAAAATACTTCTTTGTAATGAAAATTTCATTGTAAAGATATTCGTTGTAACTTAATTTTACCCATAGTTGGTAAATCAAATGTAATTATTTTGTGAGATGGGTAATTCAGTTGGAATAAGATTGTGAGGTATGATACAAGTGCAGCAAACTAAGTCTAAAATATTACCCTTGTTATGAGTTGAAAGGTTGACATATTGAATTACATTAAAACAGTCAAGGATTTTATTAAAATCATTTGTCAGTACATCAGTTCACGTGTCAAAGTGAATATTAAAATCACCCATAAGGATGACATTAGGAGACGTTGCACACAAAGTTGTTAAAACAGTAAAAAGTTCTTCAATAAAAACACTTGATAGTTTAGGAGGTCTATATAAAACAGCAATTATGGTAGTTGAACATCTGCAGAGTTTGCCAGCTAACAGTTCAAAGGATGGATGCGCTGGAAGAGGTATTGGTGATAGTTTTAGGTCTTTGCAGTGAATTATTGCGAGACCGCCTCCCCTCCCCAAAGAACGGGATTTAGAGATGCAGACAAACCCCGGAGGGAGCGCTTGATTTAGATGAAAATAATCACCCAGTTGCTGCCAAGTCTCAGTAAGACATAAACAGTCCATCTTAGTGTCTATAATAAAATCAATAATCAGCAGAGCTTTGTTAGAGATAGATCTGGTATTAAATAATCCAAACTTCAAAGTGCCTATAGACACATATTCCGGTGATATTATCAGAGGAATCAGCACATTATGATTAACACATTGCTCAAAAATACGTGTACAAAAGTGTCCTTCAGACAAAAGTGAAGGAATAGATCCGCTGTTTCTACTGCTGAAACAAAAACAACGACGAGACCCCCAGTGAATGTACTTTGGTTGTCTGAGAATGCAGCAGGAGATCAGCAGGCAATTCATAGTTTGTCGAAGTCTATACAATTCATCTGGTGAGTATTTTAGTTTTGTAGATGTGACTGCATTAAATAGCAAAGTAGACATAGTAATGCGTGACAACCAATTGAGGTTTATCATAGTAGATCTCCAGGAGTCATCCAAGCAAATTCTAGATTGGAAGCAAAGCTATGTACCCCTTGTGTACCTACTCAGCCCAATTTAAATAACACGTTGGCCAGTAGACCATCACCACAGGGATTTCCACAAGTACTCAGCAATTGACAGTTTCTACCACATATTCATCAAAGCTAGTTACTTGAGCAAAGAATCAATGAGAAAGTGTCCACTTACCCACACAGGCTGCAGCCAGCGGAGAACAGGTCTATGAGGGCTCGTGTTAAGGCCGAAAGAGGCAAGGGACGCAAATGCGTGTTATCAGTTTTTAATCCAATCAAAGGCAAAGGAAGATCTGATGCAAAAGGCAAAAAAATGAGTAAAAAACAAATAGAAAAATACACAAACAGAGCAAGTTACGGTAAGGCAGTTAGATAATGCATATTTACACCAAAAAAAAAAGGTTACAGGATATATATCAAAACCTTAATCATTATCTCCGATATTTCTTATTGAAAAGTCGTATGGCACTAGGAAGAAAGGAGTTCCTGGAGCAATTTGTGTGGGTTTTCAAAGTGACTATCCTTCCTGATTTACTGAACTTTAGTTCTACATGTAATGGATGACTGTCATCAGTTGAAATGATTTCCAGTTTCTTTAACATTGCCCTCTGACACACTAGTCAAATCATCTACATCAGCCCCAATAACTTTAGCTGCATACTTCATAATCTGCTGGAGCTTTTTTGAGTTTTGGTTTGTCAGACTATTAAACCAGGCAATGAAACTGAAAGTGATCACAGACTGGATCATACTGCGATAAAAGGACAACAACAGCAGTCCTTGTCTACTTAAAATAGTTTGAGTTTATGGAGGAGAAATAAGTGCTGGTTGCATTTAGAGAATAATTTTTTTGTATTCGTATTCCAGTTAAGATTGTCATCTAGGTAAGTTCCTAAGTATTTATATTTAGTCACTATTTCTACCTCCTCTCCCAGAACTACAATAGGTGAACATACAGATTTCTGTATCTTTAAATCAAATATAATTTCTTTGGTCTTTTTTACATTCAGAGTGAGAGAGTTTTTATTGCACCAGTTTACCATACAGTCCACTTGATTTGAGTTGTTATCCCATCAGTTGAAAATCAGTCCTCTCACTCTTTGATGCATAGAAAAGGTTACTACTAGTGCAATGCCTAGAACAGGCATTTACGCTCATTTGCGGTTTATGAATTCATAAAAATATACTTCTGTCCATACTTACACCAATATCCTACAATAGTGTCTGTTTTTTTCTTTGCTCAGAACTGATTCTGACAGTGGGGTGCATGATGCTGAGAAGGCAGGCACTCTTCCTCAGTTTGTAGATATAGATAGTGTAGCTTTACCAGTCAACTTTGACAAAAGTTCTCATGGTGTTTTGTCATTTCTGAAGGACGGCAGCTCTCATCGTATCGCAATCAAATTGTTGGCCAGGGAAAGAGACATAAAAACATTGTCAGTGATGACATTTCTCCTTCTGTCTGTGAGAGTCTTAACTAGGAATTATTACCACAGTCTTTGACAGTTGTTCTCACTGTGGTTGAGTGGAATCCGTTCCAGAATTAAATAGTGTTTAACATTTACTTCCTATTCCTATCAGTGAGTTTGATGCTAAACTTCTCTCTCTCTCTAATTCAAAGATGCCACACACCCTATCAGAATCAGCAAAGTCCATGCTTATGTAATACAGTGATCCCTTGCTATATCGCGCTTCGACTTTCGCAGCTTCACTTCATCGTGGATTTTAAATGTAAGCATATCTAAATATATATCACGGATTTTTCGCTGGTTCGCGGATTTCTGCGGACAGTGGGTCTTTTAATTTATGGGACATGCTTCCTCAGTTTGTTTGCCCAGTTGATTTCATACAAGGGACGCTATTGGCGGATGGCTTAGAAGCTACCCAATCATAGCATGTATTACGTATTAAATAAAACTCCTCAATGATATACGATATGCTTCCCGCGCAGTGCTTTGCACACTTCAAAGCTCTAACAGCCCGTATTGAGTTTTGATTGTTTGCTTTTCTCTGTCTCTCTCACTCTCTCTGACATTCTCTGCGCCTGACGGAGGGGGTGTGAGCAGAGGGGCTGTTTGCACAGAGGCTGTTTGCCTAGAGGATACGGACGCTCCTCTAAAAAATGCCGCTTTATCGCGGTGCTTCGGCATACTTAAAAGCCCAAACGCACGTATTGATTTTTTGATTGTTTGCTTTTCTCTTGCGCTCTCTCTGACATTCTCTGCACCTGACACGCATTCCTTTGAAGAGAAGATATGTTTGCATTCTTTTAATTGTGAGAAAGAACTGCCATCTCTGTCTTGTCAAGGAGCACAGTTTAAACTTTTGACTAAAGGGTGTTATTTCATGTCTAGAGGGCTCTAATAATGTTAACAGAGTGGGAGAGTTTATAAGGGCTTAAAACATATAAAAATAACCATACAAACATATGGGTTCTACTTCACGGATTTTCATCTATCGCGGGGGGTTCTGGAACGCAACCCCCGCGATCGAGGAGGGATTACTGTATTTCAAAATCCTGCTTGGCAATTAATTACCTTTCTTGGGCAGCTAAAGTAGCTTGACAGTGTTTATTTGTTATTTGAAGTTGTGTTAAGAAAACTGCACTGCAATTTCAGAAGAGTTTATACACTTTTTTTAGCTGACTGAAATAACTGGAACACTGAAACTTTTCAGATTAGCCTATGATTTTTTATTACATACACTGAATCAATGCAAGTAATTATAAATATTATTTTTTCTGTGATTATTGTTTAGTTGTCTGGAGGAAAGAGATACAGCAATTCATATTTGTTTGGCAACATACAAAAACCTTTGTAGAATTTTTCAGTTTGAAAAGTATATACAAATGCAGTCAAGTGTATGCTGGGAGGGAAAGATTCACACCGATGTTCCAATGGTTAATGGTATTATTTGTGGTGATAATAGGTGGTCTTCATGTAAAAAACAAAGAAAATTAGTGTCTCTCACATTATGTAAATACAATTTCAGAAACACATGAGCATTTGTAGTACATCAATTTAGGAGAAGTCAAGAAGCACAGCAGCATGATACATATACTGATGAAATAATTAAAGATTTAAAAACATAACACCAATTGCTGTTGACTGTGGTGCCCCAAGGTCAGGAGTTGTCAAAATAGATTGACTCAGGGGCTGTCGACAGCTTCATTAGAATGGCTTTATTAGAGATGTTAGGTATTGCTCAGGTTCTGTTTATAAGCAGAACCTTGGATTTCAGTTGAGGCTAATCTGATTGTAAGTGGGATTTTGGAAAATATAACTCTATAGATAAGTATACTAATTGAGGAGACCTTGACATTTCTTGTAATCCAATTGCCCGTTTTCCAAATCATTCTAGGGTTTCCAAGGTTACAATGACATAATCCTACAATTGATTTGTGCCTTAAAGAAGTCATTCAGTACAGCCAGTATTGCCATCAAAATTGCTAAAAATAAATCACTCTGTCTGCCCTCCATTGTAACTGGTTGTATTTATTAGTGTAATTATCAGGACTTTCAGAATCTATGGTAATACCTCCCAATAGAGACTATGATTATTCCACTGACTTGTTACCTGGTGCTGCCCTGCACGGGGCAGCAGCAGTTTAAAGTAAGATGGAACCAGAAAGATTGCAACTGTAATAACAAGGCCAGGCTGTGCAGCAAAGTCATAAATTGAAGGACATAGTAAGAGAATCAATATCCAGAATATTTAATCTATACTAAAAAAAGGCAAAGCCCTCACTCACTCACTCACTCACTCATTCACTGACTCATCACTAATTCTCCAACTTCCCGTGTGGGTAGAAGGCTGAAATTTGGCAGGCTCATTCCTTACAGCTTACTTACAAAAGTTGGGCAGGTTTCATTTTGAAATTCTACGCATAATGGTCATAACTAGAAGCTATTTTTCTCCATTTACTTTAATGGAGTTCAGCTTGAGGGGCGGAGTTTCGTATGACATCATCATGCCTCTCACGTAATTACGCATTACGTAGAAAGCCAGGAAGAGCTACAAAACGCGCTTTAGAAAACATGCATTATATAATTAAGAAGGCAGCGAAACAATTAGAAGCGAGCGAGTGACATATAAAACCATATTCAGCGGCTCACGTGAACTGACGCAGTGCGCAGACAAAAAGCAACAGTTCCAAAGAGTGCTGAACAAAAACCGAATTACACTGCTACGCTCAAATAGATAAACCACACGC
Organism: Polypterus bichir lapradei; assembly: GCA_026402145.1. Taxonomy (NCBI): domain Eukaryota; kingdom Metazoa; phylum Chordata; class Cladistia; order Polypteriformes; family Polypteridae; genus Polypterus; species Polypterus bichir. Next base: position 42,578,626 of record JANRMT010062796.1, read on the forward strand.
CGTGGCGCAATAGTAAAACATTCTCCTGTAGCGCCCACATCCGAGGTTCGATTCCCGAGACGGGATGCACTAAGTATGTACGCGCGCTTCTCGATTTATTTTAACCTCGCATCCCCTTAGTTTGAGGCGTATGAAAACGCATGCGGTTAACGCAGAAAGACAGATCACCTATTGAAACTTCATGAATAATGGATACTTAATTCGCGATCAATGATTGTTTTGGTAAAGCCATACTCAGTGTATTCATTAGAGGAACGGTAAAAAAGTAAGAGCGAGGGGACGGTAACTTACTGAAGCACACAAGCAAAACCACAATAGCACGCGGGCTCGATGTTCCAAAAAATATTTCTTTTCAAGTTCTATTTAGTCCATATGAGTCAAACTCAAGGCCCACGGGCCACATCCGGCCCGGCGAGTAATTATATCCGGCTCGCGAGATCATTTTATATACTGTATTATTGTTATTAATGGCCCGGGGATATGAAGC
>JANRMT010062796.1:42579978-42605072 GCA_026402145.1 Polypterus bichir lapradei
CCTTCTTTAACACACTACTTCTCCGCTGCGAAGCGCAGGTATTCTGCTAGTGTAGAATAAAGCCAAAATGCAAGGCATACATCAAAGTCAAACTACAAAAAATAATCTGCTACCAGAGCTAGTTTTAACAATAATAACACAAGGGTTTTGTATTTGTTTTGATTTATTCACAAAATTGGATAGTCACGGAGCGTATGACTCTGACCCTCATGGCATTGACATCATTACACACACCCTGTTGCCCCACCTAGCAACAGCCTTGAAACCCTCCAACACAAACAGTAAACAATGTTAGCACACATAATTACAATAAAATGGTGCTGGGGAAAGATGTAAGTAAAAAATAATGCCTTAAAAAAAAATTCTAAATTAAGAAAAAACAAACTAAAAAATCTGACCATTAAATTCCTTGACTTCTCAAACTCCCAAAATGATATCTCCATTATTTTTAGAGGCCAAAGAAAATGCTAAACAATAAAAAATAAATTCATCATCGCTAATGAACACTGCTGTTGTGATGTGAGATTTTGCATTTAAGTTCATAAATATTTTGTATGTCTTTATTTGTAACTTGACACAGCAATGTAATTTTAGTGTTACCTTTTGTAAGTAGCATTCATGTTTACAATCCCCCCTCCCCCCCACCAGGAATGGGTCTCTTTGAAAATTTCCGACAGAATTGGGGGGGGGGGGGAGTGCCTTAACACTAGAATTACCAGATCCTACGAAAAAACTCATAGATCCGTCCCACCTTAAATCATTTCTTAAATCCGTTCGCACCTCTCCGCCAGTGTATTTTGTCTTCTAAATGTGCTGATAAAGACAATCTGCAAGCAGTCGGCTATTCCATCCCCCACGGACTTAGAACGTGTATGAACTTCTTCCAGCTCATGCCTTGATTGATTATTTGGGAGTGAAGTGGAATTTTAGAGTGGAAATAATAGATCGTTATTTAGAACACACGCATTTAACGTGTGTTCCGTTTCTACAGTAATCTGTGTAAACACATTTTTAAAACAGAAACGTTTTTCATATTCTAGTAGTAAATGACAAAATGTAGGCATAACCTATATAATGTATGAAGCCTGCTGTCCAAATATCAAAGAAACACTTTCACAAAAGGTACAAATATAACAGAACAAGTGCGCTTTTATTCAAAAATATAACTGCAGAAAAAAAGCCACGTTAGCATGCCACATTGACACACATTTATTACAACTGCCTCGGTTTCGTAATGGTATCAGCTGATGAACGGTAATCAAAAGGTCACAAACACAGGAACATATGTTGGTGTATAAGTATAACAAAACAAGTGCACTTTTATTCAAGACTATAACCGAAGAAAAAAGAAAGCAAGTTACAGTAGACGGTTGATACGACAGCTTGCGTGGTGCAATGTTAAGAACTGCTGATTTCCAATCCGTGCTATATAAAATCATCACATTCAAATATTAACAGTTCCCACACACCCAAGGACCGCCCTTCCTACATTTACGACATGTGTACTTGTTGCAGTGTAAACATCTCTCTGTGCTATGGTTCCTATTACACTGAATGAGCACCTGACACTGTACTTTCTTCCCTACATAAATAACATTCAAGCTATAGCTCATCTTTATGTGATCCAAATAAATAACATTTGAGCTATAGTGCTTCTCCAAATATATAACATTCGAGCTATAGTGTGTCTTTATGTAATCCAAATAAATAACAGCAGTGTCAGATAGGGAGGGAGGGGGGATTGTGAATGCAACTGAGAGAATGAAACTGAATTAAAAAAAAAAAGTTAACCTTTACAATTAGATAGATAGATATTTTAGATAGATACTTTATTAATCCTAAGGAGAAATTCACATAATCCAGCAGCAGTATACTGATACAAAAAACAATATTAAATTAAAGAGTAATAAAAATGCATGTAAAAGCAAACAATAACTTTGAATAATGTTAGCATTTACTCCCTCGGGTGGGGGAGGAACGATCTCCTCAGTCTGTCACTGAAGCTACTCCTCTGACAGATGACACTGTTCTATGGATGCAGTGAATTCTCCATGATTGACAGGAGTTTGCTTAGCGCCCATCGCTCTGCTACAGATGTTAAACTGTGCAGCTTCATTCCTACAATACAGCCTGCCTTCCTAACAAGTTTGTCCAGGCGTGAGACATCCTTCTTCTTTATGCTGCCTCCCCAGCACACCACCGCGTAGGAGAGGACACTCGCCACAACTGTCTGGTAGAACATCTGCAACATCTTATTGCAAATGTTGAAGGACACCAACCTTCTAAGGAAGTATAGTTGGCTCTGACCTTTCTTACACAGAGCATCAGTATTGGCCCCTCAGTACTGTACCCTCTGCACACAGTCTCCTCTGATGATCACGGGGTCCATGAGGGGCCTGGGCCTCCTAAAATCAACCACCAGTTCCTTGGTCTTGCTGGTGTTCAGGTGTAAGTGGTTTGAGTCGCACCATTTAACAAAGTCTTTGATTAGCTTCCTATACTCCTCCTCCTGCCCACTCCTGATGCAGCCTACAATAGCAGTGTCGTCAGCGAACTTTTGCACGTGTCAGGACTCCGAATCGTATTGGAAGTCTGATGTATATAAGCTGAACAGGACCGGAGAAAGTACAGTCCCCTGCGGTGCTCCTGTGTTGCTGACCACAATGTCAGACCTGCAGTTCCCGAGACGCACATACTGAGGTCTGTCTGTAAGATAGTCCACGATCCATGCCACCAGGTGTGAATCTACTCCTATCTCTGTCAGCTTGTCCCTAAGGAGCAGAGGTTGGATGGTGTTGAAGGCGCTAGAGAAGTCCAAAAACATAATTCTTACAGCACCACTGCCTCTGTCCAAGTGGGAGAGGGATCGGTGTAGCATATAGATGATGGCATCCTCCGCTCCCACCTTCTCCTGGTATGCGAACTGCAGAGGGTTGAGGGCGTGGCGGACCTGTGGCCTCAGGTGGTGAAGCAGCAGCCGCTCCATGGTCTTCATCACATGTGATGTCAGAGCAACAGGCCGGAAGTCATTCAGCTCACTAGGACGTGATACCTTTGGGACTGGGGTGATACAAGATGTTTTCCATAGCCTCTGGGCTCTCCCCTTTTCCAGACTCAGGTTGAAGATGTGCTGTAGAGGACTCCCCAGTTCCTGCGCACAGGCCTTCAGCAGTCGTGGCGATACTCCATCTGGACCCGCTGCTTTGCTGGCACGAAGTCTCCTCAGCTCTCTGCTCACCTGCGCTGCTGTAATTGTAGGTGGGTATGTCTCTCCTATGCTGGTATCAGCAGAAGGATGGTTGGAGGATGCAGTACTCCGAGGTGAAAGTGGGTTAGGGTGGTCAAACCTGTTATCATACATTTACACTGGTTGTTACACACTGACTGAAATCAAATGTATGTTTTTATTCTAAAATAGTACAGTGCATGCAATATTATTTGAAAATGAACAGTGTCAGATCGGGTTTGAATACACGCTCGCGCTGTTACAGAAGGTGTGAGCTTATTCAGTGCAGCAGTTTCAACGCACAGTACATGCAATACTTTTTTAAAATGAACAGCATCAGATCGGGCGTATATTCAAACCCGATCTGACGCTGTTCGTCTTCAACTAATATTGCATTAGTGCGATGATGTTTTCACATATATTGTCTCTTTATTTCATCTTGCGGTTTGTAATCAGTGACTGCGTATTTTTTTCTCCGATCTTGCCAGTCCCCACATGTTGCTGTATGGTGGTGTTTCTTTTGTACTCGAGGACATGCAGAGGACAGAATAGTACAGAGCAGTACGTTCAGTGCTATATGCAATCAGACAGACAGACAGGCAGAGAAGTCACTAGATATATAAATAAACAGGGAGGCACTGTATAATAGATATATAAAAAACAGCTAAGGGGATAGATAGATAGGAAGGAAAGGCACTATATGATAGGCAGACAGGGAAGCTGCTATATAATAATAAAATTACTGTTATTACTATATAGATAGGGAGTTCAGGTAGGCAGGCACAGTGGCGAAGGTTAAAAAGAAAAAAAAAAAAACATTTTCTCCCCAGCGGGGAATCAAACTCAGGTCTCTGAAGCATGGCAAGTCTGGTGCGCACTGAATCAACACATCTTACCAGTATGCCGCAGAAGCTGTTGTATTGTTTTTGAACCTTTTGTGAGTGTTTATTTGGTCTACTTATTGTAATATTAATTACTAAAATATGAAAAAGCTTCTGTTTTAACAATGTGTTTACACAGATTAATGTAGAAACGGAACACACATGAAATGTGTGTGTTCCAAATAATGATCTATTATTTCCATTCTAAAACTCCACTTCACTCCCAGATAATCAATCTAGGCATGAGCTGGGAGAAGTTCGTGCACGTTCTAAATCGGTGGGGGGATGGAATATCCGGCTGCTTGCAGCTTATCTTTATCAACACATTTAGATGACCAAAGACGTTGGGTGGAGAGGTGCGAACAGTTTTAAGGTGGGCCGGATCTACAAGTTTTTCGTAGACTCTAGTAATTCTAATCTTAAACCAGTTTGGCGAGTGTTTCTCTGCTAAAGTCTTTCAACCCCCACAAAAAAACCAGGCTGCCTAACTGCTAAGCTGTACATTAACAAATTGTTTTGGGGGATGGCAGGTGTTAAGATGTTCTTTTCCCCCATTGGTCTGAAGTATGGCTGTTTGGAATTGGCTTGTATCAAAAGCGTTTAATTACCATAACACCCTATTGGTTGTAGGGTTTGGACAGAACATCTATAAAATTTGCTTGGTTAACCTCACTCTCTTTCTCTTACTACCATCTGATGTAGGAGCATCTCTCTCTTACCAAACTGATGAACTGAAAGGACAACATAATGGAGATGTACTTTGCATATTCTTATTATTTATGAATATTGTCAATAATACATTGTTTAAATTGTAACTTAACTCCTGCTTGTCTTTTTACTATACCTAATTGCCTGAGGTTATAGATATAGAAGGGAAGGTGTGGAGAAGTTATATACTATAATACCTTATAAACAGTGGTAAGTCTGTGGGATTTGAGGCGTTCTGACAGAGGCTACATCTTAATAATACAAAGAGGAAAGTTTTAAGGTGGGCCGGATCAATATATTACTCTACCAAGACAAAACAATTGGCGTAGCCAGCAGGATTTTGGGGTAACCATGTTTTGCACCCTGTTTGCAAATACTGTTGATGTATATGTGTGTTTATGAATGTGAATTTTAGGGCATCCAGTGTACAAATGTGGTGGAAGTAAAACATTGTTTGTTGGTTATATTCCATTCAGCAACCAAAGTGTAGAGACTTCATGTGTGTCACGAGGACACCCGCATATTTGTTAGTGCTGGTGGTAGTGAGCCCCTAATTAAAGTGCTAGAAAGTGGTGGGACATGCATGCATCATTCATACGGCATTTAAGTGGTTAGAGTGCTTGGGAGTGATGGGACATGCATTCGTCATTCATACGGCACTTATTTTTTTAGGATCTTTGTGTATGTATGTATATGTTTGCTTACAGGGGCAAAAGTAGGCCAACCCATAACGAAGGTGACAAATTGTATTTAGAGTAGCATTGTGGACTCAGAAATGCCTAAATTCATATTAAAGTCAGCCATCTTCCAGTGGAGTGGCAGAAGCAAGCAGGCTAAAGCTAGGAAATGCAAACCTGTAGTGTAGGTAGAGAAAGCAGAAGCTGAGCTGAGCATGCCACAAAATGGAAGGGGGCTGGAAGGATTAAAATCAGGAAAACAGAAATCAGGTATAAAGAAGACAGCTGCTGTTATGAGAAAGAAAATAGCAAAGTGACTGAAAGTGAAAATTGCGGAATGTTGTGTGAGAGTTTTGAAAAATGTAACAGTTGGTCTGAATATTGTGAAGTGTTAGCATGTAGAACACCCACTAGAAAGCAGAGAAAGCAGGGGAAAAAAGGAGAGAAAACCACCCATGGTGAAAGTTAGGGTAGTAGTAACCGGATCAGACTGGAACCATAAAAACATGGGTGGGTGACTTACCTGAGACAGATGAGTGCTCAGAAAAAGAGTGGGAATGTGAGTGTGAGGAAAAAGAGAGGGATGAAAGGAAGGGAAAACAGCAACGGTGTTACCTTCCATTATTCTCCACTGCATCACAATCTCCAGGTAATTCTGAGGTCTATCCGGTATTTAAAGAACATGCTACACCGATAGATATTTCACCACTGTTAGGAAAGGTAACCAGTAGTGCACTGAAATTTGATTTAGGACAAAGAAATCAGATAGAAGGCAGAGGAGCTGGTGAGTTTGAATGACAATTGTTGACTGAAGGGCATGAAATGGATAATAGCATAAGGATACTGAGTGAAAAGTGTGAAAGTATGGAATTTAAACAAGGAACAATGGAAATGAAAGAAATTCAAGTGCTTGTGTGTGAAAGGTCTAAAAGTGCTAATGCGAAGATGGCTGAGTTGGAAAGAAAATGCACCAGTTTAGGAGTTGGTTTGAATGAACCAGGACAAGCCAAAGAACAAAGGATGGGGGATGGTGTAGCAGGAAGGTTCACAAGCTCAGGCAGCAAGTCAGGAATGCACAGGGGTGTGAATGTCCTAACAGCTCTGCTAGGCCGGTCAGTAATTAAAAAGCACACACACTTAGGTTCAGTAATTCGAAATGTGACTGACCAGTTGTTTAAAAAGACAGCCTATGAATCTCCATGTAATAAAATGGAAAAAAGTGAGCTGGTCTTGAGTAAAGAACAAAGGTCATTTTTAGGAGAGATGCTGGATCTGGCACTTGGATTTTGGAGAGGTTTTAGCCCACACTATCAGGTAGCAGTTACCATACAATAAAAAAAGGACACATAGGCAATGAAAAAAAATAGAAGGGTAGCACAGGAAGACAGAAAAGGGATAATAGTTATTTCTGTTTCAATTTCCTGATCTTTTGCAATAGTGCAACTACTAATGTAAGGTTTTACGGACTTTGGGTTGGTGCAGGTAATAAATAATGAAGGCAATTAGCAGTGTAAAATCCATGCAGGAGATTGGGTTACAACTAACACATTGGAGTGGATTGGCACTAGTGGCCAAGCTGTTCCAATGAATGCCTAGAAGCAAAGTTTGAGTGTTGGCACCAGGTCGACAACCAAGAAGATGAGATGGACATAAACTGCTTTGTCACCTTCCATTTTGGAGACCTGTCTACATAGCGGAACAAATAAAGAAGCTAGGAAAAGACAACAAGCAAAGACTAAAGACAAAGACATGAAGAAGAACTGAAGAGACAGGAAGAAAAAGACACTTACTGGGGTTTAAGTGAGTAACAAGTCCACAAGTCAAGCAATAATAGGACTAGTCACAATAGCTATAGTTTAAAAGGAAAGGTTTGTTCATTACTGCAGCAAATTTATATTTCAAGGGGTGGAAACTGAACAAACCAGTTAGGAATGCAAAAATAAGAGGATTAATTTTGGGTTCATAAAGTATACATTCTGGGTATTAATTAATTAAATGGGATAATTAATACTATTATTAAGAAAAGGTATACTAAGCAAATTGGTGAAATTTTTCTAAAGAGCAGGTGCAGCTGGTACATTTGCAAGTCATATGGGCTACGATGTTTAGGCATAGTTTTATTGGGAAAATACGGAAGCCCTGCTGAGGTTGTCAGCTGTGGTACAAGCAGAGGACCAGTGGGCCAATTCTGAACTGAGGTATGCATATGGTGAGCAAACAACTCTAGGGGTGGCCTACAGGGGGAATGATGAGTTGCATAGCTATGATGTCTCATGGTGGTGATGCCAGCCTAAACTGGTAAAGGCTGATGGCAGTCAAGGTGAGGGGATGCTGGCGCACGCAAGTTGCTGCCACTTCTCCCTTTTAACAACACTTTTCGCAAAATTCTCCTTAATTCTACACTTTCTCACGCTTGTTTTATTTCTTTTATTGTACGTATAGTTCGTGGATACAGCCGACTTGAATTGCATGGATTTGGCTTAATATTTACAGATTTTATGGACTCTACTTTGACTGGGAACAGCTGAGTCTGTGGATCACGGGACGAGACCTACGAACATTTCTTTGTACCTGGCGATCTAGGACCTTGGGATGATCTATCTCCTGATTATATTCGCTATGTTGATCTGCTCCCATTTCATCTTACAATACTCTACGACTGGGAACTGATCTGATGTTCATACTAACCTGGCTTATGGCTCTGGGGCGATCACGCCTGAAATTACCAAGAGTTACTGTTTGTGGCTGTGTATTGGAACCTCCAAATCCTGCTACCTCCTCCTGCTATACTTTCTGCTGCTTTGCTATCGCCGTTCATCTCATCCACGCTACCACACCCACCTGTCCTAATGGTTCCGCTGTGCTGTGCTGCTTCTCCACTGCTTTTCAGGTAAGTATTGCTCAGTATCATGCTAAAATACTCTCATGACAAACTCCTTCTTATTAAACAGTTTGTCCAGAGCAAATGGTCTGACTGGAACATCCTAAAAGACACCGGTATTTTGCAGCGCCCGAAATATGTACATTGCAGGTCAGGTTGCCACCACCGCTGGGCTGAAAATGAAAAGACAACCGGCAGCATTTGCTCAGGAATAAGCCGCCCTTCTCATGGCCCTGGAAATAGAAGTGTCAGTGTGCCAAATTTACATATATGTGGAAATAAACCCTGATCACGGCTCTGTGCAAAAAGAAGCCTCATTAACTAATATTGCACTGTTTAACTCGAGATCTCTTAATGGCAAAGCATTGGTGCTGTCAGACATATCACTGACACCAAACTTGATATACTGTGTTTACCGGAGACTTGGTAAAAACCGAACGGATTTATGTCTCTCACGGAGGCGACTCCACCTGCTTTCAATACTGAACCTCGCAGCTCTAGACAAGGAGGTGGGCTAGCGGTAATTATCAGAGCAGACTTAAATATCAAATGAATCCCAATTGACTGTCCACTGTCTTTTGAGTGCCTGGCTCTTAAACTGATAACGGAAACAGGTCCTGTCTCACTCATTGTTCTTTATCGTCCCCCAAAATACAATGCATCCTTCTTATCTGATCTGATTGAACTTTTAACCCACCTAAGCTCTTATTCTCAGAGAATTATCCTTCAAGGTGATTTCAACATCCATATTGACATTACTACATCTAAACTGAGAAATGAATTCCTATCCTTACTGGACTGTTTTGACTTGACACAACATGTTGATTTTCCCACCCACTCTGGTGGTCATATATTGGATCTGATCTGCACTTCTGGACTATCTGTTGCCAACGTTTACAGCACTGATTTGGGACTCTCTGACCATAAAGCAGTATTTTTTACTGTCTTACTGCCTTTCCCTCCTCTTACCTGTAAACGACAAATTTCTTACAGAAACTTTAAAAATATCTGTCCCTCTATCCTTTCTGGATCCATCTCTGATCTTTTACTGTCTGCACCTATTCCGTCAACACTAGATAGTCTTGTTGACCACTATAACTCAGCCCTTCATTCAGCATTAGATAAAACAGTTTCTTTAAAACATAAGGAGGTTTCCTTTAAGCGTTCAGCTCCATGGTATAATTCAGAATTGAGATCTATTGAGATCAGCAGCTGGCCAACGCCTTGAGAGAATGTCATGTAAAACTGGCCTCACCGTGCACATCCAGGCTTTCTCTGACCACCAAAGAGCTTACAAAGAAGCACTAACTGCTGCTAAGAACACCCACTATGGCAGAATAATAGAAAGTGGCCACGATAACCCAAGGATTTTGTTCTCTGTAGTTAATGAACTATTCCAACCCACATCTGGCCCAACTACATCTTCTACTGAAGTCTGATCTCATTTAAGTGGGTACTGGAATATAAAATAAACACTTTCGCAAAGGTATAATGAAACAAGTGTGTGTTTTTATTCAAGAGTAAAATTGAATAACAGAAACTTCAAGTGACAACAAGATACCAAGAAGAAATGATTCACCTGTGTTTGTGTGTCTGCTTATATCCCTTCAGCGATATCTTTTACAGTTAGTAAAAAATTACATCAGGTGTTACAGACTAAAATCAAAGGCTTCTTCTTTTTGGACTCATACACCGTCAGCATGGCACTGCCAGATCTAAACACTAGCGTGTAAAATTGTATGTGTACTAAAGTAACTTTAGCTGCAGGTGGAAGTTCACATCCCATTTTACTTTATGGTGCCAGGCAGAGTTGCACTGCTGCACAGCAGTCTATTAGCCAGCGAAAGTGCTGTGAAGAACCTGTCTGTTGTTACGGTTCTGCCTTTGTCCAGAAACAGCTCCATAAGCTTTATGACCACAGTCTCGGAAAGTCTTTCTCCTGTGGGACAACTAGGATCTTTTCCTAAATAAGAAGTGGCACTGCACATGTACTTTGTCTCCAAATCTGTCCCAATCCAAAACTTTACAACTCTGCCTGGTGTCAAAAAGAGCATATTATAGTTAAAATGAAATGTAACGAGTTACATTTACTCCATTACATTTACTTGAGTAACATTTTAAAAAAATTGTACTTCTAAAAGTAGTTTTACTGCACCATACTTTTTACTTTTACTTGAGTACATTTGTGAAGAAAAAACGCTACTCTTACTCCACTACATTGGGCAACACTCGACTCGTATTTTTTCCATTTACACATTACACTTTATTTTTCCCAGAGACAAGCCGCCAGTGGATCTACTGCATGACTGTTTCATCAATCAGACGTAGCAATAATAATCACAAGACTCCGTTTCACCAATCAGACATAGCAACAATAATCACAAGACTCCGTTTTACCAATCAGACGTGGCAAAAATAATCACATGGCTCTGTTTCACAAATCAGAAGTAGCCATGCAGTCACATGACCACACACAAACTGTGGCGGCATAGATACTGCTTGACTGCTGTGTCTGTGTATAGAAGAGTGGCAGATCTCGCTACAATAAATAACCACGCTGTTCCTGTTTCAAGTTGAATGAAATGGTTTCGCTAAAGTATTGAGACTCAGCTTCGTGTTTTTGGGTGCAAGATGGAGACTCGCATGTCACAGCACACACACATGGTCACAATGCTGTAGTAAACAGTATACGCTCGTACAGATGCTGACTATATGAGTGATGCTTTCCAATCAACAAGCCCTGGATTACTAAACAGCTAAAAGGTCTCCTGAATGAGAAACTGAGAGTGTTCGAATCTGGTGACAAAGAACATTCAGCGAGTGCTAAAGAAACAGCTCAGTACTGTAGACTTTTTCTTTAAGAGAAACCAATTCTGTACCCATCTAAAAACCTCACCCTGAATTCCCTCAAACAAAAAGAAAAGGGAGTTCAGGGCGAGGTCTTTAGATGGGTGCAGAATAGTCTCAGACAAAGGAAGCAGATGGTGATGGTGCAAGGAACCTTATCAGAAATGGTTGATGTTAAGAGTGGTGCTCCACAGGGGTTAGTGCTATGGCTGCTGCTATTTTTATTATATGTAAATGAATAGGAATATAAGTAACAAGCAGGTTATGTTTGCAGATGATACCAAGATAGATGGATTGGCAGATAATTTGGAATCCGTTAAATCATCACAGAAACTTGGACAACATACAGGCTTGGGCAGATTTGTGGCAAATGAAGTTTAATGTCAGTAAAAGTAAAGTGTTATACATAGGAAGTAAAAATGTTAGGTTTGAATACACAGTGAGAGGCCTGAAAATCAAGAGTACACCTTATGAGAAAGATTTAGAAGTTGTTGTGGACACTACCCTATCAACATCCCTACAGTGTACAGAAGCAATTAAGAAGGCTAACAAAAAGTTAGATTATATAGCACTGTGTGTAGAGTACAAGTCCAAGGAGGTTATAGTCAAGCTTTATAATGCAACTGGCCGGAGTACCCGATGTTGCCCGGGAAGAACATAGAAATAGAACAAACAGTTTTGTGATTGACATTTTATTGTAATAGGTAGTATAAGTGGTCATGCAAGAGAATTTGGATGCACTATATATTTTTTTTTTCTTGTGGTGTGAAAATGAACAAATTCTGAGGATTGCCCACTGTAGAACATGGCACATAGAGTTGTCTGTGTGAAAAGCATGGATTTTCCAAAATGATGCCTTTAACTCGGAGTGATCGCCATTGAGCCTTATTAATTCACATAGCAAAACCGAAATGAACAGAAAAATGTAGCCATTTGAAATCAAAGTGTAAATCATTCGGAATCAGCAGAATTGTTAGTCTGAAAATATCTTGACGTTTTGCGCAATGTTTCAGACGGCCTTGAAATAGACCTTTTTGTGGCATCGGAAGTGGACTTTCTAATGCTATGTCTTTTTTTTGTTGGCATGAGTATATTACGGAAAGCAGGGCAACTATAATGTGTTACATGGTATTATGTATGGAATAAGCACCAGAATGAGATGAATGTACGTTATTTATAATACGTCGGAAAGCGAACAAATAGCACCAGCAAGTCAGAAAGACTAAGACTGAAATCGTACTGTGAGTCGGAAAGCAAGCAAATAGCACCGCAAATACGGAAAGCCGGTCACGCGCACTGGGTTGTTCACGTTTTACAGGCATACGGCAGTTCTCTTTCACACGATGAAAGCAGTCAGCCTTCTGATACTTGGACACTTCCGCAATCTGTTGCCAATTTAAAGAAACATTGGTAAAGAGGGATGCACAGGGACCAAACGTGCTGCTAGATGGCGCCGCCGTTAACGTCTGTTGCAACGTGCGGCCATCTTGTCGATGATAAGTATGGGGACGTGTGCCGAACTGTCAGTGAAAAGGTGCCCTGCGCTTCACCCCGAACATTTTTCCGAACCAAACATACCCCATGACCTCCTCCTGGTCACAAAGGAGCCCCATGCCCAGTTTGGTGGCGATCGGACGCCTGGTGCAGATTTGTATGGCGGACAAACAAACATACATCGACTCTGCTTTATATATTGTCACGTTTGGGTCACAGATTTGCACAGAGACACAGGAGGTCGTAGAAACAAGAATGAATTTTATTCAAACACAGCAAACAAACATCTGTCTCTTCAAACTTGCTCCTTGACAGAGATGACCGTTTCGTCTATCAATTAAAGGGTAGCGTGCGTATCATCTTCTTCAAAGGAGTACGTGTCAGGAGCAGTCTGAGAGAGAGGGAGAAAGCAAAACAAATCAATACCAAAACTGATAGGCGCTGCACTAGGCTTTTTAAATAAGCGGAGTACCGCGCGAGTTTCGCGTTATAGCGCAAGTGAGAAGGATAAGGAGCAATGTGAGGGTAGTCTGTGTTTCAGGGGTTGGGGATTTCCCAGGGGCATCTGTATCCTCTTGGGGTGCGATCAGCACTCCAGCTCACAATATTAAAAGAATGGTGAGGCCTCATTTGGAGTACTGTGTGCAGTTTTGGTCTCCAGGCTGCAAAAAGGACATAGCAGTGCTAGAAAAGGTCCAGAGAAGAAAGTCTAGGTGAATTCCTGGGCTGCAGGGGATGAATTATGAAGAAATATTAAAAGAGCTGAGCTTTTAAGTTTAAGCAAAAGAAGATTAAGAATGAAGGGAATTAGTGCAGTGGACAGAGACTGTTATTTTTAAATGCGTTCATTAAGAACAAGAGGACACAGTTGGAAACTTGTTAAGTGTACATTTTGCACAAACATGAGCAAGTTTTTCTTTACACAGAGAACCATAGACACTTGGAATAAGCTACCAAGTACTGTGGCAGACAGCAATACTTTGGGGACTTTCAAACCTATACTTGATGTTTTTTTAGAAGAATTAAGTGGATAGGACTAGGTTGTTCTAATGTTTTAATGTTCTGCTATTGCCAGGGTCACAACCTGTGTGTCTAGAGGCATGGCTTCCCGGGGCAGTGAACTTGACTCAGTCAGCAACTAGCACAAAAGCTCAACCTTCACTTCTCCTGGTGTACTCACGAAAGTAATATCTGTTTTCCTGTCAAGTCAGGACAGAAAGGAAGGCTAAAATGCTAAAATAGGAATCAAACTCACTCTGAATAAAATGAAAGATGTCTCAAAAGTACTGCACATAATAACTGGACTCATGCAATCCAGGACTCAGGTGCTAGAGAGTGATCTGGCCAAAGCTAACACACTGAACCAGTATTATAATAGATATTCCCTCTCAGTGCCACCTTCCTCAAATGATCAGTACCCACCACAAAATCCCTGCTAGATCAGCAACTCCTACCATGTCAACTGGATTGACCAGTCATGAGTTCAGCTCTGGTCATCAGATTAGGCTTTTAATAAATGAAGACCAATAAGGAGACAACTGAGGAAGCTACACATAGAAGAAGCCATGGGACCAGAGTCAGTCCTTGACTTCTTAAGGCCTGCGATGACCTGCTTTGTGGTGTCCTGTGTCAATTTTTCAGTGTGTCCCTAAGGCTCCAGAGAGTACAACTGCTATGGAAAATATTCTGCATTGTTCCAAAGTGGGCAGTGAACTGTTGCCTAATGACAACAGACCAATGGCACTGATATTTGACATGCCCAAAAAATACATGTGTAATGCCACAAAAAGTGCATGCATACATATCCATGCCAAATAAATAACATTCGACGTTTTGAAGAAATCATTTTATGACACGATTTACCTTTATTTATTTACTTACTTCTTAAAGCCTAAAGTCACAAGTAGTGTGCAGAGGGCATGCTCAAAAATGTGTGTAATGCCACGAAAAGCACCTGCTGACACTTTAGTATGCAAGCAATGGTATGTGCATTCTTGCTCCGATGTAGAAATGAGCTGAGTATGTGAAAACAGCAGTATCAGATGCGGGGGTGGGGTGTGTTTGGGCTCGTGAACACGGCTGAGATAATAAAACTGACAAAAAAAAAACAAAAAAAAAAAAACTAACCTTTAAACAGAGTGGTGCAGGATCAAACTCGTGACCTTTTGATTCCCAGGCGGCAGCTGACTCTATTGCGCCACAGAGGCAATCATAATAAACGGCTGTCAATGTCGCATGTTAAGGCGGCTTTTTGTTTCTGCAGTTATATTTTTGAATAAAAGTGCAATTGTGTTAGATTTGTATCTTTTGTGAAAGTATTTCTTTGGTACTTCAGGCTTCATACATTATATAGTTTATGCCTACATTTTGTCATCTACTAGTAGAATATAAAAAACGTTTCTGTTTTAATAATGTGTTTACACCGATTACTGTAGAAACGGAACAGACATGAAATGCGTGTGTTCCAAACAAAAATCTATTATTTTCACTCTAAAACTCCACTTCACTCCCAGAAAATCAATCAAGGCATGAGCTGGGAGAAGTTTGTGCAAGTTCTAAGTCGGTGGGGAGATGGAATAGCCGGCTGCTTGCAGCCTGATTTTTATCAGCACATTTAGATGACAAAAGACGCTGGTGGAGAGCTGTGAACGATTTTAAGAAGCGATTTAAGGTGGGACGGATTTACGAGTTTTTTCGTAGGCTCTGGTAATTCTAGTGTTAATAGCCATCAAGAGCTCTTCGATTGACGCGACCGCCTTTATCTCCAGTACTCGCAACTCCGCCCGGAGGGCACGTATCACCTGCGACACACACTGCTCCACGGGCTGAAGGCACGCCTCCAGATCCGACAGAACAGCCGGCAAAGACAGGAAGTTAACCGACGAGGAGCTTACCTGTCCGTCAGCCCCAAACGCCAGCAACTTCCTGTGGGCCTCTTCCTCCGGCCCAATCGGGTCTCCCCCCGGCACATGATGGACATTCCTTCGTCCCGCCTCTCTCCAGTCATCGGCGGGCACGCAAGACACACCATCTAATCGCATTCCTGTCATGGGGAGGACTTCTGGTCCGCGGCCATTTTGGCTCCCCTCCTGCTGCGGCGACGTGCTTGCTTGCAGCCACGCTGTTTTTCATGCTGCAGCGGTTCCCTTTCCACAGCTCCTCCAGGCGCCGCTGCGCTGTCGAAGCACTGCCGACCAGCATGCGTCTGCCACTGACGCGGATCTGGGCCGTCCCTGCCTGCAAGAAAGAACACACGCCCAGCCCTCCAGGGCCGGCTGTCGATAGGCAGGGAACTCACCTCCCGGGTCCCGTCTAACTGAGGAGACGTCCTCAGTGTGGCCTCCGTAGACGCGATGCCGTCCCGGGCGCCTGCAGCCTGCTGCAGTCCCGCTCCACATGCCGTCGAACAGCCTCAGGGGAAAACGGCTCTCCTGCAGACCCCTGGCGGTCTGTGGGGTACTTTTACCCCGTGGGGCTGTGTGCACGCCGCTCCCGCAGCACGTGGGTGGGGTCACCTGCTGCGCCGGGCCGTCCACAACAAGATTTTGAATGCCAGGTCCCCGTCTTGCACCAGACGGAGCATCCTGCCGACTATGGCAGATGTGAACGCGGCCCGGACACAAACAGGCAGACATGTTGTTTTCCACCACCACACGTTTGTTTACAATATTTACAATGTTTAAAGTGCACCACAAACCCCCAAAGTCCTGGCCACACACACACAATGCCTTTATTCGGGCCGCCTCCTACTCTCTCCTGTTCCTGACCTTGTCCTTCTTCCACCCGACTCCAGCCTCGAATGAAGGGAGACGGCTCCAGGTGTTTCCCTGGACACGCCCCAGTGTGGCGGAAGTGCCGGCTGTTCTCCTGAGCATAAAGAAGTGAAGTGTTTGAAAACAGCTACAAGACTGAATGCCCAGCAAGGAGGTGGGCTCTTTTTTTCAGCTGCTTTGATTTTATAATCATGCACTAAATAAAAGTGCCCTTTAGCAAAACAGATGGAACTACCTTAGAACCAGAGAACATAAAAGAAAATGTAAGGTGTGTGTGGTCCCCAGGGGCGCTGGAACTCCCCAAACTCCCAACACAATAGTCTCAGACACAAGTCGCAATGGATAAAGGCTTTTTATTGTGTGAAACTCTTCCACAGCAAATCCACAACCACTAGTTTTACAATAAACACTCACTATAACACTGCCGTCTTTGTCTTCTCCTCCGCTCCTTACAGCAAGCTTTGACCTCCTCCTCCCAACTCTGACTCCCAGATTGAAGTGGGGTACAGGGACAGTCTGAGTCTCTCTATGAGATAAAGACAGACCCCATGCGGTCTGGATCCCTGTTACCTTGAGTGAGACTGGAGCTGGTTTGGTAAGAGGCTTGACAGCCCAGATGGTGGCACCAACAAGCCAAACCTTCTTGTCCAGCCCTCTGTCTTTCTCCCCCACTGCAAGCTTCACCCTCAGGGCATCCCTGACAGGTGTCTCTATAACCGGACAATTGATCATCATGCCCTTATCAACCTTATTTCCCCTTGGGATTAATAAAGTATCTATCTATCTATCTAACTGTTGGGATTGCGGCTACTTGGCATCCTTCATTAGTATCTGGAGCCCCTTTGCTCTGCATCCCTTTATGCCATACGGTACAGGACATACCTGTACACCAAATCTTCCAGTGCATGCTCGGTCAGGTATCCCGGTGGCTCTTACTATTTGGAGTTGGGAGGCGGCCACCTCCATGACCAGTTGGCCCCACCTGCACCAATATATTGCTGGGAACCTCTGGAAGAGATGGTTCAGGCATTTCCCTTCCCCTTCTGTGGGTTCCCACCTGTCAGGTTGGATTCCAGGCAGTACGAGTGCCACCATCTGCTCCTGTCTTCTTAAAGTTCTACTGGGCAGGTCTTGTGACCCTCTTCGGAGAACAGTGGGGCGTGGTCCTTTTCACTCATGTAGTCATCTCATCCAAGGATGTGCTTCGGCTTCAGTTGGGTGTCTGGGTACTCGCCATCTAGGAGATGTGAGCATGGAAAACATGTAAAGCATTCCCAGGGCATGTTGACTCTGGGTCCGGCATAAAAATCCTTCTGGACCCCATCATCCAGTGCTTGTCTCTCATGGCCAGCCCTGTCCCTCCAGAAAACAATAACATGCGCCTGGCCCTTAGCTGCTTTCCAGAACTGTGTAGACCTCTTCTTCCCTATGGCGGAAGGAAGCCTCCCTTCAGTGAACATCTTCCTTACAACAGTTATTTGTGTTGGGAATTTATGACCACTATTATTACAGATAACAGATCTCTGCCTACAGATGGCCAGAAATTCTGCTGACTATGCCACTTGTGGTCTCCAGGGGTTGCTGTGTGTTCCTGACACAAATGGCTTGGGCTAAAGTTCAGCAATGAATAAAGGTTTAATCATGTGAAACTCTTATAAGAAAGATTTTCCCACAACCACAATTACAATTTCAATACTCCGCAACACTTTTTATCCTCTGCTCTGGTCCTCAAGCAAACTTTGTCCTCGTCCTCCCAACTCTTGCTCATCTGATATTAGGTAGGCAGCTCCTTTTATATAAATCCCGGGAGTACTTCCAGTATCCCAAAACTGTGGCCTGGGAGCACTTCTGGGTGAGCCTTGGGCCCAACAAAGTAGGGCTCACTTTCTGTGCCCCCTTGCAGCACCCATGGAACCCAACAGGGCTGAGGAAATTAACTTCAATTCCCAATGTGCCTTTGAGAATCCATGGTGGTACCCTAACCCAGGGGGACTGCCATTTAGCGTTTTGGCCTTTGGGGGGGTGGGACTATGCCCTGTGTAAACTGTCTTCCACCACCCTTCCATGCAATGAGTGTCCTAGCCAGGTAAGGATCTTGGTTCAGCTCCAGGTGGGATGCTAATCCTCACTTGGTGTCCCTCAAATTTAATATAGCTAATTGTCTAGAAAATTTTGTTAATGAGGTTTTAGCTTCACAAATTTCTGAATAAGGTACCTAAGGGGAAATATATATGCTGCCTGAATTAAGGAAACAAGTGTTGGAATGGGCATACTGATCCACAGTGCTTGGACATCCTGGTGTTTTTCAGTCTTTGGAATTACCAAAAAGACACCTTTGGTAGGAGAAAATGGTACATGAGGCACATGATTTTGTGTTAGGCTGTGAAGTGTGTAACAGCCATATATTGCCCCAGAGGCTCCCTTGTGGTTACTCAGCCTAGTTCAATTCTTAGTAGCTCTTGGGAGGCACAATTAATTAATTCCATGATTCACCCACACAATTCTCAGGGATGTAAAAATGTTTTAGTTGTTGTTGATTTTATCTCAAAATGTGTTCATTTCATGCCACTCAAAAGCTCCCATCATCAAGAGAACATGATGATATATTCATTTGAGAAGTAGTCTGATTACATGTTTTTTTGCAAGAAAATATGTTATGAGGTGAATTAGACTCTGTGCTATCATTTAAAGGGCAATGGCCAAATACAAATAATTTATCAGGACCTGGAAAGGCTACTTAGATGTTCTACTTATTTTCTGTCAGTCTAAATATTGCAGAATTTGTACAGAATGTGCTTTATAATTCAGCACTTAATATGTCTCCCTGTGAATGTCTACAATGGTGTCAGCCATATTTGTTTGACTTCCCTATCCTAGCTTCTTCACCTCTGAGTGTTTTGGAATACCTGCAGAGACTTAAGTCGGTTTGTGGAAAGTTCAGCAGAACATAAAAATGGTGGAAACCTAAGATGCAAAGACCTACAGTTTAGGGCTGGGATGAAGGGTAAAGTTCTGGAAATTAGGTCCCAGGTTTATTAGCCTTTATTCAAATTTAAGGAGTATGGGTCCAATTTCTTATTATATATAGCCCTTTTTAACCCTTTACGATTCACCCTACTTTCCGTGTATTTCAATTGAAACAGGTTTATTATGGTCCTTATTACAAATCACTATCTGCTCTTCCTCCTCCAGGTCAGGTGGATAGCAATGAGAAGTATGAAGCTCAAAGAATTTTGTATTCAAACGATACAGTTCTCACATTAAATATTTGATTCATTGGTGGGGCTATGGACCACTCTTGGGTCACAGCTGATTATGTGCATAAGTTTATGGTGTGAAAGAAATAAATCGACCTCCAGTCGTTTTCAAGTGTTGGGGAAATTGCCTCATATAATGTCCAAAAAACAGGTCAAAATGAAAATGAATGAAAGGTCCAAAATAAGATTTTCGACACAGTTGGGTATTTATAGGGAAAACAAAACAAGCAAGATGGCAACAGGAAGTGACACAACAGGTAGTGATGTTATCATGACAGGACCAGCAGTGACGTCCTCGAGAGGGAGGCAGAAGTGTCAGTGTGGATCGGCCATGATGGAACGGGGTAGGGTGCTTTTATTTTCCTTCTTTGTTTCTGAAAAAAGAGAGAGAGAGACATTAGTACTCCTTCTTAACCTCTTATCTTACAAGTATTCACTCACCTTAGGATTTGTTGGCTGCCTCCTTCTCGCATGTGCGTGACAATGAATATATTGTAAAAGATTTTCATGAGTGCTTTACCTTTCTTTTTCTTGTTTTAAAACTAGCTAGTTCTTTAAGAGTTTGATAACGAGTTTGATTATGAATTGGCTATCGTGGCAAGATCATGTTACCCTTCTGGTTTTGATCTTTACTAGTTTTTTGGTTTAGGTATTCCATCTTCTTGCCAGTTTTTATTTTGCTTCTGTGGCTTGAAGAATTTTGAACATCAGTGGATGAAGAAACCACATCAAATTTGTTGAGGTGAGTGTACAGAAGAATAAAATTAAGAGGAAAATGGCCAGTAGATGGAACAAGCAAATGAACGGGCAAAAATTAAACTGTTAAAAATAGGCAGCGATCTAATTAGCAGAAGAGACCCTAGGAAAATCTAACATCCAAATCCAAAATGGAAAACTAGAATGAAGGTACATAACAATTAGGTCTTCTTGGAACAACATTTTAACTTCCACTACCCTAAGAAAAAATGCAAAGATACTGTATGAAAGAGAATCCAAAGCTAGAATGTTTTGCAGTAGTGCAACTATCTTTTTATAGGTAGGAAGTGATGGCATAATACGCAACTTGGCGGGCAACAGACATAACAACTGTAAATAAAGATTGCCACAAAATGGTGGCAACTATTCAACAAAGAGCACACAATGTTGTTGCTAGAATAACATAAAATATAAACAGACTCAATACCAGATCCATTACATCATGGATGCTGAAGAGAAACCAAACCTGGATTGAAAATGTAGTGGATATGTATTTCACAACCTAGTCTTTAATCATTTTCTTACATTAATTTACCATCAGGTTAAGTTACCAGGCCTATAATTTTAAGGGTTGTCATAATTACCTTATTTTTGAATTTTCTAGCATCTAGTCGTTAGGCATTTCTGCTTTAGGAATTGAAAGCATACTCTTCTTGCAAAGGGTATTTTTTGAAATGGGGTGTTTTATTTTGTTATTAGATCACCTGTGACATGCACCTAACACTAAAGGTACCAACTAACCTCTTAGGTTCTTTCCTTAATAGGGGGTAGAAAGAAATGTCAAAACCAGTAATACAACTGTTATATGTAACCTCTTACTTATTATACTCACTGTCCACATTGTAACACTGCACATTCAACCCTAGGGACCTCTAATGGCAGGCTGCTCACTGACTGGGACTGTAAATTTTTTCACTTCTTTACTTCATCCCAGTTTACCTTAAGGGACTGCAGCTAGTCAAGGAATGACAATTCAGGATTCAGCTCATAATAGCAATAATCAGGCAGAGACGCTGGGTCTCATTCATGAAACATTTGTAAATTAACAAACACAGTTGTGCGTAAAAGATGATTTTACTGAAATCTTACACCACATTCACAATCCATGAGTAAAACCCCACATTTTTCTTAATACCCTGCTTAGGTTCATAAATACCAATCAATCGTGTATTGCTAGGCGCTTGCACATTGTTAGTCCTTTACCATAATCCACACCCATCAGTGCACCAAACCTTACCATATAAGGATGTGCTGCCCCATGTGCCCAGGATCTGCCAAAATGTCAAAAGCAAAAAAAAAGGAAAAAAAACTTCAGAGAAGTGGATATTGAGGTACTTTTAACAGAAGTTAAGAAAAGAAAAAAAATATTATTCTCTAGCGTGAGTAGTGGTCACTGGGTCAGGCAAAGGAATTGCCTGGAAAGAGGTGTGAAATGCAGTAAATTATTCTGTAGCATGAACTGTTCAAGGAATAAAATGGAAATGGTTTGAAATTAGATGAAAAGAAATGCATAGCTGCTCACCAAAAAAGTACCTCCGAGATGGGAGGGGGTCCGCAACTCTCTGTTTCAGATGAGCGAACTACATTCATTATTAGAGAGAAGTTTTTAGCACTAGGTTCCCTGACAAAATTTTGTTTCTTCTAAAGACCCCACCATACCTTACATGAACCTCCAATGTCTTTTTCACTATGCCAATTTCCCACAGAAAAGCATTTTTGTTTTGAAATTTTGTCAATTAGCATCATGCAGCCTACACTCATCCTCCCCCCATTCAGCCAGCCAAAGCCATCATCCAGCCAGACCTCTGAGTTTCACCTGAAGTCAGCATTGAAGTTTTCATCTAATAGTGAGTAGTAAGGAATTAAATAGGTATTGAAATACCGTGATTTGAAATACATACATTTCACTTGTGTTCCGTGTCTACCACGATCTGTGTAAAATTAGGATGACATAGGAAATGTGAGGCAAGAAATGTTGAACACATAACTAAAACAGAAATTTTTTTCATATGTTATAGTTATAATGACATAACGTTGATGTGAAGTGTAGAATGTGTAAAGACTGAGGTACAAATATCAAATAAACACTTTCACCAAAGGTATAACAAAACAAGTATGCTTTCATTCAATAATAAAACTGAAGAAAAATAAATTGTTCAATTAAAATGTTGCTCTGAAAGTGTAAAAGCTAATGCCCAAATATCAGTTGGTACAAAATAAAGATGTTTGCATATTTCATTTTCATCTAGGATCAACCAGATGTGCAGGTGACAAAATGAATGAGCTGCTGCCTGCTAGTCAGGAAGAAATGTGTTTGAATCCTGTGTCCTCTCTGTATTTAGTGCTTTGAGTAGTAAGCTGTTATTATTATATAATACAAAAATACATTTCATCAGAGCCTGTGTAAATTTATGGTACAGTACCTGTGTCAGTTAGCACTAAAAACAAAGATTATTTATTAGTGGCATTATAATTACCTTAACATGTCGTAAGCTCGAAATTGTAAAAGAGTACACACAGCAATGTGAAAGGTTTTGGGATCCACCTTGTACACTTGAATAAAAGTTTGGTTTTAGATTAGTCTCTACAGACATGAGCTCAAAACAGAACTGAGGAAAAAACAAAAATAGCTACCATATATATTAGGAAGATGCAAAAGGATGTAATGGGAGAATGGTATTTTGGGAACCAAAAATGACATCAGAAGAAGGTGGGATCTCGAGGACCAGGGGCCTCATGTATAAATGGTGCATACACACAAAAATGTTGCGTACTCCCATTTCCACGCTCACATTGCATTATATAAAAACTAGACTTGGCGTAAAGCCACACACATTTTCACGGCAGCTCAATCCCTGGTGTACACAAGTTCTCCGCTTGGGTTTTGCAAACTGGCGGCACCCAGCGTTAAAGCAGTGCTACTGTTCCTGTGTGGTTTCCCTTTATTTTTTAGATTCACATCCCTGACGTGGCTTTATCAAATACACTGAAATTAACTGCCTATCATTTATTAGTTTAAGGCATCTGATTGTAATCAACCTGTAACCATATAATGGTGCACAGAATGGCCAAACTATTCCAAATACTATAGCTGCTTTTGTCACTCTCAGTGCACCGCTGAGTATTTAACCCACTGTATCTGAGTGTGGAATCACAGCTGTACAGCAACTGATTAAATTATTGGGATACGGCATCTAGCACATACTGTCTCAGCCATGCGCAAAGTATATTTCAACTTCTCCCATACAGTACAGCAAATGCTTCAGAGCCTTTCCTGTAGGGACCTCATGCTTCAGAAACAGATTCATTCCAAGAGCTCTAAACACACTCAATCAGTCCATCAAGTGTTCCTGGTAGAACTGTTTGTACTTATAAGTGCAATCACCTCACTGTAAACTTGCACTACAGTTATAATATTGCACAGCCTGAGCCACTTTATAAAGCGCGTATTTACATATGATGACGACCGGCTTCTAAGTCGATTTAGATTTCCAAACACCATCTTCTTGGAGCTCTTGATATCATTTTTAAGATGAAATGCAGTAAAGCATGTTATTACGTTATACAGATAAGTTTTAAACTTCATTAAAATAATGTATACTGTTATAAATTAAACATAGACAGCGGTAGCGATGAACTGGCACCCAGTTCAGGGATTGTTCCTGCCTTGCACTGTATGCTTGCTGGAATTGGCATGACCCTGGATGGATTGATGGATGGAATAATTAAACATGTACTACAAAGATATTTCAATATTCCATAAAATTTTGAATCGGCGTTGTAAGCTTACAGATTGCTTGACATTTGTTAAAGAGCTGATTGTGTGGTGATTAGTTACTTGGAGAAAGAAAAGTAAGGATAGGAATTAGAGGTTAGTATGTTTGAGAGGGACAGTACTGCTACAATTAATGATTTTATTGAGGGTCACGCGGCGCAGTAAGCATCTTGCAGGAAGCAGGAACAATCTCTGGACGGGGTGCCAGCTCATCGTTAATACTGTACCACCATATCCCCATGTTTAGTACATGTTTTAATTCCTATCATTATGAAAATTATATCAAGTATACATCTTAATATTTAAAGTTGTTCAGACAGCTGAAATATCATGAATGTAATGCAGGGGTAGTCAATTATGATTTAAGGAGGTCTGGATAGAGAAAATTTCCTCATGTACAGGTCCGCAGCATCATCATGTTTAAGTTGCATTATAATTTTTACATTACAATTAATTTGTATATTTTGAAGTAGCATTGCCATTATATCAACATCTGCACTGTGTGAAGTCAATGACTCAAATCAAATGAAGAAAGTTCAATGCCATTTCAACAATATTTCTTTTCAGTACAACTCTGGACTCTGGAGGGCTACATACAATAAAATAAGAAAAAATAAATAACAGTAAAAGTAAGTAAAAGCAAGGTAACTTTGACATTCAACTGAGAATTATAAATAACTAGCAGAATACCCGCGCTTCGCAGAGGAGAAGTACTGTGTTAAAGAAGTTATGAAAAAGAAAAGGAAAAATTTAAAAAATAACATAACATGATTGTTAATGTAATTGTTTTGTCATTGATATGAGTGTTGTTGTCATATC
>JANRMT010062796.1:42635072-42661009 GCA_026402145.1 Polypterus bichir lapradei
TGGTTCAGATGCAAAGTCTGCTGGGTATATGGGTGTGATTTTGCCTTGAAATAAAATATGCTGGGAAACATCATGAAATATTATGCAGACAGATGCTGACGAAGTAATTGAGTGTTTTTGGATGCTATTATATACACAGCAAATCTGTATTTAATAACTTTACATAATAAAGTTCTTCACGAAACTCCTGCAGTATTCATCTTATTGCTTCAGCTACAGGACAAAACACTTACTATGCCAACCTCATTAAAAAACTAATGCACAATTTGGAAGGTCCATATGTTGATTTTTTCCATTTAAACTGAAGATGTTTAATACCCTTCATCTGCCACCATAGGTCATGCTCCTTAGTCCACAGATGTACTTGACTGCTCTTCTTGGCACAGCTTCTAAACTTTCAATGATTTTTCCTTTTTATTGTTTTGGTGACTATTATTGCATGTTGGACTACAGGAGCAGTAGCACAAGCTTTATTTTGTGTCATTAGGCTTCATGAGCACATTTTGGAGTCTGAGCATCACATTATTTTTAATCAACAATCATTTTTATTCTTACAGGACAAACATAGAAGTTTTCTTGGGTTTCCTCCCACATTCAAAAGATGAGTGTATTAGGTTAAATAGCAGCTTTAATTTTGCCAGTGTAAATTATTGTGCCTTGTGAAAGACTAACAACCATGGGTTAGTTCTTTCTTTTGTTAGAAGCTACTTAGATGGACTTCAGTCTCGTCAGCCTTAAACTATTTCAAGAAAATACATAGTGTAACATTAAGATATGTTCAAGGACTTAGTCAACTCTTTTAAACATTTTGATTTGTTTATTTACTTCATCAAATACATTCCTGTTGATATTAGATCAGTCTTACATCAAACACACCATTACGAGATACATCAAAAAGGACAGTTCAAAGTATTAAGATAAAGTACAGTACAAGATCATTCAATAAATGTAAATTTTATTTTAAGGTGTATCAGCAGACAACTCCTTCTGAGGAGTGATTTGAAATGGCTCATTAATGCTAAGTATGTATCTGCCAAAACAAAAGTCATCCATCAGGGAGATTTTATTAAATTGAACTTGGAGGTTTGAGAGCATATGTCATCAGGCACAAGGGAGGGTTAGTGACCAAATACAGTTTGGGATAAGAAGTCAGATATGTGGTGAAATTTTGTTCTAGATAAAAAAAATTTAATTTTAAATGGCTAAAGATTGGCTCAACACTTTTGCACAAATATTTTTAAATATATGCTTGCATTTCCTATTCCAGTTTTTAGTCTTCTTGTGTGTATGGATAGATTGTGGTAGCTTTTAGTATCTTTTTTATATTTTGGAATAACGTTTTAAACATGATCTCACACCAAACAGCATATTCACTAGATACATTTAAAAATAAGCTTTATTAAAAGAAATACAGCAGTTTGCAAGTGTAATTCATTTTTTAATAAGTTCTGATGGAAGCTTTTTAATAATTAGAAAATCAGAATGGTAAAGCAATTGAAATCATTGCTGTTTCATAACACTTACTCCTTATTTAATTTCCAAACTGGGCTTCCCTCTGTGTGGAGTTCATAGTCTCCCATGTATTTATGCATATTTCTCTTTTGCCTTCTACCAGCAGGTAACCATTTTTTAATTTTAACTCATATCTGTAAATAAATTAAGAGTTCATTTGTGTATGACTGCATTGCTAGACTAACAGGCCATCCATGGAATGTGGTTTCCTGTCTTTTATTTGGTTGATAAGAGGCACTAACTTTGTAAACCCTTAAATAAACAAGAAGGCTTAAAGATCAATAGGTTATGACAATACTCTGCTGTATTCACAATAGTGTATGTATATGCCCATTTCATTAATTGATAATTATCCCATTGTAAGAAGTTATTCTCATATTTAAACTAAATAGAACCTTCAAAATGACATTACTTACAGTATGTTTGTTATTCGTTTTAACATACTTCTAGTTTTGTCATACCACTCCTAAGTAATTCAGTGTCATTATGGTTTTTGTTTACTTGTATTTTAAATCAAATTGCAGACTAAATAATACTATCTGCAATGTTTCTTGGTTATATCAGTTTTACTTTAGCTGACTTCATGTACAACATAGAAAGGTAATGAGTTTACAGACTCATTCAAACAATAGTTACATCTACACTTGTGTGTCCAAATCAAATATTATTTTGAAATACACTGAAGCATTCAAATATGTCACTATTTTATACTTCATTTTAAGTGTTTTTTCACGGCTGTTTAAGAGATTGAGAATCTAATCTAATTTCATTCCTTCCTGTTCAAATGTAAAGGGTTTTCATGAAACATATCTGCCTGGTAACACGTGACCGAACAGCATGAACGACATCCGTTGGTTTCTCTGAGATCACCCTCTCTGTTACTGCGTGTATGTGTTCATTAGTCCAAGTCGCTTGGTGTGTCTGTGTGTTTTTGAGTGACTGTAATTTTTGTTAAAGTGATATTTCAAATATGGGGACCTCGGTATTGCAGCCTGCTGTTATTCGTCTAGTCGCAGGTTTTCTCTCTTTATCCGGATTCGGAGTTGGTAAGTCGTCACAACAGTGAGGCTGGACAGTTTTGTAGCTTTGATTGAATTCGAGTATAGATTGAATGCTTGAAAGATCCTCTCTGAAGTGTTTTTTATACGCTCAGGTTTTTTTTGTTCTTTTTTCACTTTTCTTTGCTAGAGGGATACATGTACCACCTTCAATCAGATTGTCGCTTCAACTCCTACAGTCTGGAGGGAATGGAGTATGTTGAACGGCGCATTTTTAACAAAATGGAGATCATTCGATACAACAGCAGCTTGAATAAGTTTATTGGGTACACTGAGGTGGGGGTGAGGAATGCGGACCGATTCAACAATGACTCCAGCGTGCTGGCAGGGATGAAGTCTAACGTGGATGCCTACTGCAAGCCCAACGCACAAATCGACTACGACTCCATCCTGGACAAGTCAGGTGAGTCCCCGCCACTACAACATTTCACAACTAGAGACTCACGAAATACTGAACACTGCACTAGGCTGTTTATTTTACTCGTCGAATTTTCAGAATTTACATGGCATTTGAAAACACTTGGACATGTTCTTTGAAGTAGTTTATAAATGTAGACATATTGTGAAAAAATCGTTTTTTTCCAAGTAACAATTACATTAGCAGTTTATTGTAGCTACTTAACATTTCTCAAACGTATCATAACTGTTAGCATACTCACCAATGATGGGAGCATTTTTAACTTTTATTGGTTTATTCAGTTTCACTTAGAAACATCGTAAATTAGAAATAAACAACACCAGAAATACTACCCGCAGCAGGCACAATTAATATCACTTTAATTCTGTCATTAACAGATACTTAAGGGGTGTTTTCTAGGCCTATCAATGGATTTTATCCTTGACATTTAAACATTTAAAATGTTTCAAAACAGGAACGCTCTTGGAGCTTAAGCAGTCTTCTTTTGATGTGCATATATTTAAAAAGGCAAGACTCTGGTTTCTTTTAAAAACAACTGTTTAAAAAAATGAATGGATGTACAGTTATATTGTGCAAGTTTACTTTAAAATATGCTGCAAAATCACATTGCAATGGACTGATGTCCTTGTCCAGGGATTCTTCCTGTGTGGCACCTGATGCTGGGACAGTTTCCAGCTTCATCTGACACTGTTCTGGGTAAGTGTGGTTAGGAAATTGACAGATGAATTTATGTAATATCATAAGTGTATTAATATCAGCACTGTCATACACATTTTATAAAAACTGGGTTAAAATCTCAGCCATCTCTGTGCAGTTTGGAGAATTTCCTAGTGCCTCTGATTTTCCATCAGCATTCTAAAGATGTTTAGCTGAGATTGATTGACAACATAATGGAATGGGTGGTGAGTGAGTGGGCCCAGAGATGGGCTGTTGTCCTAACCTGGTTTTGGTTCCTGCCTTGCATCTGATGTTGCCAGAGTAGGCTGCAGCTCTCTATGATTCTGATTTAGACTTCAGTGGATTTGAAAATGGATTGATGGGTTCAGCCAATAGATGGATGGGTATGTAAACAGCACACAGAATATCAATGTCTACGGCTACCTCATTGCAGGGAATGAGTAGATAGTGATGCTGACCCTAATGAATTCATTTGTGGGTTTGTTAGGGAAGACAATAATACTTGAATAGTGGATGTTTCAAAAAATTATCAAAACGTTTTTGTGTATCTTGGTAAAAACAAGTAACTTGTATAAACTGTTAAAGTTTAAAATAGGTCACAGTATAATTTAAGGGGCAAACGTCTGCTTGTTTCCAGCCACAGTTTAAATGCATGCTGCAAGGTTTAGTGAGAGACTTTTTATTGACCCCCTACTGAGTGTAGCTGTGAATGAATAAGTGTGTTTGGTGAAGGACTGATACTTCATCCAAGACTGTTTTCTGCCCTATGTCCTGTTTGCTGCCAGGTTGATCGAGAAAATGATTGGATGTTGTTTGTATTTGGCCAGTAAGTGTTTTATACTGTAGTACTGAATTCAGTAGGTCTCTGAAGGGACAAAATAGCAGACCATTCATTATCAAACAAGGGTCAGAACCAAACCTACTTGATCCCTAGTGTAACGCTAAAGGTTAGTATCAGTTAGTATAATTTGCAATTCTGAATAGAAAACAAGATGTTAGTAAACATTTATCTTTTTTTAATTCCGGTTTAAAACATAAAAAATCAGACAATTTCAATTTTTGCTATGGAAGCGATGCATCTTAAACTAGTATGTATATAAGAGTAATAAGATTTTCATCCTTTTTTTCAGTGAAACCCACTGTCACAGTTAAAGCAACAAAACCTGATGGTTCATCTCATGAGTACATGCTGGTTTGCAGTGTTCTTGGCTTTTTCCCTAGAAAAATTAAGGTAACCTGGCTTAGGAATGGAGTGGAGATAAAGTCAGGTGTCACCTCAACAGAAGAGATGTCTAATGGCAATTGGTACTACCAGATACATTCTCATTGGGAAATGACCCCTCGGTCTGGTGAGACGTATGCTTGTAAGGTGCAGCACAAGAGTGTGTCGGACCAACCCATCATAGTGCAATGGGGTAAGAACTTTAAATAAGAATATTATGACTTTGACACTATTATTTTCAGGTTTACTTCACTGTTTATACAAGTAATGACATTGTGAAATGTATTTACTTAATGTGTACAATGTTTGACTGTAATGTAATATTACAAAGGTAAACAGAAACCTTATTGTAATTTAGATCGTCTTCATTTGCTACTCAAAATCACATTTTTTTTTATTCTTCTAGTTCCAATACATTGTCATATGACCCATAGCCTATATCAGAAACATACTTGGGAAGAAACCAGCTATGAGCAGCAGTCCATAGAAAGGCAATTCAGTCACACAACTACACACATTCCCATTTTGCCAATTTTGAGTCAGTAAGAAAATAAAAGATGCATATTTAGAGTACCTTAAAAAAGTGTTTTTTTTTTTTTTTTCATTGCAGATCCATCTATGCCAGAATCAGACCGAAACAAAATCATCATTGGGGTGTCTGCCATTGTTTTAGGGTTGGTTATTGCAGTTGCTGGTTTAATTTATTACAAGAAGAAATCTACAGGTAAAAAGTCACAATATTTACTGTTACAGCTCAAATTCACTTTGAAGTATAGTTGGTGTAGGGAGCTATATTCCATTCAAATCATTAAACATGAATGAAGTTGTTTTTGCCTGTGCTAGAGTTATTAAAAATCATCATTGTAGAATATTCAGTACTGAACATTTAAGATAATTTAGTATACTTCTCATTGTGAAATTTGCATTGAAAAGTAAGCCTTGATTGATTTGGGCAATGTCAAGAATAACTGGAAATACAGTTTATTCTTCCCTCTATTATTAGACATGCTTAAATGAATTTAAGGCTCCCAGGGCCAGAGCCAGTCCTAGCAGCATTGATCACAACACATGAACCAACCCTAGGTGAACTTAAAATATATAATTTTGCAACAATTTAGCCATTTGACATTTTTACTGTTTGTATATGCATAGTACAGCATTTTAATTATGATTTTAAAATATTTTTACTAATTCAATTGTGAACAAACACAGAATATGATTTTATTTTTGAAAATATCCTATACAATACAGAGTTTCAATTTTGAAAAAAATGTTGCAAAATGCTAACTTCAGAAGATCGTTAACAAAAATTGTATTCTTGTTACTGAACAAGTAGAAGCCATAGTTAATGACAAAAGCAGAGACAGTTCATCGTAATTCCTTATTTTAGTGTCCTTTAATTGAAGTGGTAATGGAGTAAAATAGGAGCTTTACACCTATCAATGATTGTGGTCACATTCAAAGATTCCTTATAAAATAAGTTAATGGATCTTTCAGTCTTTGAGATGCTAAAATGTGAATACTTTAATATTTATCCTGTGTGTGTATGACATTTCTATTTAGAATTGGTTTAACTGGTTGTTGTTGAGCTGTTTTGTTTTGCAAACTGAATTAGTGATATAACTGAAAGGCACATTTATCAGTAAAGTGCAGTTTTCAAATGTATTTTAGTTCTTATTTTAAAATTTTAATTAAACATTCTAAATATGGCTCAGAATTTGTTGTGGTTTTGCAGTGAAATAACTGAACTTTTTTTTTTTTGTCATTTTCTGAGCTTGTTTAAATGCAGGGCTAGAGGAAGGGCCAGGGCCTATCTTTGCAGCACTGGGGCTCAGGTCAGCAAATAATACAGAATAATGTGGCAATCCATCTGAGGACACACTCAACATTTAACTTGAAGCTGCCATTTAATTTAACATGCATATCTTTGGGCTGTGAAAGGTCTCTGGAGTACCTGACAGTGTGAATATGCAAACTCCACAAAGACATTTGCTCATTTACAATTTAGCACATACTATCATGTGATGAATTCATCAGTAATTAAAATAAGATAGTGAGTTGAATATCTGTATCAGGAAAAAGTTAGAAATCATTCCTGGTTTTGATACCAGTCCATCACAGGGCATACACATTCACAGTGCCAATTGAAGTCCATCCATCCATTCCACTATATTCTAACTACAGGGTCACAGGGATCTGCTGGAGCCAATTCCAGCCAACATAGGGCACAAGGCAGGAAACAAACCCCAGGCATGGCGCCAGCACACACACACACCCCAAGCACAATTTAGAATTGCCAATGCACCTAACCTGCATGTCTTTGGACTGTGGGAGGAAACCCACGCAGACATGGGGAGAACATGCAAACTCCATGCAGGGAGAACCCGGGAAGCGAACCCAGGTCTCCCAACTGTGAGGCAGCAGCGCTACCCATTGCGCCACCGTGCCGCCCATCAATTAAAGTCAAATACCACACAAACAATGGGGCTTTGATGTAGCCATATTTACTATTAAACAAATTATAAATTAGGACTAGAATTACTATTGTTTCTAGTTCATTATAACAGCATTGATTAACTTCAATTTTGTTACTTATAACACATGGTCACAGTAAGCTGGGCAATACCCTGGCAGCTGAGCAAAAGACTGGCACCCACTCTGGATGAAATGCCAGTTTATCTCTGTGAGCATTAATTCATACACCTACACACACAGATAAAATTCAATCAAGACTAAAAACCCCACAAACGTCCATACAGACAAAGGAATTTGCAAACTCCAAAGACATACTGCTTGGGCTGGTATTTGATGCAAATTTCCGAAGAGCTGTAAGGCAACATCACTAACCACTGTGCCACCTTGCTGCCCATACTAGTAATTTTATAAGGAGTGATAAAGTGAATATTTTTTTAATATTGATAAAGATTCATTTAGTCAATAGTGACAGAAACTGAATGCTGAGAAGTAGTTTTTTTCAGACATTACATTGACTTTTTTGCATAAAAATTGAAGGTAAAAATAATAATAAAAATTAATTCCTCATGTTTCAAAACCCCTAAATATTATTGAAACAATGGATATACTAATGAAAACTGGCTGAAAATGAAGTTAAAATATTATATAACCACAACAACATGCAAGTTCATGCACCATGTGCCGTGCAAAAATCAATCAATCAATGATATGCTGGTGCATGGTTTGTATCAATTAACATCAAATCTTTGTAATTTTGATCAAGATCAGTGAAGCTATGATCTTCGTGGAGTAAATTTAGGCTCTGATCTGGGCTCACGAGTGACTGAGTGAGGAGTCTGAGTGTCGGGGCTTGCAAGTGTCCTGGATAAAAACTAAGATCCATGCCTTTAATGACCTCTTGGGCACAGCCATCAGCAGTGTCGACCTTGTCAAGAGGTTTACTTACCATGGCAGTGACATTCATGTCTCTGGTGACTCTTCCTATGGAGTCAGCAGACAAATTGGGAGAGTATGGGGGTCATGAGGTTACTGAAAAGAGGTGTGTGGCGCTCTTGATATCTCTGTAAAAGGATGAAGGTCCAAGTCTTTAGATTCCTGGTGCTTCCTGTTTTGCTGTATGGTTGTGAGACATGAACATTATTGAGTGACCTGAGATGAAGCCTGGACTCCTTC
Organism: Polypterus bichir lapradei; assembly: GCA_026402145.1. Taxonomy (NCBI): domain Eukaryota; kingdom Metazoa; phylum Chordata; class Cladistia; order Polypteriformes; family Polypteridae; genus Polypterus; species Polypterus bichir. The sequence goes on from JANRMT010062796.1 coordinate 42,643,609, forward strand.
AGTTCTGTGTCTCTTCGGGAAATCCTTGGGTACCGCTGGCTTAACTTTGTGCCAAACAAACGATTGCCCATGTAGTCCTGAATGAGGCACATTACCTGCATTGTCAGGCAGCTACGGCACTACGGCCATATGTCACGATTTCCAGAGGGTGATCTGGCTTGCAGGATCCTCATTGTTGAGGACCCAAGTGGCGGGACCTGGCTGTGGCACATAGATGGTCATTTCCAGAGGGTGGGACTGCACCACGTGTCTCTTCCTGGGGCGTTACCAACCGGGATCCCAAGCTGTTCCTTCTTGTGGTGGGTGCAGCAACACACTGTACCAGTGCATGCTCTCCAGCCTGACATGACCTAATTGTAATATTCTCTGACATCGTAATCACAGCAGTAGACAAAGTAAATGTGTAATGCCAATCCTTATTTAGGAAAGGATCCGTGTGGTCCCACAGGAGAAAGACTTTCCGAGACTGTGGTCATAAAGCTTATGGAGCCGTTTCTGGACAATGGCAGAACCATAACAACAGTTGCGTAAAATGCGACAGGAGCTTCCACCTGCCACTAAAGTCACTTCAATACACATGTACTTTGTCAGCATGCCTGTGTTGATCAAATGCAGAAAGCTCTGTAGTCTACTTGTGACTTTACGCTTTAGGAAAATAAGTAAATAAATCAAGGTAATTAACATTCAATGTAGCTTTTATATAAATAACATGTAAATGTTTTTCATATAAAGACCACAAAACATAATCACAAACAGGACTTTGAACGATACCTTGGCGAGCTGTGTAAGCCCTGCTTTTTCTTTGAAGGAGATGCGTGTGGCACATCGACTGGCAGGATGACGTGCAACCTGCTGCTGCATCCAAACGGTGCCATCTTTCACTTTTACGCCTGGTGCAGCTGCGTAGTTCATATGTGTGAGTGGACGTTTCTTGTGGGGAGGGCTTCTGTTCTCTTTCTCCGATGTAGAACCCTCATCCTCATCTGAGTTCACCTCTGTTATAGTACGTCTTTATTTGAAAACTAGCAGTGTCAGATCGGGGTGAGCATGAACGTGACTGAGAGAATAAAACTGAAAAAAAAAAGCTAACTTTTACAATTACCATAATTTTATACCGGCTGTTTCAGACTGAAATCAAATGTATATTTTTATCCTATAACAGTAACAATAAGAGCAGCTCACTACTCAAAACGGACGCCCCCGGGAATTGAACCAGGAACCTCTTGATTACAAGTCAAGTGGTCGTATCAGTATTGTACCATAACCCAATTTATTTTTCTTTGGTTATACTCTTGCATAAAAGCGCACTTGTTTTGTGAAAGTGTTTATTTGATATTTGGACTTCAGTCTTCACACATTATACACTTCATGTCTAAATTTTGTCAATTATTACTAAAATATGAAAAACATTTCTTTTTAGTTACATGTTCAACAATTCCTGCCTCGTATTTCCAGTCATCCTATATTTACATAAATCATTGTAGACACAGAACACACATTAAATGTATGTATTTCTAATGATGATACATTATTTACCCTCTATAATTCCAGGCACCTCACACCCAGATAAACAGACTTTAGCTCTGAGAATCTTCTCTGTGACTTGAGTTGCATGGGTGGTGGGGATAGCAGGCTGCTGATGCTGATGGAGAGGTGCGAAGTTATTTAAGGTGTACCGGGATAACGAGTTTTTCCGTAGGCTTCAGGGATTCTACTGTTAATCAGGAAAATCTATTGGCTAGGATAGCAATACCTGAAGTATAGAGTCACATTCCTCTGAGGTGAAAAAGGACAAGCCACAATGTCCCAGATAGAAGATGCATATGGCACACACCAATGCCTTGCATACAAAACTCTGGGGCTCTGACAACCAGCAGGACTGACAACCATGCTGCCAGAGATTTCCACTAGATAATGTGAGGGTGGCAGACAATTGAAAAACAATTTTCTGCATATCGTTTCTTTCACACTAGGATTTCTGAGTTGTTTTCCATGAAGTGGAAGAAGAACATGTAAGGCTTAATGATCATAAAACAAAAAATGTTATGCTTATTAAGACAAAATTTAGGGTTCTTGTTAAAATCTTAATAATCAGCCAAATTAGCTTATTACTTATTTGTCATAACACCTGGTGAAATTATGCCCCATTGGCCCTTAATGCAGAAGCAGCATTGCATTACAACATTGTATTATTTACTGGAATTTATTTTAAGTAGAAACTAATTTAATGAGTGATTACATTTTGTATTTGGAAAACATTTCAGAGTGCAATATTTTAATCAGTCAAATTTACGCAGTGTTTAAACAGTATATGTACAGTCTTAGATATACTAATATACGTAGGGTTAATTTAATGAGTTTAATAAATGTGTCTTTTTTATTTATCAGGTCGTATCTTGGTGCCATCAAGTTAAGGTAGGTTTCTTGATAAATTCTTTTAAATGCTTTCAAACTACTTGACCATTTTGCTTATTGCTTTCTTAACTTTCACAATATTCTTTAAACACCATGTTTAATTTGTTTACCAGAAGATGACATTTAGTCTTACAGTGCTCAAATTAATTGCAGACAGAATCCTTACTTTCTTGAAAAGTCACATCAAATTAAGTATATTTGATTTTAAATGACAAGTATTTTTAAATATATTTGAGATGATTATGCAGATAGTTAATATTTGGTTGAAATTTCATATATGCTTGCTATTGAGCATCAAAATAAGTTCAGATTAAATTATTTAAATTTTTAACAGTGCATTTCTGTTATTTTGTTTTATTTCAGGACCTGTGGTTGGACTGTATTGAAAAATGGAGCGATCCTGTCTTTCTTTACATGGAAGACCATGCTTGTAATATTTCAGTTAAAATTGTATTGTGTATATTTTCTATATGTTTTTACTGTCTCATTGTTTCATTTTTATGTAATGTATAAAACTAACAAGTAATCTAAAAATTATAAAATAACAACTATACATGGATCAGTAATTAAAAACTTTTGCCTTGGTGTGTCTTATGTAAATGAAACATTCTTGTCATCTAGAGCTCTTGTGCTATGTACTTTTTATAATAGGTGTTTCCAGATATTTTACTTATTGAGTTTGATATAGTTGGATATTTTGCCATATTTTTAAAGGTCATTAGTATAAATTAAAACCACCTTATATCGGACTAAATTGTGAACAGCGTATTACAGAGTGTGTCTAATGATCAGTTATAGTGGACTCTTTTTTTCTGACATTTGGGTAATTAAGAAATTAGTGTTTATGGAAGGAAAATGCAGGGTTCATAGTAGACAAAAGGAAGTGAATGCAATAATGGTAAAAATATATACTTTAATAAATTTTGTCAAATAAAATAATTATAAAGAGATGTTAATAAATAAGTTATTGCATTAAGTTTTAATTATCTGTTTCAATAAGGAAAGCTGTTCTTTTGTAAAGTACCTTTTGCAACATAGTCATGTATTGATCTCTTTTTTAAATCACATGTACTGGTTGGACTTGCAGAGAATGATATGCTGATTCTTTGTTAATTATGACAATTAAAAACCTGCTAAACCGCTTGAATTGTAATCCTGTAGTTAATTTCAGAGAAGCTTTGTTGTACATTGGTTATCTCTACTGCCTCGTTGCTCTGGGTCTGAATCCTAGCCCAATTGTTGTCCGCATGGAATTTACAGATTTTTCCTCTGTTGGTGTGAGTTTTCCTTGTTTACTATAGTTACCTTTTACATGCAAAAACCATTCATGATAGGGTTATTGAGTGAGTGAGGGTGTATGCATGCATGAATGTTCCAGTGATGAAACTGAATTTCATGTAGAGTTAGTTTCTACCTTTCTGCCAGTTTCAGATTTGGCTCCTAACAGACTTGCAATGTATTGGGCAAATTCAGCAGCTGGATTGAAGGATGGATGAATAACTAATGTAAACATGAGTCAAACTGTCCATTTATTTCCACGTTACAATGCCCTTCCAAGGTTTATGCCAATGAGCCCTTTTTGTTTAGAGGAGCGGTTGCCCAGAAAAGCTGCTGGATTGCTTTTCTTTTGTTCTGAAATTTAAAGCCCTGATTCATCTTATTTCTCCCCTTTTTCTTTTGTACCCATAGATAAAATGACAAACTCAAGAATAGAATTAAGTTAAACTATAGTTTATACTTGAAGCAAAAGTAAAAATTCTTTATTTATATACAGTACAATAGGGAGTGTGAACAGAATGCAAAATAGAAAAACTGTGGCGCAGTACAGGCTTACATTTTGCCCATTGCCACACATCTTGCCAACAGGAATTACTCTGCTAATTTTTTTCTCTGATATCTTCTTGTTTTGCCCAGTCTTTGCCTTGCCTTATGACTCATGTTTTCACCTGCCACCATTTTGTTTCCTTGTTACAAAACAGTTTACCAATCTTTCTCCACTAGACTATATTTAGGTTTACCATGACTGTCAGACTCACATTATTAATAACCTCCTTTAAATAATGCCACTACCAATTTAGATTTTTTTGTAGGCCTTTGCAACCACATAGATACAGTTGCTTAACTACAGGATAAGAGTTTGAACAAGAAGGAGATATGAACATTTAGTGCTGGTTAACAGTGTGAGTTCAAGGTGTAACAGCAAAAATAAACATGAAATCTGCTGCATTTTAAATCATAGATGAGTCTGTTTGACAAGATTGATGTAACAGCAGCAATTTTGGAATGTAAGGGTATTGATCTGCATCTTCAGCATGGGTTAAAGAGTACAATGGAGTCCCTGGAGCTGCAGTTACCAGACTAAATGAATCATTACCTAGAGTTGTGTAGTGTGTATTTGGTACAGTGAGAAGACGGTGTCAGAAGATCTGAATTTACCAGAGACCAGGTGACAGACGATCTTTTATGATGTAAGGGACATAATGTATTCTGGAGTGCTGGACTGCTTTTGTAAATTGAAATCAAAGCATTTTGAATGATTTATTATCTGACAGGGAAGCAATGTATTCTAACCAGAGGAGGTGAAATATTAGCAGTCTCTTTGGTCCTATACAAGGCCCTGCACAACAGCAGTTTCAAATTGTATTTTGTTGATATCTTCTGAAAAAACAGAACTGATGATTACAGTAATCTGGAGAAGAGAGAATCTGAATCTAAAGTAGTATAACTGGAATTTTTGCAGTATTGCAAAAGGTGAAATGTGTCTCTCAGATTCTAATTATTTTCAAGTACACTATCAACTTAGTTCTCAGAGGATGATTAATGATTTGATTGGAACCATAATCAATAAGAAGGATTTAACTTTTTTAGTTACATTCAAAGTCCCACAAAAAAGCTGTGGCCAGGCACATTAATGACAGCTCTGGATGCAGTGAGGAAAATTTGATGCACCATTTAGGTCGTCCCTTTTATTGTCCAGAGACAGCAAAATCAAATAAAGATAATCAAAAATAATGCTCATTGGCATTTGTCCCTTCAGTTGGAATGTCACAGAAAGAGAATAAAGGCAGTCATTCTAGAGGAGCTCCATCCAGTGGATTGCTCTGGCCAGTAATGATGCCTCCTTCCAAGATGTCTGGAATCTTGTGGCTGCCTGGAAGGGGTGGGGCTAAATGCATTTACCAGATGGCTTCTCAGCACTGTGGGGAAAGAAGGAGATAACAGCGTTAGCTGCAGTGTCCCCGGCATAGTGGCAGTTTATTACATGCCTCAAATGAACCTGCAAGGAAGTCCACCGATATGCATATGTGACAATGTATTAAGGCCATCTTAATATTTTGTGGAATAAATCTGCACTTATATAATCATTGTTGTTTTTTAACACCGGCAGCAAATTTGTCTAAAGCAATGTGCATTCAGCAGTGACTTTCATATAGTGATGTAAAACTGTAAGAAGAAACCCTGTTAGCAAGTAAGGTAGCCTAGGGGAAGCTTTATATACGGTATGAGTGACAATAGCCCAAGTTGGAATCATTGAAACCCTATAGTTATAACCACTTCACTTTATACAATCTAAATAGATCACAAAAAAAACAATAGTTATGAAGGCAATACATTTAATATGTATACATTTTCCTTTAAGAGGTGAAATAACAATATTGTTCTGCACTGAGGAAGACCCCCTGTATCTTATTGCTAATTACTGTTAATTTAGCCGAATAATTTAGTTTGTATGCACATCAGCTGGTATGATCATAGATTGACGTTTTAGAGAAGACCAGACTGCATAGAGTACAGAGAAAGTCTTTTACATTCATATCAGTGAGGTGAATTGCTACACCCTTTTATTCACTATTTTCAATATGTGGGCCATACCGTTTAATTCTACCAGCTTTTAGGTTTTGTCCAAATATTCCTGGCAATTTTACCCAAGATATCCCCACACAACACTATACTTTTACCATTTCCAGATAGACCTCATCTCTCCCAACATCCTTTCCAATACAGAGCATCTACTGTGGAGAAACTCCAGATTAGGGAGATACTGCCCTCATCAGTATTGTTAAGTCAGTTACATGGACACTAGACCCCTGTTGACAAACATCAACACTGTATTTGGTACACAAGAATAAGTAACAGTGTCCATAACTAAGCACAGGAACCAAAGGAATGGAATGAATCATTGATAGCCCTACTCAGTGCACTAGGCTCCTTTCAGGATAGTTTGAAGTATCAATGAGGCATTGTCAGTTGTGACAGTTTAGGCCTTCCTCACACCCTTGTACCCTCAGACCACACGTCAGACACCAGGTAAAAGTCCAAATAATTATAGGATTTATTATATTAATAAAGTGCACAAAGCACGCTCTTCTCCACAATACTCAATTAACAATACACAATAACTAATCCTCCAAACTCCCAGACGCTTAGCCACCCTGCCTCCCAACTCAGCTCGTCTGTCTGGGATCTCCCACAGTCCTTTATACTCCTCGACCCGGAAGCATTTCACCCTCTCTGTCCATGTGACCTGGAACACTTCCGGGTTAGATAAAAATTCTTTTTTCTTCACCCAGGAAGCACATCGCTCTCTTTGTCCATGTGACTATGACGTACTTCCTGGGCGTAAGGCAAATAGTCTCTGGGCCTCCCTGCAGCGACTCCTGGCGGCCCCCATGGTATCCAGCAGGGCTGTGAATAAAGACTCCAGTGTCCATAATTCCCTGCTGGTCTTCGCGGCACCTCCATACCGCAGGGAGGGCTCCACCTGGCAGCGTGGGGGTATTGGCCGGGATGAACAGACAGCCATACATCACACAGTCTATGTATGCTCTGATCCCAAGTTCACAGTCCTAGAAAGCAATCACTTTTTTGCCTTATATCACATGGACATTGAAAATCACAATTGGGTTTAGTACAAACAAGCAACATTAAATAAAAAGTCATTAAAAAGGAATGAAATAAATACTTTTTAATTCATTTGGTATTACATTCAGTATATTACACAATATCAAATAGTACTTTAACTGCTTAAAGTACTAAATGTATAGTATTTAACAGTCATTTTGAATTGTCTTGGTTCTCATAAATTAGGACTTGTGAATAAAGCTCAGGTGCTTAGGCACTCTCTCCTCATTTCCTTAACTAGACTTTTCTTTAATGATGCTCCAGGTTATCATAGGTAAAAAAAAAAGCATAATGCAGTAGTAGTAAAGATGCGTCACTAATATCCATCATAAAATTTTGACAGGTGTATGTCCTGCCCCCATGGCATTTCCGGTACCCACCTGCTGCCATCTTGGTTAATGGGGCACTCGTTTCCCCCGCCCTCTGGGGGTGTTTGCTCCATTGTCATGGGCACAATGTTTGACTGGCATCGGACCTTTTGTCAGTCGTGTGTAAGGAAAATGGGTCGGCCGATCCTGGCCTTGGTTCTAAAAACGGGGTGATTGATTTTGTAAGCCGAGACAGAGCTTCGGGGACCTGCAAGGTGTTAAAAAAGGTACGTCAGTAATGGGGCGGAGCAGACATCCTGCTCCTATCTGCGTACAGAGCCATTGTGTGTACAGAGAGTACAGAGAGCATGAGTGACAGACCCAGCGAGAGGATGTACAAGAAAGTTTTAGAGAGAATCTATTACACACCCAAGGAGCTTGGCAGTTTTGGTGGTATTAACAGCTTCTTGAGAAATGTATCAATTCATCGGAGAAATGTTAAGCGAAAAAACGTATTGGAATAGATGAGTGGACAATGTACTTACAGTGTGCACAAACCAGCACGGCTCAGGTTCAAGAGAAACAGAACCATTGTTTCAACACATTGTTTGATGACCAGTGGTAGGCAGATTTAGTAGAGATGTCTTATTACTCAAAATTCAGTGATGGCCATAAATTAATCCTTATGTGTATCGATGTGCTCTCAAAATATGCATGGGCTGCCATTAAAGGCCAAAACAGGGAAAGAAATTTCTCGGGGTTTTAGTTTGATCTTTAGACAGGGTAGAGTTCCTAAGAAGCTACAGACAGACCAAGGCAAAGAATTTCATAACCCATTGGTACAAAAACTACTAAAACAGAATAATATTGTACATTTTGTCATGAACAGCGATGTAAAGGCCAGCATAGTAAAACGGTTCAATAGAACACATTAAAGTCCAAAATGTGGAAATATTTTATATATGCCAATATTTTTTGGTATATAGATTTCCTTTCAGACTTTCTCCAGAGTTATAACCACAGTTTTCACACCACGATTAAAACAAGACCTGTAGATGTGACTCCAGAAAATTGTCTGAGTGTTTGGAAAACAGTCCAGAAAATTCTAGCCACTCGTGGGCGTGGTAGAAACAAGCACATATTGGTAAAATGGCTTGGCTGGGACAAGAAATTTAACAGTTGGGTCAAGGCTTCAGAAGTGAAAGACATAAGGAGTTGAGAAAGCAAGAAAAAAAAATGTCTACAGTCAGAAATGGATTTTATGTGACACTGCCGAGTAATTCATTGGCCAGGACTTTTCCCAGCAACACGATAGCATCATTCACCGTTCAGCTAGCCAAGACAATAGAACTTTTCAGTGACTGGGAAGTGGCATTGGTGGAACTGACTTATCCAAAAACGTTCAATTCCATCACTCAGCCAGCACCTTTTATACTAATGAGTGAGGAAACAAGATCAATAAAATAGATATACACTTTAAACAAAGGCTATTTCAGGAATATAGAAGTATTGTTGTCGGAAATGAATCATGTCATTAATACCAACCCGTCATCACCTAAGCCAATACTTAAATACAATCCTGCCAGTAGAACCGTTCGCCTGATGGATGATAAAAGCATTTTGCTCCAAGTGACCGGGGAGCTGGCTTACATTCTCGGGTTTGATCCAGAGAAGCCGTCTAACAAGGCACTTCACCCGGCTGATATCACAGGTGGTTTTTCCACCATGTTCGTGTATACAGATATTATCGAACCACAACTTGTTGGAGATGCGCATGCGCCATTACTGAGATGTGTAAACATAAAGGGTGAAGATGGTGCAAATGACACCATATTTTTTTGAAAAGCCACACTACATACCTCTCACCGTGAAAAGCTTCAATACTATAAGGATTGAAATTAAGACAGACCAGAATAAACCAGTTCCATTCCAGTATGGTAAGGTGATAATCAAGTTGCATTTTCATCCAGCAAGATCTATCAATTTTTAAACATGTTTGTAACAAGAAACTATGAAGATCCACGCACCTACGCATCTTATTACAAGACACAAGCTGGCAATGGGTTACCAGGGTTTCATGGTCTCCCGGTCCAGTACAGTGGCGGTATTGGTGGTATTTTTAAAGCTCTCTTCAGAAAAGCAGTACCTGTGTTTAGGCGTGGGCTAGAAATTGCTAAACCTCATGTCAAGTCTGCAGCGAAAAGCATTGCTAATGATGTCATGAGCCACGTGGCAGGTGCTGTAATGAAAAAGTTGCAACACCCCAACAAGAAGGTTCTGGTATGATTGTTATAAAGAGAGATGCTAAAAGAAAAAGACACACACCCCACTAGCACTGCTCGGGCCACCTGCACGGCCCAGGAAAAGAGCAAAGAGGAAAAAAGCTTGACACTCTACCAAAAGAAAAAGAAAGTCAACCAAGAGAAGATCCAGAACTAAGGCAAAATTCTGGTGATATATTCTAAACATGGTTTTGTACACTGTGTGTCAGATGAATGTGCAAAATCGGAACTGGACGTATTTCAGCTGTCACCAACACAAACCAGTATTGAAAAAAGCTACTATGTCGAAGTGCCGCCTCTCACAGCATTATCAGAAAGTGCTTCACTTGAGTTTTCGATTGCTGGAAATGACCGATGCCTGGACCTCAACAACACACTCCTCTACTTAAGCTGTAAAATAAATAAAAATGATGGAACAAATCTGGCCGCAGATGCCTGTGTGGCCCTTGTAAACTACCTGATTGCTTCTCTGTTCAGTCAGGTGGATATCACCATCGGGGACAGATTGATCAGCTAGAGCAATAACTGTTACCCATATCGAGCGTTTATTGAAATCGTACTAAATTACGGAGATGAGACCCTGAAAACACAATTTTCAGCTGGACTGTTCTATAAAGACACACCTGGTCACCACGAAGCCACTGCTCTGGATGGCCCAAATTTGGGGTTCAATAAAAGGGCTGCTTACACATCCAGAATCCGCAGGGTTGATTTACTGGGTCACATCCATGAAGATCTGTTCTTTCAAGAGAAATTATTAATTAATGGGGTTGATGTAAAAATAAAGTTGGTGCGAAATAAGGATAACTTTTGTCTGATGAGCAATGGTGATCAATTTAAGGTCATCATATTATCAGCATCATTGTTTGTGAAAAGAGTTCAAGTCAACCCTGGAGTCAGACTGGGTCATGCAGAGGCCTTGATGACCAGCAACGCAAAATACCCAATCGACCGGATTCAAATGAAAGTGTTCAGCATACCTACCGGTAGTCGTGTCTGCAACCAGGAAAACCTGTTTCTGGGACAGCTGCCAAAATTGGTTGTTTTGGGATTTGTTGACAATGCAGCGTTCACAACCCCTTTAATTTTAAACATAATAACATCAACTTCATGGCTCTTTACCTGGATGGAGAGCAGATACCCAGCAAGCCTCTGCAGCCTGATTTTGCTAATGGTCACTGTGTCAGAGAATATTTTCAATTGGTGGAAACCACAGATAAGAGGATGAAAGATAAGGCACTGTTAGTCGATCGTGAAGAGTTTGCTAATGGCTATTCACTTATTGTATTCAACCTAAGCCCTGATATGCAATCAACAGGACACTATTCACTCATCAAAACAGGCAACCTCAGGACTGAAATAAGATTTGCTGAACCGCTGCAAGATACAGTGAATATGGTTGTGTATACGGTTTTTGACAACATCATTGAAATTAACATGTGTCGGCAAGTTATTTACAACTACAGTTAAGCCATAGACATGTTCATATATGCAGCCTCTGGACACTGAGCAGCTCAGGACCACCCTTGCATCTGGGCCACTGACACACATCCATTGTCTGGAAGTATTCCCTTCAGATCAACTGCCCAAGGAGAAGTTGGTTGCCAGGACTCTGTTTATGATCGTAAACACAGAACCCCATGATAAACCTGGAAAGCACTGGATTGCCATTTACCTTGCAAATCATGGAAAAGCTGAATTTTTTGACTCGTATGGAATTCCACCAGATTCTGAAATATTTCCCGAAGTTATTATGGAATTTTTGAAGCTTAATGCTAACTGCATCACTTATAACAATATTCAGTTACAGGAGTTTTTAGCCACTAGTTGTGGTCATCATTTTATTTTCTATTTGAATCAAAAAAGCAAAGGACTTACCATGAACCAGATATTGGACTCTTACCCAGGAGATGTTCATCTAAATGACCAGATGGTTGTTAGATATTTTCATCAAATAAAAAGGGGACAAACTGGAAATATGAAACTGGATATGTTTACCCAGAAATCAGAAATAAGTCAGTCATGTGTTTGCTTTTACTGAATATTATATGCAGAAAAAAAAGATGTTATAACTATGTGTATTCCCTTTGGTTGAAAATAAATAAATAAATGAGATATTAATCAACATAAACGCGTCTCTGGTTATTATAGTGAATAATCCAATAATCAGACAGATAAAAATTAAAGGGTCAGTATGTATATATTTTATTTATTTATTTATTTATTATTTAGTTTTTATATGTTCACACAGTAATAACACGTTGTAAAAGTATTTTCACAGAGTTAACAGAGTCATGACAAACTAAATCATCTAAATGAAAATACTAATAATAGTAATAATACACAATAATAAAACACTGTACATTAAAGAAGTTGCTTCCTTAATTTTCTATTGTCTCTAATGTCAATATCACCACTGTCAGTGGTCGGGTGCAACGATGTCGTCTGGGATGGCACTTCAGTTTCTGGTAGAATAAGAGTCAATGTAGACTTCTGTGATTCCCGTTGTCTCAATAGACTCATAGTATGAAAATACAGTTCCATTTTTCATGCGGTGATAGGGTGCTATTTTGTAAAATACTCCTCATTTCATGGTCAAGCGTTTGCATAGTGTTTTTTGTCATATCTATTTCTTCACTGGCAGATGTTTCGATCTGCTCAAGTTGTTTTTCTGGTACAAGGTACATTTTCTCAGCGTGCTCCATTTACTGATTCGAAATTAGACCAGTGAGTAAAGGGATCGTTATGCCGAGTAGTTGCCCGATAAATCCACCAGACTGATTTATAATACGTTTCTTTTGTTTAATAGTAACTTTTTTATTGCTCAGATTTTTTATAATAATGCGTTTCTTTTTAAGAATGCCAATCTGTCTGGAATTTAAAGGTAAGCTACCCTTAATTGCATTGAGTGCAATTTTACAAATAGCCAGAATTAAATCGTCAGAAGCTGCACACAAAATGGACTTTCTCTGTTTTGGTTATTCTTTTATAAACAATCACATGAGTTGTAAATTTCGTTTAATGCTGGAGGACATGGTTATTAGGATGACATCTTTTATAAAATTACACCGGACCGCTAAAATCACATTTTTTTATCCTTGGGCTTTTTAAACACGTAAGCCACTGGGTGCTGCGATGGGTATATGGATGCTCTGAGATGAAAGTCATCTGGTGTATTAGTATTTAAATCTGCCAGTAGAAAGCCAAAGGTTGACTTAGTGGCATCCTCATAAGCCTCGAGAAAGTAGCGCCACCTTGTGGGGTACATCTGATGGGCCAATATTGATATCTGTTGCCTGTCTCTCGAATTCTTACACAAAACAATGTATTTGGCATTTAAGGCTATAGTATAGATTATGCTCAAATTTCTATGATGAACATACTTTGTGAATGCCAATTCAAACTCATTACTTTTACAAGCAGATTGCATGAGATCATCGATGACAACTAAGTTTATTTTAGTATGGGGCAACAACGCGTCATCATTTATGGATTCAGGGAGACCTTCTATAAATTTTATACATCTAAATTTTTTCATCAATTCTGTATAGAGAGGCTGCCAAACGGAATAACAATACAGGATATTTCGCTGTTGGTGAGACATCATCTTCGTCCCCGATTCTAGCAATGTTTTCACAAAAAAAAAATTTCCCACAGTTGCTCGGCCTGCTTAAGATACAGGAAAACGGGTGTTGTAAACGAACGTCCATTATTTTTTATTTATTTTTCTCAGAATCAATGGCCAAAAGGTATCGACATAAAATGTTTAGTTAAAACACGCTTGTCATAGACAACGTTTTGTGTTTTTTTTTATTTTTCTGGTTTCTATATTCTAGTTTCTATGTTTCACCCTGACAATGCCAAAATCTTCAACTTTAATATCTTTATGTCGTGAAGACACGTTTATATTTTCTGCATAGTCAAAAACCAGTTCTTTTAAGCTTTGAAAATTCACCTTTTCACAGTTCTTAACATTTAATGTTATACCTTTAACTTTTAGACAGGTTTCACTGTTGGATAGCTTATAACCATAACTTTTGGGGCCACTGCTTACATATTCAGTGATGTATTCATTCATTGGTACCTCGCTCGTAAATTCTCCAAAATAACAACCGGTTTCTGGGTCCCATTTGTTTGCTCTGGAAATATAAAGAATTGAATCCGTATCATAGTGTAGCATTCTTTCATTCGGTTTTTTTAAAAGATTATATAACTCTAATCTTGCATAAGCTGTAGTAAAACTCGCAATAAATATGTTTACTGTACATTGGAAGGTGTGCTGTAACGATCTTTATCGTATGTCCAAGTCACACACGCACATTCATCATCAATAAAATCACAAGTAGATACTTCATAGTTTGGGGCAAATAATAATTCAAACAGTTTTTCTGGATCCGTAACTAAAGATGTACGTGGCAAATTAGGTCTTTGTGCAAACTTACCCCATAAGGAATTTAAAAAAGGTTTTGCAATTTGTCTTCTGGCTGGATTTTTTTTAATTAGGTGCTCGCTTTATTGTACACCTTCCTTTTCATAAAACATGGATACATACTGTTTACACTGTTCTGTGTTTAGACAGCTCTCAGGAGATTAATGGGCATTAATATATTCTGAAAAAAGTTCAGTAAAGCTTTGTTCAAAATGCCATATCTCATATATGCTTTCAATTGTGTACCCCTGCTGAATGGCTGCAAACAATTCCGGTGTTGTCCAGCACCTGGTAAGCGCTCTTTCCTCGTGAGAATGCATACACTGGGTCTGCTGCTGTGTTACAGCACAAGTCTGGCAAAGCGTAAAGTATAATTTTTTGTTTATTTTGCATGGAAAAACAGGGAATAGAAGATTTCTGGGTGGATACACCCTCACCCAGGCTACCCTCATCCATCTGAAATATGTTTCTAATGGTTCAAAATCCTTATAAATAATTTTTGGATGACCGATTGGATATCTTTTGGTTTTATTCACATATAAACTCGTAAAATCGTAGTAATGGATTTTTTCACCAGCGCACACCTTGTAATATAAACGTGCTGCATTTGTTTGACAGCCAAACAGAGATTCCCTAGGGTTCAAAGCCTCAGGGAGACGGACGGTTTTCAGGAAATTCTGCACACGCATGTTTTCACGAACAAGACGCTGCCAATTATGTTCCCAGATGTGATGCACCAGAAAAGCCTGCATTTTTAAGTAGTTAACTTTTTCCATAGTTCTTGAATAAAGTGAACCAAATGTCGTGTTTGTAAATCTATTCCATGATTTTTCACTGTAACAGATATTACAATCATGGTAAAAGCATCCGTTAAATTCAAAAGCTATCTTTATACCATTATTTTCGGCATACCCGTCTAGATAATATTTTCCAATACGCATTTCACCTCTGGATTTTAGCGCATGCCGAATATCTATTTTATCTTCGGCCTCTAAATACATGAGTCATTAGATGGATGAGTACCTCTTTTGTTTTCTGTGATAACTGTCTTGTAATGGCAAAGCTATGGTTTGCTCACGCAAAATTTTAAGTCTAAACATTGCCATACAAACGCTCGCCAAAGTAACATATTGAAAAGGATCAATAGATAATATGTTGCATTTGACCTGAAACTGCTCGTCTAAACACACATGTGTTGTTTTGGTGATCTCCATAACCTCTTGCCTGAACAAGATACAAGCCGACCTTAGAATCTCTACATCTAAGCGGCAGTATATTTTTATTTCCTTTTGAAAATCAAATATGTCATTCTTGTGTTTAGAATACCATAAAAGAAAATTTTTCTTCTCGTCTGGCATCATACTTTACACACCATAAAATTCTACAGCCGGTCTAGCCCCGACATAATTTTGGTTTTCAACATGTTAAAAAAATGAGGAAAGTAGCCTATCCTTTCCCCCCTTTAAAACCCAAAGCCTGCGGTAAATTACACAATTGTGATGCTAGAAAGTTCAAAGAGTCTATGAATCTGTTTAAACCTTTGACTGATATCGACATGATTTCTCCACCAATCGTTAACAAATCCATTTTCATTTTTTCTTTTATTAATTGACTAATTACAAAATAACTGTCATAGGATTTTGCATTGTGTGCAACAAAAGTGTAATTCTTAAAATCTCTATCTATAAACGTTGATATAAATCTTTCAACACAATCGTTTCTGGCAAACTCTCAGCTTGTGGACCGTCCATGTGTAAAGCGTATATGTAATTCGGTTCGTGTATACCAGTGTCTTGCCGACATTCAAAATCATAAAATATATATTTTTTTGATACCGGGCTCTTTAACAACGGTTGCATATAACATAAGTGATTGTCACAGCTCGTGATTGTTTCTTTACAATTTGGGCATAACTTCGGTTTGCAAACAGGGCTGTGTAGCACTGACAACGCAGTATTCTTTCCTCTCGCATGTTTGTTTATTTTGGTGTCTCTCATGGCAATCGTTTGATTGACAGATGATTTTGCATATCGGGCATCTAATTAAACAGCCTGTTACTTCAATGCAAGAAGCATCAAGGCAGGCCCTGCAAGTATTGGCACAAATATGGCGATCTTTGTGCGAATAAGCGGCATGACAAATTTCACAAAAATAATCAGCCCCGATAAATTTCTTAATGTCTAAAATGCCGAAATAATGTTCGCTGTGTAATAGAAGAAAATCACTTTAGAGTTTGGCGGCGTAGGACCCGTTGTGAAGTATTTCCACATACTCTCATGCATGTTTAGCACCTTTATAGAAACATCTAATAGACGCTCAAATTTTTCTACATCTGAAAAAGATATTTTCTTGTTTTTAGCTTTTTGCGGGATTTCGCTATCCGGTCTCTCTTTCTGACTGATTAAGCGACAGACAGCACCTGTAAAACATAAATTATCCCGATATGAGAAATCCACTAATAGACGTTGTTTAGTGTTAATAATTTTACTGAAGAGCAATGTGTTGATTCTAATCCTTGCACCGCCATGCATGTTTTTTACAATTGTCACAATAAATCGGAGGGACGAATCTGTAATAATTTCAGTATTACTTTGCCATATCTGAGACACGTAATTTAAAAAGCTTGTGGCGTCAAAGCTGTCTAGATTTTTTTTTGGGGAATGAAGATTGTTTTGCAAACTCGGGGAAATAAGGCGCAATTGAACAAAATCACACGGCTCAATATTCGTGGATAATGCATCTAAAATACCCTGAATACCTTGATGAACAATGTTTATGGCATGCGTATATGACTTAATTCTATCCAAATTGATAAAACGGAATTCATAGTTATGCTCTGTAGCTCGAAATCTTTTCATCTGTCGTTCAGATTCCCTTACAATTTCAACATGTGCATTAAGAGCCGAAGAATCTGTTCTCTTGCCCCATGAGTTCTAGGTCCCCCATAACTTTTCAGTCGCCTTTTCTGATAAGTGGTCAACCATTTGTATTTCTTTTTGATCTTTCTGATCGTATTTAAAAATGTGTTATGATGTTTCATTTTATCATGCCTTAGTCAGAAAGAT
>JANRMT010062796.1:42718025-42761237 GCA_026402145.1 Polypterus bichir lapradei
ACTTTCTGTTTTAGAGTTAAAAGTTACAAGGGTTAAAGACTAATGACAAGAATATTCATTCAAAAATGATAACTAAAAATATTTTTAGTATATTACTATATTATTTCAATTAGTCTTTCCAGCTACTTTAATAGTTTAGTTTAGTGTTAGTTTTTCATTTTGGCTTTGTTAATTATTTTATTTTAGTTTAGGAAAATGTTTTTTTTAAAAAATAGTTTCAGTTTTGATTTTAGTTTTCGTTAACTATAATAACCTTGCTGCTCAGTACCCCAGCCCACTAGGTAGCAATACTATTTGGCTTTTTTTAACCCAAAGAAACACTACTTTCGATTAATTCGAAGGCTGGCTTTCCCTAATGTCTGCAATACCACTTGGACCTGCAGTAGGTGTCCCTTCCACATGTTAGAATAGATGTCCAAGTCATCCAAGTAGGCAGCACTATAGGATTTATGAGGAAGGAGCACTTTATCCACAGATGCTGGAAAGTTGCAGGTGCCCCATGTAACCCAAATGGGAGGGCACAATACTGCCAGTAACCACTACGGGTACTAAATGCCAGTACCCTTTTGTCATATAAATAGTGGTCAAGAATTCAGCCTGTCCCAGCCACTCGAGGAGGTCATCCACTCAAGGCATTGGACAGGTGTCAAATTGTGAGACGTGATTAAGCTGATGTAAGTCACTGCAAAACCTCCAACTTCCATCCGGCTTAGAGACCAAGACAATGGAGCTGGACCGGTGAGTATAACTTTTCTCTATCACACCTAGTTCCAGCATGCATTTGATCTCCAGTTCCACTTGTACTCTTTTTGCCTTGGGAAGTTGATACAGGTTTTCTTGAATGACCACCCCGGGTCCATTCACAATGTCATGTGCAATCAGTAAGGTCCTTCCGGGTTTCTCACTCACTACCTCCGGGACAGACAGGATAACTGCTTCCAGCTCCTGTTGCTGTTTGACAGTGAAATTGGGGTTGAAGTTAAGTTTGGATTTGTGATCAAAGAGGGAATGGGGCTGGCCGGAGGAGGGGTCAAGCTCCTTTTTCTTCCACAGCTTCAGCATTTTCAGTTTATTTTTTATTGTGTCTTCTATTTTTCTATTCTTCATTTTGTAAAGCACTTTGAACTACATTTTTTTGTATGAAAATGTGCTATATAAATAAATGTTGATTGATTGATTGATTGAGCAGGTTCACATGGTGTACCTGTTTGCTTGGTTGACAGTTGGGTTGTTTCACCAAATAATCGACGATTCACTTTCTCTCCTTAACTTTGTAAGGGCCTTGCCATTGGGCCAGTAATTTGGAAAATTTGTGGTAGGGATGAGGACCATGACATGATCTCCCAGGCGGAACTCCAGCAGAGACGTGCCACGATTATAATAGCAGACATGGGCTGCTTGCACCTTCTCCATATGTGTGTTTAGAATGGGTCTGATTTTTGTGAATCCATCACGTAACTGTGCAATATACTCTAGTATATTTGTGGAAGGGAGGCCTCCTCCTCCCAACCTTCCTTTAAGATATCCAAAATGCCCTGGGGTTGCCGCCTATACAATAATTCAAATGGTGAAAACCCATGGATGCTTGTGGGATTTCCCGATATGCAAAAAGTTCGAGGGGGAGGAGCTGATCCCAGTTCCTTCCATCAGGACTTCTTTAGGGATGCCGATTCGCACAAAGAACCCTACAAATTCCCATGCGATAGCTTTGAATGTAGCTTAGCACAAAGGAACAGCTTCGGGATATCAGGCATCATAATCTACTGGGACTAGAATGTATTTGTGTCCTCTAGCCGAAGGCTCTAGGGGTTCTACTAAGTCGACCCCGAGGCACTCAAATGGAATGTCAATAAGGGGAATGGGAACTAGAGGTGTACGGTTCCTCCTGGGAATTTGGTGCAACTGGCACTCCAGGCAGGGTGTGTAAAAGCGGTGTACCTCCTCATTGATTCCCGGCCAATAGAATTGGAGCTTAATACGCTCAGGGTTTTCTCAGTGCCTAGTTGGCCACCTGGGTGTGTGCTAGTTCACAGACCTGCTGAAGGCAGGACTGTGAGGCTAATAACAGCGACCATACCTCCCCATCGTATTCCGCTACCCGATACAGAAGGTCATTATTTAAGACGAAGTGAGGGCCGTGTGGCATAGGATGCTGAGTGTGATGGCCATTAACCAGAACAACTGCATTTTTTACAAATTTAAGAGAATTAACATTCCATTGTTCTCTCTTAAAGGAAGCTGGTGTCTGCTTAAATTGAATGTGCAGCTGCGAGAGTGGATCTGTAGCGACCTCAAGGTGCACAGTTAAATCCCAGTCTTCCACAGCACCTGATAATGATGTTTCATTGTGCAACAGGGACAATTAAAATACCATTGCACCGGCATAATCAACTCAAAACTAGTTCAGCTCTTACTTCCATGTTAATTTCAATGCATTTTTTAGAGTTTAATGAATTCACGGCAAAGCAAACTCCACTAGGTTAACTCATCACTACTCTTGACGAAAAATAAAAATAGAGACCTTTACTGCAGTTTTTAAAAAAAAGCCTGTGTACTAAATCCCATTTTCCCCATAAACACAACTTATACCTAATTATTTTTTGTCACACATGTGTGCATAGGAGACGGTTTATGGGCTCGAATAGTGCTCTTTTTCACTTGGACCAGGTGTTGGCATTGTTATCTGATACTTTCTCCTTTTGTCCCTCTGAAGACCATTCGAAGACCAGAACTCTCACTGATGTCACGTCCAGCACACACTGACGATATCACTTCCTGTTCTAGCCTCCCCTGATACAGTTTCTTCCAGCTTCTTCAATATTTATAGATCAGAATCAACTTGTTAGTTCAGTTCTGTTTTGGACTCCTGTCTGTAAAGGCATTTTTTTTGTGCTTATTTTTCAAGTATATAGGGTGGCCATCCCCAAACCTTTTTTGGTCTTTCTTCCTGATCCTTTTATACTTTATTATGACAATCACAACCCTTGACACCTGATTAAATTAAATAAATGGTATTTGTTTTATTTTTTTCAATGTCAATCCCAAATTTTATTTTATTTGTCAATACAAATTAAACATATACTGCAGTATGTAGTGAAATATTTAGATATTAAACACCAAGACTATATTTAAGAATATAAAAGGTCAATAACATATACATGACTTTATAAATATCAGTGAAAATCATTATTTAAATGAGTGCAATAGTATGCATTATAAAATGTCTCAAAATAATAAATAATAAATAAATAAATCATTTAATGTAAGAAAGTTAGCAATAGGCTATCATGTAATTCTAGACATTTACCTCATTCAAGATGCAGATGGACTGTGGAAAAAGTTTTTTCACAGTCTCTCTGAATGGATGCTTAGGCAGTGGCACCATTTTCCTGACTTTAGCACACAGAAGAGGCCATTATTAAAATGGCTGGTATTACTGATAATTTTATTTACCCTGGTCCACTTGTAGCCCTGCTGTGTGCTGTTCTCAAATCAGGCAGTAATACTGCCTGCCAGGATTTTTTCAATGGTAGATGTGTAAAGTTCTTTAGCAATTGGGAGGGCAACTTGAAATCCTTGAGGCATCTGAGGTGATAAAGACGTTGTCTTGCCTTCTTTATCAAGGTGTCAATGTGCTTTGACTAGATCAGAACCTTTATAATGTGGACACCTAGGTATCTGAAAAAAATTTCCCTCTCCACCTGAATGTTTTGTTAATACTGAGGAGGCAGTAGTGCCTCTGCTATTTTCTTGCAAAATCCACAATCAGCTTCTTTGTCATTCAAGAGTCACCTGTTGTTCTGACACCAATGACACAGACTCTTCACTTCACCCAAGTAAGCCAGGTCACTGTTGTTAGATATTAGGCCTAGGACAGTTGTGTCATCAGCAAAATTGACAATGATGTTAGAGTCATGTGCAACCATGCAGTCATGTGTAGACAGAGTGCAGCAGTGGACTCTGAATACAACCCTGTGGAGTGCCTGTGATGAGTGTGAGGGGTGATGAAGTTAAAAACCCAGTTAAACAGTGAAGTGTTCAGATGCAAGTCGCTGAGCTTGGTGATGAGCTTAGATGGGTTATTATGTTAAATGCTTAATTATAGTTTATAAATAGCATTTGCACACAATTCCCTGTCTTGTTGTCATAATTCCTTCTATTGGTGAGCCAATACGATATGTAGGCTTAAGGTGTGGATCTATTGGAGAGATTTATGAAATATAATGGATATAGTTTATTTAGCAGAGAAGAACACATGTAATGTTTGACTAGCCTCTTAAAACACTTCATTGCTATAGGCTTTAGTGCAATTGGACTATATAGTCCTTCAGACAGGATGGAAAATGATGGATCTTTTAAATCATCTTGGATAGTTAGACTAGTTTAAGGTGAGATTAAATATTACCATGAACACTAGTGCAAGCTGATTGGCACAGGTCTTAAAAACCCATCCTGGAATGCCAACTGGACCTGTTGCCTTCCTGGTGTTCACTTTCCTGAAAGCTCTTCTTTAAGTTTTGTTCTGACAAAGTGTGCACTTTTTCCTCACTGAGCCATTCTCCTGCTGCAGATGTGTTGGACTGGTTAACAGCATCCACATTGAAGACATTATTAAGCTAGTCTGTCAGAGAGGTGTTAGCTCTCACCATAGTGGGAGTAGTTATTTTATAGACCATTACTGTCTGCAGACCTTGCCACATGCACCTAGGATTGGACTGCTCAAACTGCTCTTTCACTTTTTTTCCAATTCATCACAGTGTGAAGATGTGAAATGGGAATTTTGCTCACATTGTGTTCAGTTTAAGCATGAGCAAAGCAAAATATGAAGGAGCAATCCAAATGGCATGACTGTAGTAAATCAAGAAGCAGATTTAATATGACATCACTTGTTGTCAGAGTAGTTGTTTGCTTGGGTTTTCAAAAGTAATTTAGTATTCTTGTTCCCATTTTGGTAAGGATTGCATTTCTTGCTGATTTTAATGAATATTCAGGCCTCACAAAACTGGAAATGCAAAGCCAAGTTTAAATGTTTATATTTTAATCTTTGTATTTTTACGTAGGTTACATAACCTAACATTTTTAAAATGTTTAATCCAGTTATGGACCACAAGTAACAGAGCCTATCCAAGCAGGAATGAATACTAGAATCAACTCTGAATCTGAAGCTAATCTATTGCAGGATGCATTCAGTCACACATCTACATGAAATTATTAATTCACCTAGCACACATATTTGTGATTTACGAGAAAAACCTGGGCTCCTGGAAAAAAATGCATACAGACACTGGGAGAACATGTAATTCAGCAGAGACAACAAATGGGCACAGGATTCAAACCCAGGATGCTGAATCAGCAAGGCTGGTTGGTACTGAAAATGCTGGAGAAAAAAAAAACACAGTCCTCACAATGCTACCAGCTTTGTCCAGGTGAGAATAAGTTTAGTGGAGCAGATATATAATTGTGTCCTCTACTCCAATTTTTGTCCAGGTGGTGTACCACAATAGAACTCATATAGTCCAAGACTATTTTCTCAAAGGTCTTCATGATGTGAGACGTAATTGCCACTGGTCTGTAGTCATTAAGAGAAGAGGCACCTGTCTTCTTTGGTACAGGAAGAATGCAGAATGTTTTCCACAGCAGTGACACTTTCTGAATCTTTAGGGACAGACTGAACAGGTGACAGAGGACACCACAAAGTTGGTCGGCACAGGACTTAAATATTCAAGGACTGACTCCATCTAGTTCCATGTCTTTTCCTGTGTTTAGCTTCCTCAGTTGTCTTCTTACTTGGTCTTCAGTTATGGATAGCCCCCACTGATGGTCAGAGTTGGACTTGTCATTGGCAATTCCAGGTGACGTTATAGGAATTGTCATAGGGATGGTAATGGGAGACTGGTCACTGGACAGTGGGAGGGAAAATCTATTAAAAATTGGTTCAGGGCATGAGCTTTGTCCTTATCCCCTTCTAAAACCTGAGCCCTGGATTGCTTGAGTCCTGTAATTATACCAAGTCGATTTCAGACATCTTTCATGTTATTCTGAGTGAGTTTGTTTTCTATTTTAGCTTTGTAAGTTTCCTTTCCTTCATTCAGCTTTTTCTTTAGCATATGCTGTATGTCCTTCAGAGCCTCTTTGTCACCACATTTGAATGTTCTCTTTTTCTCATTCAGGAGACCTTTTTGCTCCTTATTAATCCAGGTTTGTTGTTTGGAAGGCTGGATCATGGACTGGACCAGTGGGGCCAGTGCTCAGGGGCCTTGAAAAGCTTCAGGTCATGCGGCTTGAAACTGCCAAAGAAAGCTGATCACCAGGGCCCCCTTAGTCCCTTTGTTTAAGGGTTCTTAAACTTCTTAATCTAGGGACTCAAAAAAGAAAATTTGTACCATAGCAGGACTCAAGGAAAGGATTATTATCACAATGAGAGAAGAGCTACACAAAGACAAATAATAATGGACATATAATATAAAAATTCAGCGTTTTTGTTTCCATTCAAACATTTTTTGCATGAATATTACTAAAAAAGAAAATTGTTAAGAAAATATATTTTTGATAAAACAATTATCATTTTAGATGGAATAAATTTTTTCGAATATCATTGCTGTTGTCACTGCAGTGTAAGCTTCACTAAGCTAAGAAAAATAAATTCTTTATGACATGTGTCGCACGAGAATATGATGATTTTTAAAGGATACAATGAATGGTCACCTAACTTAGTCACCTGACTCATGGTGCCAAATAAGTAATAGTCAAAAATTTTAAAAATTATCTACTTAAACAAGAAAACAATGTTTTCAAATGAGTTCCACCATTACCAATACATTCTTTTAAATGAGTTTTAAAATTGTTCATCATATCTAAGCTTTTACTTACAAATTCAATAAACAGGGTACAAAAGCTGAGTCACATACCTAAATTATTCCTAAAAAAATATACATTTTTTTAATTTTATATGGGGGTTAGGATAAATCTTGATAAAGAATTTGGTAAACATTCCAGTCTGAAAAGTTTAATGCTACTGACTGACCATGTGCTGAATACAGAGGTCTGCACTGTGCAGCCTGTCTTAAAAGTTTGATATTTTCTGGTATTCTTACAGTTCTCAATAGTCGAACACACATGTGCTTCACACTATTAGAAGTCTGAAGTTTATTGAACCACATTCAAATAAGGAATTCTTTCTTGCTGAGGCACGCTAAAACCTAATATGAAATCTTCATTGCACCTCAGTTATAGATTTAGATTTATTGAATGCTGTAGTGGCAAGCATGCAACAAGGCACCAAGTTGTCCATGGCAACTAATACAACACTGGCACTATATAACTCCACATTATTGATTGACCCCTCACAACACCCTGAAAATCATCACATCCTTGTGCCACAACCATTATTTTCTTTTTGTCATTTCAAGCTCAACGGTCTCATCACCTCACAAGCTTGTCTGTCATTCTCTTTTCTATCCCCCTTTCTTATGCATGTCTTTGCTTCTCCGTCATCTTAGCTTGATTTTTCCACATGTTGAGAGAAAGGAGGTTGTGTTATTGGGAATAGTTATTATATTTTCATACCACAAAAAAACAAAAGCTTTCTGTGATGTGTCAAAGGCATTGTTTATAGGCGGCTCTTTGGATTGTATACTAATGCAGTAAATAGAGGATGGCATCACATTCACCACAGAAATTTCAATTGGCCAATTTAATTTTACAACACAATCATGCTTCAGCCTATCACAATTGGGTAATGACTCATAGTTTAAGAAACACTGCTCTTGGTACAAAAATGCAACCTGAAAACCAGGGCCCCAGAGACCCTCCATATGCACAACACTGGGTCAATATCATGGTCACTGGTCCCTTCTACACATTATAATTATTTATTTATTTAGCAGATGCCATATGACTGGGCTACTGGTTGGTATGTTACAATATGCTATGCTGTGACATGATACAATATTTTCCAATAAATCAGTTCATTTATGCATAACAGGATATATTGAAGTGAAGGTCAATATGCCACTTACAGTATACCAAATCTACCAAATGCATATGTCTACATGTGTTAATCCTAATTAGCTAGCTACAAGTGCTAAACATAAAACTCAAAATTTTCACTGTGAGGTTCCACAATTGCTTCATTTATTCATAACAGTTCAGGCACAATGTCTTGGGAAGCTATTATAACATCAAGAAAAATGAGTAGTTCCTACCTTGTTATAAAGTGAGGCTCAACATCCTGAACTTTGCAGTGTGTTTTGTTTTTGTCATGTTTAGTTAGCCAGTTTGCAGCTTATAACATTTTACTCTAAAATACATTTATTACACTTCAAAAACACTAAAATGCTGCTGAAAACATGGGATGCAGAGAGAACTAAACCCTCATTGTTAGCTGATTAGCTTGCCCTGCTCATGCACAATAACTTCTATACCAATCTTTCTGTCATTCAGAAACAACTTCTCAAAAGCATGTGAAAACTATAGTGCCACCATAGTTAATTCAAATTGTCATTTCTAAATTTCTAAATAAAAATGTGCTTGGTTTGTGAAAGAATGAAGGAGTAGTGGGGCTCTGAAAAATAGTGTGGGAGCCAGCCGGCCACCTCATTTAATGCAATGCTTCAAAATAAAGAATCGAAGTAAGCCCTTGGTGGCACAGCAGAAAATAGGTGATTCCAGAGTCTTTTGAGCCAATGCGGCTTCTCTTCAATACAGGCTCTCTCAAGCAGGTCAGGGTTAGGGAGCTCCATCATATGGTGTGTCAAATCCCAACTGAGACAGCTTCTTTTGATTTATAGGGTCCTGACTGGAAGGGGCGTGACTTCTCAAGATGATGGAGGAGAAGGAGCCCATTTGCCCTCATTGGGTGTCTTCTTGGTACTGGAGAGGGAAAAGGAGACAATACTGTTAGTGACGGTGCCCCTCTCATCCTGGAGTGGTATTGCATAGCTTAGCAGAATCCGGAAGGTGTCCTCAGATGCCCATGTGTAACAACTTATAAGTGACAAAACAGGCAAGCATAGATAGTTTTACAATTGGGTTCTTAATTATCTGGGTAGCTTTATTGTTCTTTGTGTTGTTTTCCTGAGATCATAAAAAGCTTTAATCAGAAGAAAATAATACAAATGAAATAATGATAATGAACTTTCCCTCATCTCAGTCTACATAATAATCCAATGCTAATTACAGTTTTTTAGGAATATATCTTTCAAATATAAACATTGGGAGCATGCTAACTAGTAATGAACAAAACAGCAGTTTAATTTTGCATAAACATTTGCAAAGTTGCCTCAAAAAGGTGATTAAATTTTTATTTCTTTGTATTTCTATTTTTTCTTTCTTTTTATTGCATTTAATTTGAAGTAAATAGTTGTACCTGGTATATTGTTATTATTATGTGTGATTTGTAAAACATGCTACTGTAATGTTCTGGTTTTTGAAAACAAAATTTAAAAAAACTTGTTTTACTTGGGAATCTGCAATTGCAAAATTTGACGCTCACTAAAATGTTTTGGGATTTTTAAAGTTGTTTGGGGTGAGAAAAGGGAATATTGCTTCACAACCTGACCCTCCACTGCTGCTTGATCGTCCATGTCTCCTTCTATGTGGCTTCATAAGCTCTCATTGTGTCTATGGCAGCCAAGTCAGAGGTTTTCTTCCATCCATCCATTATCCAACCCGCTATATCCTAACTACAGGGTCACGGGATCTGCTGGAGGCAATCCAAATTAACACAGGACACAAGGCAGGAAACAAACCCTGGGTAGGGTGATTGTTATAACTGTTTTGAGTTTCTACTGGAAAATACTGAAAAAGTTCTTGTTTTAAATTGTGCAAACTAACTTGCATGTCTGCAAAAAAAAGCTCAGAATTTATCATATTAAACATTTTCATGTGCAGAAATATAATGTTAGTACGCATACGCTGGCATTGTGTGTGCACATTTCGGAGAACAGGAAAAATAAAAGAAGCATTTTGTTCAAGTATAGATCTGTGTTCTGTCTGTTAGTTCAATTTGACAGTTTTAAGTTGGGGCAAGGCAAAGGACTGAACATTGGTGATGAGGATTTTGCTAAATGGCTGTGTTTTTCACTTAAAAGTGTGTTTAATTATTGATCGGTATGGAACCAAAATTTGATAGTTATGCTGAACCCACTACATTGGAATCACGCTGAATAGGAAAGGACGAAACAATGCCGGCCTGGATGTGTAGAATGTATTTTCCACTTTGGATTATAACAGCGCAGTAGCTGCATTAAACGCTTACTGTGTTCCCCAGGTGAACAAAGTTTTTGCACGGCAAGCTTTCTACCAGCTGACTAGTGATGTGCAATGAACAAACAAATAAACTAGTTCTTTTGTATTTGTACTTGTCTTTGCCTCTGAATGAACGTACTGGTTCAATGACATTAAAGAAGATATCTTTTTGAGGCATGCGCAGTGCATGCTACATTTTACACAGCATTCTGCAACAGTCCGGAGCTATCATCAACTTCACTTAGATGGCTGTTGTCTTCAGGAACTAGCCTATCAGTAAGCTGTTTCAGCAAAATGGTCATGATGACAACTAGCCAATGACTGATTTGGTAGATGACACCAAGCACCTCCCATTGATTGGTTCACTCTGACAGAGTGACTATGACCATCTCAGTACACTGACTGATTGAATGAACCAATATGTTCACTACTGATCTGGAGAACCATTGTAAGTTCATTCACAAACTGCAGATAGCTTACTTGTATTACAGAACACTGAACTAGTTCACCAGAAGAATCAAGAGACAAGAGACTTGCAGTACATTGAACTGCAGTTCAGTACACTGATGATATATGTATGGGAGATTGCATTAGAAAGGACGGAATATTAAAGAAGGCAATTGTGGGAAATTAATCCAAAACTAAAAATAATTTTATTTAGTCTACACTATTCTAAGGTTCTATTTGTACAACTGTTTTTTTCTATAAATTCTTCAAATTTTATTTATTGTCAAAATTCAATAAAGATGATTATTATTATTATGATTTGCTTATTTTATTGCTTACTTTTTATATTGTTTGTATTGTTTGGTGGTTAAAATTGTTACACTGTTATGATACTATTCTAGATTTTAAACTAGAATATAGCTTGTTGTTGTTTTTGAATTGAATGACTCAGTAATTCAAAGATTTAAAACAGTTTGGTGAATTGAACAAAATTAATTGAATCACTAAAAAGAATCATTTTGCACATCACTACAGCTGACACAAAAGGTGAGATTAGTTTTCGAGAGTGATAGAGATAATCAAATCAGAGATGCAGTATTAAGCAAGTGCACTTCAGAATACGTACGAAGGAAGTTGCTAGAAGAGGGCTCAAGGCTCATGCTAACACTGTCACTTATAGCAACACAGTGGAGAAAGGTATTGCTTTGAACTTGTCAGCCTCTTTTTCACCAACCATTATTTGAACAACATTAACAGCTGTCAGTAAAATCAGATTTTCGGCAATTGTATGTATCTTTTCCAATGCGAAATGTAACTTGATAATTTGTAATGCTTTTCATTAGTAGTGGTTGCTGAAATAAAAATGGCTTGGTCCTTGTGGAGATAATTTAGCTTTTCAAAGAATTCCACAGGCTTGTCTTTTGGTCTGGATGTTTGATACATGTATTTACATGTCTAAGTAGCTTTGACAGCTTCAGTCTTTCCTTTGGTAACACTTCTCGACAAACCACACGCAGGGGTTTACAGTAAAACCATATAGGAGATATGAATCACTATACAATCAATTTTTCTTTTTATTTTTGTCATTGCCAGATGTAGAAGGTTCCAATGATCTATTTAAAAATGTATCCAACTTTAACAAAATGGGTATAAGCTGGAACTTATTGTTGATTATTTGATATTGTCCTTCTCACTCAGCAGCTCTGCACGCAGCTTGGAAATGATGCCTCATTGTGCTGTTTTCGGAAAACCACGTTTACACCCATCCAGAGAAAAGCACTAATGCTATGTTTTCAGAAGTATATGACTCTGGAGAGCATTTTTAAAGTCTTTGTTTTCAGGAGTCAAAAATCATGGGGTAGTATGAAAAATAGGTAAAAACACTTACAAATTTGTGTTTGGGCCTCTCTCTCACACAACTTTACAGTGAGAAGTACAAAAACACAAAATAATTTTTACTCTTTGATATATAAAGTAAATGTAGACAATAACCTGTTTACTAGTCAAATTGCTTCTTTATGCTTTACATTCTGTCTTTTGTAAAAAATGTTGAGTTTTGTTTAACTTTGCACTAAGACACAGTACTGTTGGCTCCAAAGGCACTTTATAAATAAATCTTGGTTCAACATTCCTTTAAAGACTCTGAAAAATCTCTAATTTACTTGGATTCTACAGTACACAATATATATACTTCTTGCTTGCCACTTGATTCAGTTTGCTAAAAAGTTCTTTTAAAAGATATATACACAAAACTGGGCATATACGAGTTTAGAAATATGGACTATAAACATTGGCGAAGTAGTGCTTCCAAAAGGAAATCCGAAAAAGAAAAGTAAACAGGAGAGACAGTTTTGCTTCAAGAAATGTTCCAATGTCTTTCAAAAATACTCTGATGATACAAATGATGAATGCAGCATTATTGTTTACTTAAGGAAACTAGTACTAGTTTAGTGTCCAGTGATACTGTCACACCTCAACTCCTCCCAAGCTGGAGGGAAAGAAATCAAGAGGTATGCTAAGGCAGGACATGTTACATTATCTGAAAAATGGTAAATGATACCGAGAAATAAAAAAGAGCAGAAGACAAAATAATATGGAGAAACTGATGATTGAAACACCAGCTCTTCAGCTGATAAATAAAGAAGAAGAAAAAGAAGAATTAGTCATGGTGGTGCAATGGCTAGCACTTCTGTCTCACTGGATCCAGTATCCTATGGTTCAGTTTTTTCACTCAGTCATCAGTTTTTAATGGAGCCGCAGCATCTAAAATAGTTCGGCAGGTGGAATGAAACCAGGAGCAGAGCTCCTCCGTATCGGAGGACACAGATTTAGGAAGATCACATTGCCTAAACAAAGCAGAAAAATGTACAGCAGTGGATGGATTAATGACACGACAGCGCCGCGCAGAAGCACGGGGTTTACCAACTTTACAAGGCAAGGTGATGTCAAACATTACAGGCTTATGATCTGAAAACACTGCGTCCAAAATTGTCAAATTTGCCACAGAAAAGCCGAGCGATAGGACAAGATCCACTGTGTGCCCAAGTTCATGCGTCGGTCCAGACACCCACTGTATAAAACTAAAAGAGTCAATTAGACTTAGAAAGTCCTTCACCATCGGTTTATCAGGACAGGAACGCCCAGGAGGACCAGAGGAGGGCTTGTACCTCCTCCAGACCACGAGGGGGCGTCCGTCCTGGTTACGCTGGTGGCCTCGGGTAGAGGGCATGGAAGCCCAGCCCTGTAGGGGCCCGTGGTCACCGCCAGGCAGCGCCCCACTTCCAGACCATCATCTGCCACATCCGGCCGAGGCAGGAGCCCACCCGGGACGCCCAGGAGGACCGGAAGAGGGCCTGTACCTCCACCAGACCACGAGGGGATGTCCGCCCTGGTTATGTTGGTGGCCTCGGGTTGGGGGCATGGAAGCCCAGCCCTGTAGGGGCCCGTGGCCACCGCCAGGCGGCGCCCCGCTGCCTGAACAGCCCTGGAGCCCAGCACTTCCGCCACACCAGGAAGTGCTGGGGGGAAGATGACAGGGGACACCCGGACGGCTTCCAGGTGCGCAGCCGGCACTTCCGCCACACAAGGGCGTGTCTGCGGAAGAGTGCCGGGAAGCAGCTGGAGCCCATCCGGGTTCCCATAAAAGGGGCCGCCTCCCAGCAGTCGGAGCGAGAGTCAGGAGGAAGAAAGACAAAGCTGGCGAGAGGACAGGAGGCGGCCAGAAAAGGAGTGTGTGGCCTGGACTTTGGGGGATCGGTGCTGGAGGCACTGGGGGTGATTGCACGATAGACATTTGTAAATATTAGTGTAAATAAACGGTGTGTGGTTAGAACAAAGATGTCCGTCTGTCTGTGTCCGGGCCAGTGTTCACAATCTATATTTATTAAGAAAAACAGTTGCAATTCCTCCTCCTCGGCCTGATGTCCAAGGAGAATTAAAGTAAGCACGGTCCGAAGGTAAAAGCTCTGAGAAAACGCTGGACTCACCAACATTCAACCAAGGCTCCGTCACACAAAGAAAATCCAGTCCATTGGAGATAAAGAAATTTTTAAGAATAAAAGTTTTATTTGACAGGGATCTAGCGTTTACCAGTCCAATCCTGGCAGGAGCCGGTGTCATCAGGGCGCCTGCATTCCGAAGAGCCCGGCGGAGAGGCCGTAGATTTCCCAAAACCGCCCAGCGTTGTCGGGGGTGGGAATAGTAAGAACAGCGGGGCTGTGGCAGCCGGGAGAACTCCTCCGATCGGGCCACAGGTACCAACCAGGTGTAAGCAGGATCCCATAGATGTCAGGGAGAAACGAGGCGATGAACGCATCCGAATACAATCAGAGACCCAGCAGAGAAGGCCTTCAGCCTCACCAGCCTACCGCTGCATTTACCTCGGCGACGACGGCGCCTCCTACAGTAAGATGGAACCGGAGCACGATGGACAAAATCGGGAATCTCCGACAAAAGCGATGGCAAAGTTTCCTGGGCACCATCATAAAACTTTTCCTCAGCAAAACTTCGCAGTTCAAAAAGAGTTTGGCGATCATACACCAGGAGAGCATCAACATCTAGGGCAGCAAAAGTCAAAAGCAACTCAAACATAACCAGAACTGGCAAAGCAAAACGGCATGCCACACACACAGGCGCCATCTTACTGACCAAGTGTGAGTGGTATTGTCTGTTGTTCCAAGCTGGGAGCAGCTACCATGATTCTCTGGTTCAAAAAATGAGAAATATTGAAACAGACCCATTACTTTCCTTATCTCATTTTACACTTAGAATATGTTTAATATTTTAGATTAATTTAAACAATAGTTTCTAAATCTAATAGCAATATTATTACCACAGTTTAAATATGCATGCTGCAGAAACCTCTAAATGGCTGAACTGCACCTGCTAATGCTGGAACATTCCTAGTTATCAATCTTTGATGGCAACCTAGTACACACTGGCCTCTAAACTGATGTTCCATATGTCATATGTCATGGGGTTGTAACTCATCAGTATTTCTTTCTTTTGTAAATTGGTTCTCAGTCAAGAAATTTGGTTCATCTTTTTTAGAATCTCTGCATTCTGTTATTGAAAAACAGAACAGTACAATTATATATTTTGATCATATTATCTGTATAATATCGCACTTTTACACAATTTTTAGTATCTTCGGCAATTTCCTTGGGCACACAAATGAAACAATATTAAGGAAGTAGGAAGGAAGGAAGAAAGCTTTACATTTAAAGTTGCCTTTTTGAGATTCTGCATTATTTGTACAACTTTAAATTTTTAAACATGCATTTTAGCTAAGGGTATTTGTATTTGGGCAATAAAAGTGTTTATTATACTTTATTAATCCTGAAGGAAATTACTTGGTTTTCGCATAACCCTTGGGGTCAGAGTGCAGGGTCAGCCATTGTACATTGTTTACCAAATTGGTTAAGGAGTTAATAATTTTAATTGTTATGTACATCCTACAGAATATCCATCCATCCATGCATTATCCAACCCGCTATATCCTAACTACAGGGTCACGGGGGTCTGCTGGAGCCAATCCCAGCCAACACAGGGCACAAGGCAGGAAACAAACCCCGGGTAGGGTGCCAGCCCACCGCAGGGCGCACACACACACACACACACACCAAGCACACACTAGGGACAATTTAGGATCGCCAATGCACCTAACCTGCATGTCTTTGCACTGTGGGAGGAAACCGGAGCACTCGGAGGAAACCCACGCAGGCACGGGGAGAACATGCAAACTCCACGCAGGGAGGACCCGGGAAGCGAACCCGGGTCTCCTAACTGCGAGGCAGCAGTGCTATCACTGTGCCCATTGTGCCGCCCCCTACAGAATATATGATATTTTATATCTTTTCAAGCAAGAGGGAAAAGTTCAGTGTTTTTAGGTCTTGTATTGATTTAAATACATATAAATTAAGTTTTTGGGTTGCTGGGTTCACTGTCTGTGATAGGGATTGTATCTCTTAGCTGTCCTTGGATATTCGCCAGAAAGAGTTTCCAGGGGGCTCAGAAGGCCTGATCAGCCCAGCTCAACATGTTGCAGTAGTACTTTGACCGTTGTATGAAGAAAGATTAGAATTTTTAAAGAATAGGAAAAATGTGTGACAGAAGCATTTTACAAATATACTTTATTCTTTTTCTGTGTTATAAACAAAATATACCTTGATTGTAAATGTTTTGATAAGAATTGGCCGAACATTTTGATGATTAATTTAAGTAAAAAGTGTCAAGACTCTGCAGTATTGAAAGTTCATAATTTCAGGAATAGAGCTGTGTGGAATGTTGCTTGGCTGTATGTATTTTTGCTGATAAGAGATAAGAAGTGGCCAATATATGCAGTTTATGGCTTCACAAGCGAAAGCCTTGCTATACAGTCTCAGTTCTCATATCAATGTTATAATCTGTTGATATTATAGACTTTTTACAGCTCTCCCTGCATTATTTGATACACTCTATGAATCTATTTAGGGATTTTCGGGATGTGAGAATTATGAATATAATATTAGTTTTTGCATTTAAAATAAATTGGCAAAAAGATAATTTCTCCCTGAGGATTAATACAGTATAGCAAATAAAAAATAACTTAAAAAAATAGGAAAGTTGAATATTTTTGATACAATGCTGCCTTTGTTTTCTTTATATGCTGCCGTCACCATGATGCAGGTCTTGGTTGCTAGGGGCATGGTCACAAGGTTTACAATGTCAATTCCAAAATTTGCAAATAAAACCTCTTGTGATTTTCTAAAAGCCTTACTTATTGACTTCCCAGTAACAAACTTCCTGCTTTGATTCCTGACTTCAGAATACTTTTTTGACTCTGATGAAAGATCTTTAAGACTCACGGTTTTGACTTTGGAAATTTTTTTTATAAGTGTATTTCCCAGACCTTTTAATTTTTCCCTACAGCCTTTCATGAGTCAGTATAATCATAAGCATAAGTTAGTTTTATTCGCTCAAAAAAGAGAAGATGGCTGGAACCTATTTTTATTTTCTTTAAAATGTATAAGACACTTTGGAGAAAGAGTTATGTTCTATGTGACCCAAAAAACTACACTAGAAAGGCAAAATCTGGGGAACAAGCAGTACTTAGATTTAAGAGCACTGCAACAAAAGGCAAGATCGCTTTTGGGGATAGGAACACATGTAAGTACAGTGATATAAGGTCAGGCAAACAAACTCATCAGAGAGGAAACTCAAATTGGGCATGCTTGGAGTCACTTCTGAAGTTTCAAGTAACACCAAACAAGAGATGGAATATTGGCACACACATTTAATGTATCACTGATCTTCTTTCTCAGAACTACAGGATGTTCCAGATCGTATGGTGTGATTGCTACTTTCTATTTGCAGTTATTTATGGCTCTAGCTATTTGCATAATGTTTGAAGATTAAAGCTTTATTCTACCTGATGCTAGAAATCAAGTTCTTTTCTCACCTAAATTCATTGAGGAGGGGGAGGACACTCCCAACAGATATGCCACAGTGACAGTCACACCTAGTTGAAATCTGAAGGAACTACTGATGGAAGGTAGAACCTGTAGTTCTGGGTGCAAACGCATTGCAGCTGAAAACTGTATATCCCCAAAGGCTGATAATTTTAAGAAAAGGTAAATGAAAGTACTGAAATGAGGTATGACATATAACAGAGGTTCCACAGGAAAAGAACCTCAGCATTTGACAAGAGGTTTATGATATAGAGAGATAGAGAGAGGTTGCCCCAAAGCCTTTTATGATAAAACAGCCCTCCCCAGGAATAGTGGAGTAAAACTGATGATGATGCACAAAAAGACATGTGATTATATATAAATCTATACTAATAAAAGGCAACACCCTGACTTACTCACTCACTCACTCACTCATCACTAATTCTCCAACTTCCCGTGTAGGTAGAAGGCTGAAATTTGGCAGGCTCATTCCTTACAGCTTACGTACGAAAGTTGGGCAGGTTTGATTTCGAAATTCTACGCGTAATGGTCATAACTGGAACCTATTTTCGTCCATATACTGTAATAGACTGCAGCTCGATGGCCGTGGGAGGCGGAGTTGTGTCTCACATCATCACGCCTCCCACGTAATTGAGTGCCTGCCCATATAAGGTAAATATTCGCGGGTCAATGACTGTGCTTAGCATATTCATAAGTAAAAATATCTGAATCACAAACTGATGTGAATTATATTTTGTCCATGAATACTTATTAAATAATTCCAAATAGTCTGTCTGCTTCCTTTCATAGCTTTTCTGATGGTTGTGCTGCTTCCAGCCATGTATTTTTGCATTAAAGCATTTAACCAATCACATTTCAGCCATCATTTGTTGCCAGGCAGAGAGGCCTTCACAATCCGTTATGCAGGCACTCTAACACAGAATACATGTCGATTAACCTGTTGCTTCAACCATTCAGAATTTGAGTTGGTGTCAGTACGGCCCTCTAGCAAGCGTATGGCAACGTCACCGTATTCAAACCCATTGATTGGATAGAAGCCGATATGAGGAACTCTACGAGGCCACTGAACGCACCGCAAGCGCTCCGAGCGTCTTCGCGCGCACTACGGCCAACTCCATGGCAGGATTCTGGACAATATTATTTGCCAGACACAGACCAGATTTCAAGACGGCTGGGATGGGAATCAGCACCTCCAAATCAGAGACCATGGATCTCAGCCGAAAAAGGGTGGAGTGCCCTCTCAGGGTTGGAAGCGAGATCCTGCCCCAAATGGAGGAGTTCAAGTATATCGGGGTCTTGTTCATGAGTGAGGGAAGAATGGAGCGGGAGATCGACAGGCGGAACGGTGCGGTGTCCGCAGTGATGCGAGCTCTGCATCGGTCTGTCATGTTGTTATCGCTGAATTGTGGCGATGACACTGTTCCGATTCACATACACTGCAGATCTTGATCACCCAAATTGCCTGTGTACAAAGGCAAAAATGACAACTTTGACAGTTGTGGTTCCTGTGGTCCAAGGATGACAGAAGGTGACAGATCAGCCAGCGACTCCAGCTGTTGCACATTTGTTGGTAGTATCTGATGCAGTTCCCTTAGGAGTTCCAGTAGATAATCATGACAGCGTTCTTTAATTTCCTCTGCTACATTTCAGTCAATTTTTGTGTCATGCAAAAGCAAGTTGAATTCTATGCCAAAGTTCACACCTGCTAGCGGCAGATAGTTCAAACAATTTTCCAGATCAAAAGTCATTGTTGATCCCCAAGACGTAAATGTGGTCAGTCTCATAGTTCGTTGAAGCATGTTTTGATACAAAGTTAACAGTTCAGTGAGCAAATTAACAGGACTTTCTTTGTCTGACTGAAATAATTAGTTCACTCTGTTCAGTTACTGTAATTTGGGGTGTAAAAACAGCTAGTAAAGTTTGTTCTCTGGAGAACTGAACATCTGATACAGTAACTCAGCAGTGTAGTCACATAGTTCGTCTTTGACAATCTCAAAATGCAGCTTCAGTTCGTCGTACTGATCAAGAACTCACTGAATGCCAGGGGCGATAGATAGCCAACGAGTATCTGATAACTTCAAAATCTTTAGTGGTTCTTCACCAACATTAATGCACTGGAATAATTGCTTGTATTTCAGCTGGTGAATTGTACTGTGGGCAAACCAGTTATATGTATCTGATATCATGAAATCAACGTTTCTTGGCATTACTTTCAGTGCATGTGATGAACTTAGTTGAATTGAATGACATATACACTTGATGTGTACTATGTCAGGGCAAAGTTCATGAAATTGTGTTATGACTGAATTGTTTTTTCCACACAGAGCATTACAGCCATCAGTTGCTAATCCCAAGCATTTGTACATAAGCAGATTGTTTGATTTGAGAAATTTGGAAATTGCACTGAATATTGCATCTGCTGTACCTGATTCAAGCAATATTATTCCCAGAAATGTCGTGACAATAGAACTTAGCAAACAACAATTGCACCATCACACAGAGCTGTTTTCTAAGCTAATGTCTGTACTTTTGTCAATTATTAAGGAGTAGACAGTCTCCTTACTCTCTAACTACACTAAGTCTGAGATTAATTCTTCATGCACTGAAGGCCCGAGAACATTTTTGATGAGTGAGGAACATTTTGTTCAGTGGAGTGCTATGTCTTTACCTGAGATGTCTTTAACAAGCTCTCTTATGTGATCTACTGTTGCTGTACTGGAATGGCATGCCACATGAGCTGCCAGCTTCAACTCTGCTATCTTAACAGTGTTGTGTACAGTTTTTACATGGCAACCAACATCAAGTAAAGTCTGTGCATTTGAAAAGGTGCGGCATTTCGTTTGTGCTTTGTTGTTTCAGTACGATTCATTAAATCAGCATGATGTGTCACATTTGCAATACTGACAGAAAGCCTTGGTATCATCACCAGGTACACTGCATAACCAATCCATTAATGTGGCTCCTTTCTCCCAATTTTTGTTGTATCGATTTACGTACTTTGACCACCTACCCATGATAACTACGGGTGAAAAAAAACAAGAACACACTAGGCGATTTCAGTTGATTAAAATAAAACAAAAAACCACACGCATCTACACTCTACAGCAGCCACTCAACAAGATGTCTTCCAAGTAAGTAACAAGTTCCAAATTTGGAAAATAAGTAAGCGTTGTAGCACTTCTGTACATATACTAGGTTTTTTTACTTGAACACAGTATGCATTGAAAGCCGAAAATGTAATAAATATTTCTTGCAGCCAAAATTAAAGCAACAAAAATCAGAAACCAGCCCAAAAAACAGCAGCCCGCTATTGCTAAAAACTACCTGCAGCTAGCATTTGAAAGCAGCCCAACTGGGCGAGAAAACTGCAGATCTGGCAATTCTGGGTGGGTGTAACAGAGCAAGATACAGAGGACAGAAAGATATGGATAAAGATGACATGCTGTGGTGACCTCTAACAGGAGCAGTCGAAAGAAGAAGCAGGTGCATGCGCCTACAGACCTACCCCAACCCCTCCCAGAATTTAACCTATTCGAAAATGCAAATCAATATAAATAGCTCCTTCCATTCAGGGTTTTGTTAAAAGACAATGTCAAAAGCATGTGTAAAAAAGAAGAATTTCAGCGAATGCAAAATGGAGGTATTACTCAGTGAAGTTGAGGCAACAAAAGGAAATTGATGGAGTGGCACAGAGTGGCAAAGGCACTCAAAAGTTCAACTTCAGAAAGTTGAACAGTGCCTGAAATTAAAAAAGAATCGGTCAGATATCAAATTCTATGTGAAAAGGTGAGTCGCAGTCCACCATCTGAGTGTCAACACAAATGGAGGAGGTAGCAGAATTTCAGGGGTCACACCATTTGAGCAGTGAGTTGCTGCAATAATTGACGATACACTAATGACTGACATTTTACCAGTGGGTGAGGGGGATTCTAACATCACCACAGGTGAAGGTGAATTTTAATTTTTTTTTCACTGTTTGCTTACCATTATCCATACTCGTGTAAATAATTTACATATTTAATTAGCATGTGGCAGATGGGTTGTATATATCTGTTCATTCTGTTTCAGACAATATTACAAAAGCTGAGCCCCATGCTTGGGACGCGACTCTAGGCAAGGATGGTGCTGCTGTGCCAAGCACATTTTCGGGCTCTGGCTGTGCACACACCTCTGCCTCAGAAACTGCTGGGTGACCATCTGGCCGTATGCTGACAGATGCTGTTCTGGAGTCACAAAATGCAATAGTGGATGCTGTAAGAGATGTGGCCATAGTAGTAGTAAGGTCTGTACTATGTGATATTTGCCAGAAATTAAA
The DNA here is from genome assembly GCA_026402145.1 of Polypterus bichir lapradei. Taxonomy (NCBI): domain Eukaryota; kingdom Metazoa; phylum Chordata; class Cladistia; order Polypteriformes; family Polypteridae; genus Polypterus; species Polypterus bichir. The sequence continues at coordinate 42,739,983 of JANRMT010062796.1, forward strand.
TGCACTGATTAAAAAATAAATGTTGCATCTGATTACCTGTTTTTACTTTCTGCTAATTACATTCAAATCAAATCTGGTTCGCTGATCTTTTGGTGGGTCAGGTTCAGGTTCATCATATCGCATCTCTTCAGGTATGGGCAAGCCACGATTGTGTGCCACATTATGCAGCATGCCACACGCTTGCACAATGTGAAACACTTTCTGTGAACTATAGAGCATTATATTAATAGAATGTAAATGCTTTCTGTTTATTCATTCTCTGAAAGTGCCTTTATAGCAATGTGCGTGCAGTTGACCACTCCAATTACACTGGGAAAACCAGCCTTTGCTGTGAATAGCGATGTGACATTTGCTTGTTCAACCAGAGAGTAAGGAAATCTTATATATCTGGATGATAAGCGGATAATACAAGCCCATACAGCTGGCATGTCACAACTCAGTGATGACTGTTTTTCCACAAATGTGGATAAGTAAGATGAGCTTGTTATAACCTTTATTCCCAGAACTCCATTGTGTCACAGCTGCTAATTACTAGGTTGTACCCCTAGTAAATCAATATCAACTGTTCCACAGAAAAGTCAGTTCCTGTAATAAGCAAAATGGACACAACCTCATGAACAGAAAATGGTAGACAATGAAGTTTCTGCAGAACAGGGGACACATGTTTGGTGGGAATGTTTTATTTTATAAATACAGCTCATACTTTGAACATGGATATATATTCCTTCAGTAGCCAGTAGCTTTCACTCCTAATATACATTACTGTACAATCATCTGTTATACATACAGGTAAAGCCAAAAAGAAGCCACTGGAACAGTGCAATTGTATTGCAGTTCTTTACTGGCGTCTTTAACTAATGCAGTTCCACCTTCAGGGAGATCTGGAGGCAGTGTTCTTGGCATACAGTCAAAATCACATCTGTGCCGATGAGGCTTTCTTCTTTTTGAGACAAGTTTTCTCCTTTTTAAAATGTATAATTATTAAAGGAATACCTTCCTAAAAGTAGGGAAAGTACTCAAATTTAAACACATTCTTCTTATTGCACCTACTATTAAATGGTCAAAACAATTATTATTACTCTTTTTAACAATTTAATTCAGGGCTCTTTATATTTAAACATATTTCTCTTTTTCTCTTATTTTTGTGTACACACTATGCTTTTTCCTTTTAAGTAATATCTTCAATGGTATCAGTGGTATCTCTTTTTTTTATTTATTTATTTATTTATTTATTTATTTATTTATTTTTTATTAATTTTATTACAATCCATACAAAGCAATCAAGTTTTTACAAAGAGAAAAAATTAAGAACAGATCGATCCTCACCCCTGAGAGAGAGAGCAAGCCAAACGGCGTTAAACTTAAGGCTTGTAAACATACCTAAATTAATAAATTTTCTGTGCCTTATGAACTTATTTTAAAATATTACTGATTAGATCCTGCCATGTTTTGAAAAAAGTCTGTACGGATCCTCTAACTGAGTATTTGATTTTTTCCAACTTCAAATAATATAACACATCGGTTTCCCACTGACTTAAAAGAGGAGAGTTTGGGTTTTTCCAGTTTATTAGAATAAGTCTACGTGCCAAAAGTGTAGTGAATGCAATCACAATTTGTTTGTCTTTCTCCGCTTTAAACCCATCTGGAAGAACACCAAACACAGCTGTTAATGGGTTTGGAGGGATTGTAAGTCCAAGGCTATCTGAAAGGTAATTAAAAATGTTTGTCCAGAATAATGTTAATTTGGTGCAGGACCAGAACATGTGACCTAGTGAGGCTGGGACTTGGTTGCAACGCTCGCAGGTTGGATCATGCCCTGGGAACATTTTGGAAAGTTTTAGTCGAGACAGATGTGCTCGATATATAATTTTGAGTTGTATGATTGTATGCTTTGCGCATATGGAGCTCGAGTGAATTCTCTGCATTGCTACTTTCCACTCCTTTTCTGATATATTAATTGAAAGATCTTTTTCCCAGTGTCTTCTTGGATCTTTGAAAGGGAGGGATTGTAAAATGATTTTATATATTGTAGAGATGGAGTCTAAGTCCTTGAGATTGAGCAATATTTTTTCCAGCATGGTTGAGGGTGCAAGATGAGGAAAATCTGTAAGGTTTTGTTTAACAAAGTTTCTGACTTGAAGATAGTGAAAGAAATGTGTAGCTGGAATGTTAAATTTGGAATGTAATTGTTCATAGGATGCAAAGACGTTGTCTATATAAAGATCTCTAAGCGAGTTAATTCCAAATTTTTTCCAAATATTAAAAACTGCATATGTTTGTGAAGGTTGAAAGAGATGGTTCTCTTGCAGGGGTGCAACAGATAGAAGCTTCTCCGTCTTAAAATGCTTTCTACATTGGTTCCAGATTCTAAGTGAGTGGAGCACAATTGGGTTATTAGTGTATTGCCGATAATGTGTGTTTATTGGAGCACAGAGCAAGGAATACAAAGAAGTACTGCAGGATTTTACTTCTATTGCGGACCAAGCCTGTGTATGTTCTTCTATTTGTGTCCAGGTTCTTATCGCCTGTATATTTGCTGCCCAGTAATAAAACTGGAAGTTAGGAAGAGCCATGCCGCCTTCTGCCTTTTGTCTTTGTAAGGTCGCTCTTTTGATGCGTGGATGTTTTGAATTCCAAATAAATGAGGTTATTGTCGAATCTAATTGCCTAAAAAATTATTTATTAATGTATATTGGGATGTTTTGAAATAAAAAAAGGAGTTTAGGAAGAATATTCATCTTAACAGTGTTAATTCTTCCAGCTAGTGTGAGATGAAGGGTTGACCATCTATGCAAGTCTTGTTTATTTTTTTCCATGCAAACGGCGAAATTTTGTTGATATAGAGCTTTATGTTTACTTGTGATGTTTACCCCTAGGTATTTAAACTGTTCTGCAATGATAAAAGGTAGGGTTTCTAATCTAATATTATATGCTTGAGAGTTCACTGGAAAGAGTACACTTTTATTCAGATTAATTCTGAGACCAGAGATCTTTTGAAATTCTGTGAGTGCTGCTAAGACTGCAGGCACGGAATTTTCTGGGTCTGATATATACAGTACCATGTCATCTGCATATAATGAAATTTTCTTTTCCAGTCCTTCTCTGCTAATCCCCTTTATCTGATCAGTATTTCGACAATGTATTGCTAGTAGTTCAATGGCATATCGCAAACAGCAGCGGTGACAAGGGGCATCCTTGTCTAGTGCCACGTTCTAGTTTAAAGTAGTCTGAGCAAATGTTGTTGATGCAAACTGAAGCTTCTGGGTTAGTATACAGTAATTTAATCCATGCACAGATGTTTGGGCCAAACCCAAACTTCTCCAATATAGTAAAAAGGTATTTCCATTCAATCATGTCGAATGCTTTTTCTGCATCCAGTGATAATAATATTTCTGGGGTGTTTGATTTAGTTGGTGAGTATATTACATTAAACAGGCGTCGAAGATTGGAAGATAAGTGCCGACCCCTAATAAATCCAGTTTGGTCTTGTGATATTACCGAGGGGAGCACTTTCTCCATCCTTCTGGCTAAGATTTTAGAGAGTATTTTAACGTCGTTATTCAGAAGTGAAATTGGTCTGTATGATGCACATTGTAATAAGTCCTTATTTTGTTTTGGAAAGACAGTGATTAGTGCTTGGCGAAAGGTTTGTGGAAGAGATTGGTTATCTCTGGCTTCTGTAAATGTTGCTAATAAGAGGGGAGCTAGCTGAGCGGAGAATTTCTTGTAAAATTCTGCAGGGTAACCACCAGGGCCTGCTGCTTTCCTGCCTTGGAGTGATTTTATAGCATCTAGTAATTCTGATAACGTCAGAGGTTTATCAAGTTCCTCCGCACTAAAAGCGTATATTTGTGGTATCTGTAATGTATCTAGAAATGTATTAGATTGTGTATTGTCTTCTTTAAACTTAGTAGTATATAGGGATTTATAGTAGTCTCTGAAAGTATGCATTATATTTTTGTGTTCGACGATTTTATCTCCGTTCGTGCTAGTGATTACTGAGATTGCGTTGCGCACTTCTTGCTTGTAAATTTGTTGAGCTAAAAGCTTATTAGCTTTCTCCCCATGTTCATAGTAATGATGTCTGGATTTGTAAATTAGTTGTTCAGTTTCTTTAGTTGTCAAGAGGTTTAATTCCGAATGTAGAGCCTGCCTCCTCCTATGTAGAGTCTCGCTTGGTAGTCTGGCGTGTTCTTCATCTATTTTAGTAATTTCGCTTTTTATCTCTGCTAGTTTCTTGGCTTCGGATTTATTTCTGTGGGAAAGATATGAGATAATCTGACCTTTTAAGAAGGCCTTAAGAGTTTCCCAGAGTATTCCTGCAGAGATCTTGGGGGATGTATTTGTCTCTAGAAAGAATTTGATTTGTTTGGATATAAATTCCGTACAATTCTCGTCAGCTAATAGAAGCGGGTTGAGGCGCCATCTGCGGGGTGAGTGCATGGGGCTTAGTAATTTTAGCTCCAAGATCATAGGTGCATGGTCAGAAATAACAATAGCATCGTATACGCAAAATTTAATCAAAAAAAAAAAGCAAAAAGTTATTGTCTATAAAGAAGTAATCAATCCTTGAGTAACAATGATGCACTGGTGAGTAGAAAGAATATGTTCTTGAATTTGGGTTTAAAAACCTCCAGGGGTCTGATAAATTGTGATCAGTTATAAACTTTGTAATTATCTTTGCGGTGTTAGATGCCGTTCCCCCTGTGGAGGAAGTCCTATCTAAAAGTGGATTTAGAACACAATTGAAGTCCCCAGCCATTATAACTTTATGAGAATTCAGATTGGGAATGGATGCAAATAAATTTTGTATAAATTCCTTATCATCAACATTAGGTATCAGTGGTATCTCAAGCATGTGAATTGTACAATATTTAAAAAGATGACTACAGCAATTTCTTATTTTTTCTTTTATCCTTTCTTTTTTCAATTCCCTTTAGGTTTGGCTTAGTAAATGCTTAACAACACACTTTCAGTAGCCCATGTTTTCTTTTCTTCTTTTAATTTCCTTTACATATTTTGATCTATACGTTTTGTAATTTAAAATTTCTTAGTTCCAGTAAGTTTTTAAACATCCATATGTTGAAAGGCTACTCCACTTAAAGTAAATCAAATTTTTTTGTAAATGCACTTTTCGTATTCTGTAGTGCTTTATTTTGTCCTGTGTTTCACTAGTGGGTATCCCAGTTCAACTACCTGTCCCAGCAGTGCCAGATGCCAAATGCCAGAATTTTACATTTAGCCAAATCTCTACAAACAATGCCAATTTCTCAAATTTTAATTGTTTTTCACCAGTTGATAGCTTTTTAATTCCCCACTTTTTCTTATCCTTTACACCTGTTAGACTGAAGAAGGAGGCCTTTCGAGCTAGGTTAGCTTGTGGAACTCCAGAGGCAGATGACTTGCACCAATAAGCCAAGAAGGACGTGGTAATGTCAGTTGCGGATGCAAAAACTTGGATGTGGGAAGAGATTGGTGAGGCTAAGTAAAAAGACTTTCAGTTGACCTTGAAGCATTTCTGGCAAATTGTCAGTTGAATCAGGGGATGAAGCAGTGTTTTTTCTATGTAGTTTACAGCAGAGATGAAGTGATGCTGACTTCACATATGAGTATAGGCAGCAGCTGAAAGGACCACTTTGAGGACATCATGAATCCCATTGACATGCTTCCCTTTGAGAAAGCAGAGTCAGAGGACTTGTAAGAGGACTCACCCATTACTGGAGCAGAAGTTGCTGAGGTAGTTGAAAAACTCTTTAGTGGCACGGCTCTGGGGGTTGGATGATATTAGTCCTGAGTTTTTAAAGGCTTTGGATGTTGTTGGGCTGTCTTGGCTGACACGCCTCTTCAAAATTCCGTGAAGGTAAGGGACAGTACCTCTGGATTGGCAAATGATGGTCCCCATCTTTAAGAAAGGGGACCAGAGGTAGTGGTAGTGGCAAGTGCAGACATTAGGAAGAAGCTCAAAGTAGAGTCGCTGTTTATCCACATCGAAAGGAGCCAGTTGAGGTGTTGATTAGGATGCCTCTTAGATGCCACTCTTGGGGAGGTGGTTGGGTCATATTCAACAAGGAGGAGACTTCAGAACAGACCCAGGACACACTGGACAGTTTATATGTCTTGACTGGCCTGGGAACACCTCCGTATCCCCCCAGTGCAAAAGTTTGCTGATGACACTGCTATTGTGGGCTGCATCAGGAGTGGGCAGGAGGAGGAGTATAAGAACCTAATCAAGGACTTTGTTAAATGGTGCGACTCAAACCACCAACAACTGAACACCAGCAAAACCAAGGAGCTGGTGGTGGATTTTAGGAGGCCCAGGCCCCTCATGGACCCCGTGATCATCAGAGGAGATTGTGTGCAGAGGGTGCAGACCTATAAATCCCTGTGAGTGCAGCTGGATGATAAACTGGACTGGACTGCTAATACTGATGCTCTGTGCAAGAGAGGACAGAGCCGACTATATTTCCTTAGAAGGCTGGCGTCCTTCAACATCTGCAATAAGATGCTGATGTTCTATCAGACGGTTGTGGTGAGAGCCCTCTTCTACGCGGTGGTGTGCTGGGGAGGCAGCATAAAGAAGAGGGATGCCTCATGCCTGGACAAACTGGTGAGGAAGGCAGGCTCAATTGTAGGCACAGAGCTGGACAGTTTGGCATCCGTGGTAGAGCAACGGGCGCTGAGCAAGCTTCTGTCAATCATGGAGAATCCACTGCATCCACTAAACAGTATCATCTCCAGACAGAGGAGCAGCTTCAGCGACAGACTGCTGTCACCGTCCTGCTCCACTGACAGACTGAGGAGATTGTTCCTCCCTCACACTATGCGACTCTTCAGTTCTACTGGGGTGGGGGGGTAAACGTTAATATTATACAATGATATTGTCTGTTGTACTTGCATTTTTTTAACTTGCACTGCATTTTTAGCACTATTTAATTAATATTGTTTTTATCAGTATGCTGCTGCTGGAGTGTGTGAATTTCCCCTTGGAGATTAATAATCTATCTATCTATCTATCTATCTATCTATCTATCTATCTATCTATCTATCTATCTATCTATCCAGATAAGTTGGAAAAGGTGGCAGGAAAAAGGGATGTTTGGTCATCTTTGCTTAGACTGCTGCCCCTGCAACCCAGATCTGGACAAGAAGCAGGCAATGAATGGATGGGTGGATGGATGGATAGACTTTAAATAGTTCATATATATATCTTACCTCAGTCTTACTGAAAATATTAAGACAAAAGTAATACTGTACAAAAGAAAGGATGTATTTAACTTACTTTAAAATGTAGCTTTCACTCCTAATATACATTGCAGTATAATCATTTGTTATGCATACAAATACAGTACAGCCGACGAGAAGCCATTGGAAAAGTGCAATTGTCTTCAATGGGGTCTTTGACAATTACAGTTCCATCTTTGGGAGAGTTCTGGAAGCATTGGTTTTGGCATAGAGTCAACGTCACACTTGTGCCAACAGGGCTTCTGGGTTTGAGACTTCCTGAATATGTCCTATATACCACACTTCTATCACTTTAGCTCATTCAGTGAGCTATTTGTGTGTTCTACTGACCACTGCTGTACATGGATTTAGCTTTCTTCCAACAAGATAGCACATTCTTTCATTATCTGCCACAACATGCTGTAACCTAATAGTGCATCTCCTCTAATCACTAAAGGTCTTTCCATTTCACAGATTCCATATTACTAGGTTAAAAAACATTTAGCAAGTTTTATACATTATAATGCCAACATGTATGTGTGTATATATGTATGTATGTGTGCTAAACATAATAAGGCTCACAAGGCACAGTATCAAATACTTATTTTTCAGCTCTGATTACAAGGTGTTATATCATGTTGTTGTTTAACCTCATGTAAAAATGTTTAAGTCATTCATCACTGTCATCTTGAATAAAAAGTCATTTGGCAATTTCTTGGATGGAATTTGCCCATTTCAGATTTTTAGCTTAAGTGCAGTAAAATGGTCCATGCCTAACAGGCTGCATTCAAATATACAATGTAAAATATAGCTTGTGTATGATTCGTAGCCCTTGTAATAAAAATGGAAATACACACTATACTGTACACCCATCATACTCATTGAAACAGCACAGTTATAATTTTAGTTTGGAAAGGAACATTGATTCATGCACATGTGCAAGTAACTCTCTCTATTTAGCCATGAGAGTCTTGTGATTAGGTGGTACATTATGGATATTTCATTGGTCAGTTTCAGCTATAAATCAGAACTGACAGGGAATACAGAAGCCCCATTATTTACCAGTGACTTTTGAGGATTTCATTGGCCATAATTGACAGTCAGTCATGGATGTCCTGCTAGTTATAATAGAGTGGCAGTTTTTACCGAACTTCTAGAAGAAGTTCTTACCATATTGATCAGAGTGCAGTAGCTAGCTACAGATTTTATTCATGTCAATCAATTTAAAAAAAACCCCTTATTTCACAAAAATTTTGATTGCTTTTTGATGGTATCATCACAGTAACAGATTAAGCAGTTGTGTTATCAACTAAGCCAACGAATACATTTAGTTTTAATTCAGTCATTTAATATTGATGCTTTAATATGAGTATAACAGCAGTGCAAAGCTAGTGTTCTTGTCACACAGTCTCATAAGCTTATTTTTGGTTGTTATCCTGGTCAGAGTCTGTATGGAATTTGCATGTTCTTCCAATGTGTTTTACACATGGATATTAGAATTGTGTCATTAAACACTTTTAATCATCAAAATATATCTATTACTACACATGTTATCGGTATATAATATCATGCATTTCATATAAATGTGCTTGTGGAAATGCAAATGCAAAATAAATGTTCCTCTATATTTCTGTTATTACTGTTTTTAACATAGTTCAAAATGTGAATAATTTGATAATGATAATTTTCTGAACAAAATACACTTTCAAAGTCTGGAAATAGGTAGATGATATCAGCAAATATCAAAAATAAATATAACATAAAAGAGTAGGCATATGAGTGCAGTAATCTCACTGATCACAAAGGGAATTGCAGAAACAAAAATAAAAGCTTTTTTGAATTTAAATAACCCTTTGTTGAAATGTATTGCAGTTTAAAGTAACAAATGACATCAGAGTGCACTACCCATTTTATTGTTGCATTTTTTGATTAGTTTGGAGCTGTCATTGAAAAAAATTGAGCTCTGCATATATAAAATTGAAAGGTGTACAACAAGAATGGTGTACAATTTGACAACCGTAAAGAAAACTGTTTTAGACTGGCCAAACAGTGTCCATCTAGAAATCTTTGGTGAACTACCACAGTTATTCAAATGACTCTCAGCTTTACTTACCTGCAGCACCTTATACTGTAAGTCTGAAGCTCTGTGCCCTCTCAACCAATGTTTTGCTTGTATTTCAGAATGGATTAGTAGTAATTTCTTCAAGCTAAACAAGGAAAAAATAGAACTGTTTGTTGATGGCAGAAGTGAAAATAGTGAAGGTCATAGAAATAAACTTGATCATTTGGCACTACAAGTGAAGGTGGAAATAAAAAAATGTTGGTGTTAATATGGATTCATACTTGAACTTCACATACAGTACTAACACTGTGTTTTAATTTAAGGAAAATTGCAAAAGTTAAACCTCTTATAACACTGCAAGATGCTACAAAATTGATTCACCCTTTTGTTTTAAGTTGACTGGATTACTGCAATGCACTTTTAACTAAACCACCCCAAGAAAGACATCTGTCAGTTACAATTAGTTCGGAACGCTGCAGCAGGAATCTTAACCTGTCTCCTTATATTTCTGGTTTGCTTATTATTACATAAGGTAAGCATTAAAGAAGTGATGAGACAGCCTTTTGCTGTTATGCACCAAAAATCTGAAATTCTTTATTGATAGCATTTAGGCTATCTGTGCAACATTTAAAAAATCTTAAAACTTAAAAATCTTAAATCTTAAAAACTCACTTTTTAATTTGATTTTTTCATAGCATCATTTTTAGTTTCACTTCCAATAGACTATACAGTACGTATATAGCATATATTGCAAGACCATACTATTCTTATTGGATCTGTATTATTGATCACTACTATTCTATTTTCTTTTCTGTTTTTTGTGCACCATCACCACCTGATCAAAATACTTCAACCTCCAATTTTGTTGAAATAAAAGTGGGTACTCCAACTATTGATGAGTCCCACAGCATTTAGTCTTTTAGGACAAAGCATAAAAACAATAAGAACTGCTTAAGTACATTTATATTCAGTAGAATGCCCAGTGGGGGATAGATGGTCTTTTGTCCCTGGAACCCTGGCTGATTTTAATTTTTCTATCCTCTATGGCCATCTGACCATAGCATCAGACATATGTTTATAATCATTAGAGACTTAAAATTAAATCCAAAATTAGGGCCGCTATCTGTTACTTATTTATATGTATTAAGTAAGTGTATATTGATTGATATATTCTAATTTATTATTTTTGGTGCTTATTTATTAATTCATGTACTTATTTATTTCTAATTTATCGTTTTCCTCTTTAATTGCAATTTATTTTCTCTCACATCTTGTAAAGGAAGATGTGCTCTAGATAAAATGTTATTATTGTTGTTGTGACAAATAAACCCTGAGCAATCTCCAAATGATTTTAATGGCCTGTTGATGTGGATAAAACCTGGTTTTGCACAATGACACATTAAGAATAACATTGAAGTACTTTGAATTTGAGGAATGGCAGACATTTGGCTTCATCTGAAGACATCACGGTGTTCATTATGAAAATTCTATGGTAAAGCACACTCTAGAATGTACCTAGTGAATGAAGAAACTGAGACACTTTCTCTAGGAAACTAGCATGTATTGAACTACTGTAGTAGGTTCAATCTTCCTACAGGCATGCTTGTTTACAAGAGACCCACATCTTGATTTCATCTGCAGTGTTTCTATGTATATGATATCAGAATTACAGTGGCTAGATCAAACACTATGTGGGATACAGAATACATTCTTCTATTCTCTTGTAAAAAAATAATTTTCTGATAGAGACTACTGCAGTGGGTATGGGGAAGCTTGACCATTTAAGTCTGAAAGTAAATAGAGAAGAAAGTATGTTACTTGTATTCGTACAGGACAGTAGGTGCAAGGGAAATAGTTTCTCATTCAAATATAGTTTATGATTTTTATTTGCTGTGGTGGGCTGGCGCCCTGCCTGGGGTTTGTTTCCTGCCCTGTGCCCTGTGTTGGCTGGGATTGGCTCCAGCAGACCCCAGTGACCCTGTAGTTAGGATATAGCGGGTTGGTAATTGATGGAGGGATGATGGATTTTTATTTTTTCTCATATTTAAATTTGAGAAACATGAAGAAACAAAACAGGAATACCATAATTATGAGAAAAAAATTAAATCTACTTATATGACTTGGCATTACTAAAGGCTTATTTTCCCAAGTCAAAAATTTTTTTTATCATTGTAAAACAAATTAAGTCTTAAATTGGCATAGTAACTAATACAATGTTGGATGATGTTTTAAAAACGACCTGTACCTATATTATTTAGTGCTCCTTTGAGAGCTTAAACTTAGCTTACCACTACCTTTCTAAGGTCTTACCTAGCTAGTGCTCTGGTCTGTTTCAGCACATACAGTTTACATCACTGAACTCACTGTACTGTGGATGAGCCATAAAGGATGAAGTGGCGACTCTCTGGCTAAAGGATCTGGGCTGGTAACTTGAAAGTTGCTGGTTCAAATCCTGGCAGTGACAGAAGGAATGCTACTCCATTGGGCCCTTGAGCATGGGCTCCAGGGATGCTGTACAATTAGCTGACCCTGCACTCTAATTCTAAAACTCTCTGGAGAGTAAGTTGGAGTATTTGAAAAATGACAAATTCCTTCTTCGTCTTCTTTTGGCTACTCCCGTTAGGGGTCGCCACAGCGGATCATCTTCTTCCATATCTTTCTGTCCTCTGCATCTTGTCCTGTTACACCCATCACCTGCATGTCCTCTTTCACCACATCCATAAACCTTCGCTTAGGCCTTCCTCTTTTCCTATTTCCTGACAGCTCTATCCTTAGAATCTTTCACCCAATATACACAGCATCTCTCCTCTGCACATGTCCAAACCAAGGCAATCTCGCCTCTCTGACTTTGTCTTCCAACCGTCCAACTTGAGCTGACCCTCTAATGTACTCATTTCTAATCCTATCCATCCTCATCACGCCCAATGCAAATCTTAGCATCTTTAACTCTGCTGCCTCCAGCTCTGTCTCCTGCTTTCTCTCTAGAGCATATCTCCTCAACCTGCTCCCTATCGGTACAGATCACAATGTTATCAGCAAACATTATAGTTCACGGGGACTCCTGTCTAATCTCGTCTGTCAAACTGTCCATCACCATTACAAATAAGAAAGGGCTCAGAGCATCCGTCACTCCTACCGCAGACCTCACCACTGTCACACTTCCCTCGTACATATCCTGTACAACTCTTACGTACTTCTCTGCCACTTCCGACTTCCTCATACAACACCACAGATCCTCTTGGGGCATCCTGTCATATGCTTTCTCTAGGTCCACAAAGACGCAATGCAACTCCTTCTCGCCTTCTCTACACTTCTCCATCAACATCCTCAGAGCAAACATTGCATCTGTGGTGCTCTTTCTTGGCATGAAACCATACTGCTGCCCACTAATCCTCACCTCACTTCTTAACTTAGCTTCCACTACTCTTCCCCATAACTTCATGCTGTGGCTCATCAATTATATTCCCCTGTAGTTACTGCAGTCCTGCACATCCCCCTTATTCTTAAATATCGCCACCAGTACACTTCTTCTCCACTCCTCAGGCATCCTCTCACTTTCCAAGATTCCATTAAACAATCTGGCTAAAAACTCCACTGCCATCTCTCCTAGACACCTCCATGCTTCCATAGGTATGTCATCTGGACCAACGGCCTTTCCATTTTTCATCCTCTTCATACCTGTCCTTACTTCCTCCTTGCTAATCCGTTGCACTTCCTGATTCACTGTCTCCACGTCATCCAACCTCTTCTCTCTCTCGTTCTCTTCATTCATCAGCCTCTCAAAGTACTCTTTCCATCTGCTCAACACACTCTCCTCGCTTGTGAGTACGTTTCCATCTTTATCCTTTATCACCCTAAACTGCTGCACATCTTTCCCAGCTCAGTCCCTCTTTCTAGCCAATTGGTACAGGTCCTTTTCTCCCTCCTTAGTGTCCAACCACTCATACAACTCATCATACACCTTTTCTTTAGCCTTCACCACCTCTCTCTTCACCTTGCGCCTTATCTCCTTGTACTCTTGTCTGCTTTCTGCATCTCTCTGACTATCCCACTTTTTCTTTGCCATCATCTTCCTCTATATACTCTCCTGTATTTCCTCATTCCACCACCACCACCAACAACAACAACAACATTTATTTATATAGCACATTTTCATACAAAAAAATGTAGCTCAAAGTGCTTTACATAATGAAGAATAGAAAAATAAGAGACACAGTAAGAAAATAAAATAAGTCAACATTAATTAACATAGAATAAGTGTAAGGTCAAATGGCCAGGGGGGACAGAAAAAACCAAAAAAAAAACTCCAGACGGCCGGAGAAAAAAAATAAAATCTGCAGGGATTCCAGGCCATGAGACCGCCCAGTCCCCTCTGGACAATCTACCTAACATAAATGAAACAGTCCTCTTTGTATTTATGGTTTTCCTTTTCCTCCTTCCTCTTTCCAGATGTCACGCAAAGCACCCTTTTTGCTGTCACCCTTACTACATCTGCAGTAGTTTCCCAGCTGTCTGGTAACTTCACTGCCACCCAGTGCCTGTCTCACCTCCTCCCTAAACTCACCCTTGCAGTCTTCATTTTTCAACTTCCATCATTTGATCCTTGGCTCTGCCCTCACTCTCTTCCTCTTCTTGATCTCCAACGTCATCCTACAGCCCACCATCCTATGCTGCTTAACTACACTTTCCCCTTCCACCACTTTGCAGTCTTCAATCTCCTTCAGATCAACTCTTCTGCATAGGATGTAATCTACCTGTGTGCATCTTCCTCCACTCTTGTATGTCACCCTATGTTCCTCCCTCTTCTTAAAACACATATTCACCACAGCCATGTCCATCCTTTTGGCAAAATCCACTATCCTCTAACCTTCTTCATTCCTCTCCTTGACACCATACCTACCAATCACCTCCTAGTCTCCACTGTTCCCTTCTGTTCCAACATGCCTATTGAAATCCGATCCAGTCACCACTTTCTGTCCCTTGGGTACACTGTTCATCATCCGTGAGTTACCACAGCTATGCTGATGACACACAGCTGTACTTATCAATAGCACCTGATGACACTGACTCTCTCGATTCACTAACACAATGTCTTACTTGTATTTCTGAATGGATGAATAGTAATTTTCTCAAGCTAAATAAAGAGAAAACTGAAATTTTAGTTATTGGCAATAATGGATTCAATGAGGTTATCAGAAATAAACTTGATGCATTAGGATTACAAGTCAAGACGGAAATAAAAAACTTAGGGGTAACTGTTGACTGTAACCTGAATTTTAAATCGCATATTCATCAGACCACTAGGACAGTATTTTTTCACTTAAGAAACACAGCAAAAGTTAGACCTCTTATATCATTGAAAGATGCTCAGAAATTAATTCACGCTTTTGTTTTCAGTCGACTAGATTACTGTAACTCACTCCTCTCAGGACTACCCAAAAAAGACATAAATTGTTTGCAACAAGTGCAGAATGCAGCTGCTAGAATCCTAACTAGGAAAAGAAAATCCGAACACATTCAGAATTGACTTTAAAATACTGCATATGGTTTACAAAGCCTTAAATAATTTCACTCCATCTTATATATTGGAATGTCTGACACCTTATATTCCAAATCGTAACCTTAGATCCTCAAATGAGTGTCTCCTTAGAATTCCAAAAGCAAAACTTAAAAGAAGTGGTGAGGCGGCCTTCTGCTGTTATGCACCTAAAATCTGGAATAGCCTGCCAATAGGAATTCACCAGGCTAATACAGTGTAGCACTTTAAAAAACTTCTGAAAACACATTACTTTAACATGCCCTTCTCATAACTTCACTTTAATTTAATCCTGATACTCTGTATGTTCAATTCATTTAATAACTAATCATGATGACTCTAAAATCTGTACTGACCCCTACTCTCTCTTCTGTTTCTTTTTCCGGTTTCTTTGTGGTGGCGGCCTGCGCCACCACCACCTACTCAAAGCATCATGATGCTCCAACAATGATGGATGGACTAAAAGCCAGAAGTCTACGTGACCATCATCATCAAGTCCTTCCATGAGAACCCTAAATACAGAGGACTGTTTCATTTATGTGAGGTAGAATGCCCAGAGTGGACTGGGCAGTCTAATGGTCTGGAATCCCTGCATATTTTATTTTTTTCTCCAGCCGTCTGGAGTTTTTTTTTTTTTTCTGTCCTCCCTGGCCATCGGACCTTACTCTTATTCTATGTTAATTAATGTTGACTTATTTTATTTTCTTACTGTCTTTTATTTTTCTATTCTTCATTATGTAAAGCACTTTGAGCTACATTTTTTTGTATGAAAATGTGCTATATAAATACATGTTGTTGTTGTTGTTTCTCACCGATTGCACATCCAACTTGCGGTGCATATGCACTAACAACATTCATCATCACACCTCCAATTTCCAGCTTCATAATCATTACTCTGCCTGACACTCTTTTCACCTCCAAAACACTCTTCACATACTGTTCCTTCAGAATAACCCCTATCCAATTTCTCCTCCCATCCACACCATGATAGAACAATTTGAATCCACCTCTAATCCACCTGGCCTTACACCCCTTCCATTTAGTCTCTTGCATGCACAATATATCACCCTTCCATCTCTCCATCATATCTGCTAACTCTCTCCCCTTACCAGTCATACTGCCAACATTCAAAGTTCCTACCCTCAATTCCACTCTCTTTAGGTTCCTCCTCTCCTCCTGACCCTGGACACGTCTCCCCCCTTTTCTTCTCCTTCTTCTTCTTCAGCCAACAGTAGCCCAATTTCCGCAAGCACCCTGTTGGCTAACAGTGCTGGTGGTGGTTGTTGTTAACCCGGGGCTTGACCGATCCGATATGGAAATTTGTATTTTTGTCCGCATATTGATTTGGCAAAATTTTACACCGGATGCCCTTCCTGACGTAACACTCCCCATTTATATGGGCTTGGGACCGGCACGAAGACACACATTGGTTTTTGCATCCCTTGTGTCTGGGTTGAAAAATGACGAATTCCTAATACACAAAATTGTATAAATAAAACAAATATAGGGTAATAATATGAATAAAGGGTTAAATATCACTAGGAAAAAAATGGATAAAGTTTGCTAGGAAGAATAAAAAAGGTTGATTCTGAAGCTCAACATCAGAACTAAGGTTTTCCCAGCGGAACTGGGATGCAAAGGGTCTTGTGTTAACCTCCACCACCTTGCAGCTCAGGGCTCTGGTGATCTGGGGCCAGGCCTTAAAACAAACTAGATGCAGGCAGAAAGGAGCACACAGTGGCTTTGGTTGAAAAGACATGAGCTCATTTGTGTTCCAAGGTAGCAATGTTGAAGATTAGGGAGACACGGAGGAGAGAAAATCTGGGACACTAGAAATCCATCAAGCAATGCAACCTGTCTATGATTTTTTAAATTATTGCCTAAAAATTAGAAACTAATTCTATGAATGCATTTCATTTTATGATGAGATGCACAGTATTTCCTTCCTAAAGTTTTGTTGCCCTTAATAAATCCAGCTGGAGTATGATTGGTGACACTGTGCTCTCACTTCTACATAGGAAAATCCCTATCATTTGTTCAAAAATCTGCAAATAGTTTCACTTCTGCTAGCCAGTCAAACCATATCCATTTTCCTTAATATAAGCTGTATACTGCTGAAAAGTCCCTCGCACACTGCCAGTTGCCAACAGCTTCCAAACAACTTTCATTAAGTGACACAAAGATTAAATACAGAACAAACACCCATATTCTAATGAGAAAAAAACAAATTTACTACCTTACTTAATTTATAGTGATGGAAGAGATATTTTGTTTACAAAGTAAATTTAAAGTTTATGTTCATGTTCACAATTTTGGTTTGTGTTCTAGTTATGCTTAAACATTTCTCTTTGTATAATTTCATGTAATTTGTTTTTTCTTTTTTGAAAATTCATTTTCATGACTTCTGTGAATTCTGTGTATGAACCTTTTTGGGTACCTTTTATCCTAGTTTTTATTTTGTGTTCAATTTAATTTACTTACTTTGCATGTATTAACCATAACCATGTGTTGTCCTGCTATTACTCCTACAACACAGGATCTACATTTAAACCAATGTTAGAATTATTCAAAATTAACCATCACCGTTCTTAAATGTCCAGCACATTGTAAGGTATCAATCTTTTAATTAGGAGTTGTCCTAGAATGGAAGCAGACTCTAGCTCTAGATGTGGTCTGCATTTTATTCAACACTCACCTACAGTACAAGGTCTGACCAAAAAGAAATTAAACTTCTTAAATAGACACCAATGAGCTAACATAGCACACTCATGATAGTGGTGGTGTGTAGTGGTGACCTTTACCTTTAACCTCCTTAGAGTTTGACCCGAGCATCACTCGGGCTGTGAAAATGGTGCTAATAGCTTTAGTCTCATGTGTCACTTGGGCAATTGTATAGACATGTCTCGCATAAGTGTTACATCTGAAGACTACTCGAGCTGTAAAAATGCTATTGGTGTTTTTTTTACTTGCATTACTCAGGCAAAGGTAAAAGGATTGTCTTATGTAAGTGCCAGGCTCGAACATAACCCAGGCAATGGTGTAGATGCGTCTTCTTCTAGCCTCATAAGAAGAAACCTTGTAAAAAAGTTTTTTCAGCAGCCCAGGTGTTGCATGCTATTGACAGTGAAATGAGCAGTGATGATGAGGAGCCTCTCATCAGCAGTAATGACGAAGTGAATCTGTCTTCAGTCAGTGAAGTTGAAACAGACAATGAAACTGAAAGCAATTGTGATAAATTTGAAAGTGATGCTAATGCTTGGGTTTCTGTTGACCCTGTGTCAAATAAACCCGCACCACCTCATTTTTTTTTTGTGGGGCAACCAGGAATAAAAGTGAATGTTGACAGCCAAGATCCACTTACACACTTGGAGTTATTTCTTGATGGTTGTGTGATCGAAAGAATTGTTGTTGAGACGAACCGTTATGCTGAACAGTGCCAAGTAAATGACCATACACCTAAGCAGTTTCTCATTCAAACAGGGAACGAGTAGCTGCTGATGATTTTACCATTATTATTATTATTATTATTATTATTATTATTATCATACTTTTTACATTCCTGGCTTTGTAGTTTTAGTGTTTTGCCCATTTTAAAGAAGAAAGATGAGATGTAATAAAAATGTAATTTTTCAATTTAAAAAAACTCAATACTTTTTACATGTTTTTTTAAGCTTAAAATCCCTGCTTGCTTGATTATGCCAGGTCAATTGGTCATCGAGCACATGCAGTAGAGTGAGTTTGTCTCCTGTGCCTTTTATGACTTTTTGCAAATTGAATTATGAAGGATCTTGAAGAGCAATGTGTTTCCATAAAATTCTGTGTGAAATTGCCAAAAACTTTTACCTAAACTGTTGCAGCAAGCTTTTGAAGATGATTATTTCATCTACACTTTTGAACACTATAACAAATGGTAACAATATTTTAAATCAGGCAGATGACCCCAAAACTGGACAATAATAACGTTGAGAAAGTCTGTGCTTTGATTTGCGAAAATCATTGCTTAACTGACTGTGAACTTAATGAAGAGACAGACATCAATGGAAGTTTGTGTCACACAACTTTGACTGAAAAACTTCAGATGCATTGTGTTTCTATAAAATTTGTGCCTCTTGATAGACAAGCAAAAAGTGAACCATGCCACTAGCATTCAGGAGTTCTTAGATCATTCAAATGCTAATGAAAACTTTCTGAAACATGTCATCACTGGTTAGGAGATGTGGGTGTACAGCCTCTACTGACTTTATTTGTTCCTGAAGTTGAAATCCACCCTGAAGGTTTGACAATTATAAACGATCAAAAATTCACCACAGGACCTATCCGACATACTACAGAAAGAGTTCCAGGTTGCATTTCAGAAATGTAAAAACCATTGGGAGCTTTATTTAAATAGAGGAGGGGAATATTTTGAAGGATACAAGTCTGATTAAGTTGTAAGCATATTAATAAATATTTATTTTGTTCAATTTCTTTTTGGACATACCTTGCATGTGGCAGTAACAAGACGGTTTGGTCTCTTTTCAATCATCTTACCGTTCTAAGCATTAATAGATCATGACAAGCTAAACATGGCATCATACTAAGTATGAACACAAAATAAAACTGTGAAAACATCAATTTCTGAATGGTTCAACTACAACAACTGACTTTTTGTCTAATTTATAAATTCTACTTTGGAGTATTATCACCTATTTCATATCAAAATTTTTAGACAACTGAGCTCTTCTGTCTGTGGCTTTAGCCTGATTCTAAGACCCATGGTATACAGCTCTCAGTGGGTACACATTGAAATATGTGGATTGTAGGAAAAGAGGAAGGACAGTATCAGGGTATTGGAGTGCTAGAGTGGTAAGCATTTTTAAAAGTGAGCAATTCTTTTTTAAAATAAACATTGAATTGAACACAAAAAAATGGAAGACTGTTGGTTCTCAAGATAATTTTATCTGTTCTTAACAGAGGGTCTGCCCTCAATGGGAGCAGGGTCCAGAATAAATGCTGATTTTCAGCTTTCAGTTACTTTTCTTCTTATATAGGGAATTGACCGGAAAGGGTGGGGCTTTTTTAGGCAGAGAAGAAGTGATGTCATGGTTCAACTGCATTATCTTCCTCCACTCCAGGAGAAAAGAAGCAGCAGTCATTAATGACTGTGTTTCACCTCATCCTTCTCCATCTTTCTCATCAGACCAGGGCCAGTTAAGCATTCTCAAGACTTGAATATGTAAAAGGTTTTTCTCTGAACTCTCTCTCTAGGTATGCCTGTGAGTCTTCATCATTGTTAACGTTCAGATTACATGTATTTTGATTTAATTTTATTATTCTTTTGTATATATGGGACAAATACCGACATTATTGTTCTGTTTATCAAGTGTTTAAAAAACTCTTAAAAAACACCATGACCTGATCTAAATCTCAAATGATTTTTCTCTTAAGTACTAGGAACTTTCCTTTCTCTCATCATTGTTACTAGACTAGTCTATAGAATGTGGGAATTGCTTTCATGATTGGCCTAGTGGGCAAAGCTGAGTTGGGTGTTATAATTCTTCTTACAACTTCAGATTACAAGGAAAGTAGAAAAATAAATTACATTACTGAACTCTAGATATTATCCCTTCCTGTGACCCATTTGTTTTGGTCCCCATAAGTGCAGTCAAATGGTCACACTTGCTATGCAAGTCTTACTCTGGTCAAAGTTACAACGAAAGACTTGCTTTCAGTCAATTGCTACTACAATATAAGCCTTATCAGTTGATATTTACTTTTGAGAGCCCTTGTCTGCATTTATATTCTTGAGATTTTTCACATATACAAATGATCTTGCATTGCACTTCACTATCTTTTATGCCTAAAGCTGTGTTCTTATATACTTAGTAAAGCACTTTTCATGACTGTGTACCCTATGAAAGACACTAAATAAAATACATTTAAATTAATTGTATGTTTACTTCTCCTAGCTGTCTCTGTTTTTTAACTTTTTTTGTGAGTCTCCAAAAATGTTTCACTAAGCTTATCTCCTAACTTTCTTCTTCGTAGTAGTGCTCCTTGAGTTACTATATAGTGCTTCATTCATTTTATGCTGTATTGTATCTACATGTGTAGTAGGTGTGTCATGTTTATGGGTATGGGAATAATATGATTATAGCACCAACAACTCAAACGGCAAAAAACTGAAGGGATGCTATATGTATGATTTTTCATAGGGCTAGATGGTGTCCTTCTTTTTTATCTGTAAAGCTGTGTTGTGATCTGTAGAGTGGCTGTAGTTTCCATAGAATGGAACCTTCAACTGCTAACTAGTAGTAACATACATATACACTGTGCATAAATCCAAAAAACAAACACAGGGATCCCATTTATTTGTTACCATAATGTTTGTCCTTAGCCACACATTGTTTTAGATAGATAGATAGATAGATAGATAGATAGATAGATAGATAGATAG
>JANRMT010062796.1:42770873-42817693 GCA_026402145.1 Polypterus bichir lapradei
CCTGAAGCAGTAGCAGATTGTTTTGGAGCCATAATGAAGGGCTTGACTATGCACAAAGATAAACACTAAAGAGCACAACTCTTTACACAGCGAAACACGTTGATGCTGAATGAGCGAGAGGAGACTTCCTGGTTAACACTGCATTCAGCACGCAGGAACTCAACTGCGTACTCTGGTTGGTTAGCTTTTCAGTCAGGAGAACTTAACTGCGTGCTCTGATTGGTTAGCTTCTCAGCCATCCGCCAATAGCGTCCCTTGTATGAAATCAACTGGGCAAACCAACTGAGGAAGCATGTACAGGAAGTAAAAAGACACATTGTCCGCAGAACCCGCGAAGCAGCGAAAAATCCGCGTTATATATTTAGTTATGCTTTTATATAAAATCCGCGATAGAGTGAAGCCGCGAAAGTCGAAGCGCGATATAGCGAGGGATTACTGTATATAGTTTTCAAATTAGTCCATTTATAAAACCCTCTTATTCCACTTGTGGAGTACTGGACATTATCCCCAACTTTGGGTAGAAAGTAGGAAGCAATTCTTGATGGAGTGTCATTGTTGGGCCCAATCACAAACAAACACCCATACTCATTCACGTTGGACCATCCTAGAGTTACCAAATAACCAAAAATTAATGTCATTGATACAGTATATGGGTGAAAAACCAGATGTCCTTAGGGAAAATCAATACAGGCATCAGGTAAAATGTGTAAATTTCACATCATTAGAGATTGGACCAAGAGTCAAACAACACTTCAAAGAATACTGGAGTCAATATCACTGAGTAAATCTGTGATAGCGGTATGCAATAGAAATTTTGAAAAGGAACATGCCTGGCAGTCAAAGCCATTTTAGTTTAAAGTCTACTAAATCTTTGTCACTATAGCTTCTGGCAGATTTGTAATTTAGATTGATTGGTGTTTTTTTAATATGGTCTGTGTTAGACAATATGGGTGGGTGTGTCTGTTAGTGTGATGAGTGTGCCCTGTGTTGGATTAGAGTCCAATAATTCCTGCTTTGCATGCATGGATGCTGGGACAGTCTCTGTTTAGATTAGATTAGATTAGATTAGATAAACTTTATTAGTCATATGGGGAAATTCAGATGCATACAGCAGCAAAAACATAAAAAACAAGGATACAGACTCACAAGACACAAAACACAGCCAATCTATCAATCAATCAATTTATGAATAATTAAATAATACATAAATAAATATATATTGTGCAGGTATTTCAAAATAAACATAAAGAGGAAGGAAGTATTGAATTGCCTGATAGCAGTGGGCAGAAAAGACCCCCAAAGGTGCTTCTTAGCACACCTTGGTTGAATAAAATTCAACCGTCTAAAATTATTATTATTATTGTTACATCGTTTAAACAATTAATATTCTCAACATGAACAGGAGTTTTGGTCTAAGACCTCCAGTGAATTAAATGAATGCTGCGTGAAAGTACAAAAGAAACTGCATGAAATCAAACTAACATATCACATGTAATATGTACTGTGGTGCAGCGTTTACCATTGCCTTTCACTCCCATATGTGTACTTAATGAATGTAAATTAAAAGTAAAATAAAAGTACAGATAAGGTATACAAAATAGTCTTACTTAATAAGACAAGCTTACTAAAAGTCTACTTATAAATCAAATCTGCATCTTATCTTTAGCTTACACTGCAGCAGAGTGTCTGGCAAATTGTTACTGTTAGCATTTTTATTCACTACAATGGTATGATTCAGCCCAACCCTGGACTGTAACCTTGGCATGGTGGTGGAGCTTGTGAACTTTAGTGAGGCTCAGAGCTAGATTATCTGGAGCTTTCTGCTCCTGGAAGGGTCTCCCATGATGAAGAGGTATGGGCTAAAAGATAAGACAAAGAATGGTTTACAGTGACCTTAATGAAAGTATAAGTTAAAAAAAAATGTACCCTGCCCAGCATAGGGTTACTGGGCCACTTCGGAAGCAGGCCTTGAGTTGATGTTCATTGGCAAGCTCCTGCTGGTTTGGAAACCCATATAACTCAGCAAGACTCAGTCCAAAAAGGTGATGTGTAGCTGTCTTGTGGGCTCACTGCATGCAAGATGAAGAAAGGGGTTCAGGTGCAATGCCAGATTAGTGGAGGGCAAAAGGTGGAAAGACCTAGACAGGCTAGACCATTGCAAGGGAGACTGTTTTTTGGAACTTAGAATGTTCCCTCTCCGGTGGAAAAGAAGTCTTTGCTTGTGTGGGAGATGGAAAAGTACCAGCTAGATACAGCTGGTGTCAGATCCAGACATGGTATGTTCTGGAACTAAACATTTTGATCGGAGATAGTCTTTTTCCTACAATGGAGTTCAAATGTGTAAAAGACCTAAGGTAGGTTGGGGATACCTGGCTGAAGGCTGTGCAACTGGAGTTTTCTCCAGCGGATGAGAGGGTTGCTTCAATATGGCCACAAGTTGCAGAAAGAAAACTCTATTGTTTGTGTATATGCAAACAACAGCTGTTTGGAGTACTCAGACTTCTTACAGAAAAGATGCAACCCACTGACTAGATTGTCACTTGGTGATTTCAATACTCATGCCTGGAAGGTCAATGATAGACTTTGTACTTGTGTCATCTGACCTGAGGGACCTGAGGCCATATGTTTTGGATACTGGGGTGAAGAGATGGGCAAAACTGTCAACTGATCACCATTTGGTAGTCAGTAGGATTTGAAATGATGCGCAAAGACTGAACAGACCAGGGAGGCCTAAACGAGCAATTTGGGTATCCTTGAGACGTCTGACTGAGGCTTCCACTTGTGAGGAGTTCAACTTCTATCCCTGAAAGAATTTTTCCCATGTTCATAGAACCGAGTCCGAACGGACCTTGTTCAACACACTTGGAACCAATTGTAAACACTGGAGGAAAAGAAGTTGTTAGACTGATAAAAAAGGGGGCCTTTGCGGAAATGCTCTCTGTGGGATAGCTTGACTCTCTTCATAGTTACAGACAGGCTAAGAGGACTGCTGCAAAAGTTGTCGTGGATGGAAAAACTCAAGCATGAGAGGAGTTTGAAGAGTGAAGTTCCCAGTTTCATATCATATGTCATGAATGACAACTAGAGATTAACTAATATTGCAAATTATTACATTTTAACCATATTAGTGAAAATGTTTCTTCAGTAGGATAATACACTAAACAAAACAAGTACATTGCATCAGTTATCCATAACAGATGTCTTGAACAAGATGTTACAGCAAGATGTTACATATTCCAACTTATGTGTGTATTCATTTTTATCTAAAGCAAAACCTTTTAACAAACTGTATGGGTTATCTTATCAAGACACATGTCTCTTAAATTATTACAAAAGCACAGTTTCTAACATCTGTATCTATTCCATATAGCACATATTTTTTCTAATGTACTTCAGTTCTACAATACATTTCATTATTACTGAAGTGTCAATAATAATCCTTTCCTATACAACAAAATATGTAAACCTTTTCTCTTACTGTATTGTATATGAAGTCTGGAGTAAGAAATCAATCTAGTATGATGTAATATCATTCAGAGCTTGTTTGTGCCTCACCATTATATTTTGTATCAGTTAAACATTTTATTCTACAGGATGCCAAACCCTTAAACTTTCCCACATTTCCAGTTAAACTTGTTTCATGAAGCTTGTATTGCTGGTATTCTGGGTGTTACATCCATTGGTCACAGAGTGTTTGCTGAATCTGGAGAAAAGGAGCATCTATAGTTTTTAAGTTACATATCTTTTATGCTTATAATACTTAATTGAAATTCAGATCTTACAATTCTTAACTGACCACAATACAACCTGGCTTCACTAAAACTCATCAAGGTCAGTAGGTCATTCCCTTATTTAACACTGCGTCTGTTTTAAGGCTTCATCAATGACAGTCCAGGCCCAGTGACTAACATAAAGGATACATTTATTATCACTTTTAATTTACTTGCTATAACAATTCTAAAAATTCACATGTATTACTATTTTACTAGGCTTAATGACTAACTTTTGAATATGATCCCCTGTTACTATATGGGGCACCCCCCCACCCTTGAGATCTACTTCACATTATTAATTAGTCAGCTAACAGACAAAGAAGCACATACTTTTAATAGACACACACTTACACATAATGGCATATGAGGGCATCTGCTACTCAAGATCCTGAACAAGATTCTTTAATCTTCTTCAGACCCCTTTATTTGTCAACTAAAATACTCCTATTTCTAACTAGATTCTATCCCACATCATTCCCATGTAGCTTACTTGGCTAAGGTCGAAGTACTTTATTTCATTAAAACAGGACAATATTCAACACATTAGAGGAAGCAACTTTTCACAAACAACAGCCTCCACTGTCTCTCTTAAGAGACAGTGGCCTCCTATCATTGCATTCAATCATACACACTTAGCAATTGCTTCATTCCTTGAAACATCATCAACTATTCTCATATGTTGTTTTTAACAAAACACATTCTCATACTCACTTAAATTTATTTTACAATTGCACTTATTCACAGAGATCTCTTAACCACTGGGAAACCATGTGGCATGATACCACAACAAGAAAGTATTTCCAGAAAAAAGCTACATAATCACAGAGAATATACCAACATGACACAAAAAAGCATATAAGCTTGAATCTTTACTTTACGTTACTTGGCAAGAGTGATAACCACTGCGCCACTACACACTTCACCATAATAGTTCCTAAAACACACCTCCACACACATTGGGTACATTCTGATTCTTGCAAGAAATTGTCTCCCTTGTCTTTTATTATTATCAAAAGAACATTTTTGAGGGGTGGAGGACTTGTTTTTCAATCCTATTTTTTGTCAAAATTGATCTATTTGTCTGGAATGATTACAATAAAATTAATAAAATCATTTTAAAAAGCAACTAGTTTTAAACAAAAGTGGAGACATTTTCACTTCATTTTTTTAATATAACATCAGATTTCTTTCTGTCATGTGAGAAGTTGTCTCATTTTAAATCCAGACTTATCCAATGCATACCTTCCTAAATTATGGCCAGTGCTCACAGGAAGGTAACTTAGAGGCATGCTTTTCATTGCAAGGTTACAACAAATTATTATTATTGTTTTTCCAATTTAAGTCAGAGCTCTTTATATTTTAGCTTTATTTGTGTACACAGTCTGACAGTGATAATACAAGCTTGTAATTTAAGCAACACTTGCCAGATAACTTTAATAGCTTCTTATTTTCTGTGTGTTTTCGATTTCCTTCAAGATGGCATTATTAACATTTTTTAACACACGTTTCATGGCACTTATCAGTGTTGGGGGTTGCCTTAACCAAGGTTATTACAGTTTTGGCTTTTTATATTAGTTTTTATTTCTGTATGTTTTCTGACCTTACTTGAAAATTCAGTTTAGTTGTAGTTTTCCTTCATTGTGTATTTTTAGTTTTAATTTATTTTTATTTCACAAAGACATTTCTATTTTATTTGTATATCTATTAGTTACAGTTTTAGTTTTAGTAATTATGGCATGGAGCTCCTACAGAGTTTAATTTTGTATCACAATCAGACAGAACTGCATACTTAACGAATTTGGATATGGTTTTGTTTTTGTCTGATAAAAACAAGCATAATCAAAACCAGATGCTGAATATGAACAATTTTACACAATTTTTTAGTTTTTAAAAATTTTTATATCATTTCTGCTGAAGAAATCTGTGCTGACTGTTGGCATTTTTTATCTTTTCCTTTTATTGCCCAGAATGGGCCAATTTGTAATGAAATTTAGTTGACTTTTTAGGTTTGAGGGTTTTTTTTCAAAATGTCTATAGCACACAACACATCCTGCCCCAAGAGAATGTGCTTTTGAAACATGCCTTCAATAGTGCATTTTCTGTCCATATGGTAAAGGTTTTGTTGACCAGCACATTACGATATCTGGTGTTTGAATTACATCTAGATATATTTGGTCTCGTCCATTGCGAGAGATAGACGTCTGAAGCGGACCTCCACTAGCAGCGGTGTTATTTTTCATATTATCTGCTTATTATCCTGAGATATCCTGTATTTATCCAACCTGAGGGGCACTACTACAGTATATGCAAGCATATATAAACATGGCCAACAAGAAAGGGGTTCGGAAAGAAATGAAAGAAACGAAAACTAAAGATACATCCAAGCTCAGATCGGCAAGCTCAAGATACGGCCTTTCAGAGACTGACCTGGATCAGATGGGCGAAAGCCCAGACTCCTCGGGACCACAGTCCGCTGCATCGTCTCCGGTTGACAGCGAAATGGGGAGCGAATGTACGAATGCGAGTGACGCAGGTCACGATAGTTCGCCAATTGGAGAAGATCATCTGAAACAGGAAAAGGCCTTGCAGTCCGCAATCTCAACTACTTCATGCGAGCCGGGAACACCGGCTGCAATAGAGCCCACAGCCTCACCTACGGTGCACGAAAGCAGAAATGATCTGTCTGAACTGAAGGTGATGATCGCTGAGCTCAAGCAAGAGATAAAGAAAGATATAAAGAAAAGCGAGAAGGCAAGGGAAAAAGCAAATGAGAAGCTGTGACAGGAGCTGCGACAGATGCGGCAGCAGGATAAGAAAGACTTGGAGGAATGCATATGTATTCGCTTTGAGGCAGTCTTTAAAGATATGGTGGGTAAAATTGAAGAGCACATTCAGGAAACCACATCTAAACTGAGCACACTTGCTGATCAACTGGTGGATGTCAAGGAGACATTCACAACTCAGATTGAATCAGCCGAAAATCTAGCTGCCAGTGCTGAAGAAAAAGCAACAACTGCCAGCTCAGAATGCAAAAACTCTGAGACAGACTTGCTGCTTTGGAAGATGGAAGCAGAAGGTATAATATTAGAATCGAAGGTCTACCTGAGAATCGAGAAAGTCCAAACCCAGTGAAATTTGCAGATGAACTATTTTCTAAAATAATTGGAGAGGACTTAGCAGCGGCTTATCGCGTACACGGTTCAAATACCGTTAGACCTAGATCTTTTATTATTCGCTTCAAGAGATTATTATTTAAGCTAGAGGTGATGGCACTCCTCAGGCACAAGCAAGAGATTATATATGAAAATAACCACATTTGTATCTTCCCTGATTTCACTCCAGCAACAGCTACTAAACGGGCAGCCTTCTACAACATTAAACAGCGGTTACGGCAAGCCAATATCAAATACAGCCTCTTGTATCCTGCCAAACTGAAAGTGGAATTGCACTGTCAATTCTATGTCTTCGCCAGCAAGGAAGAAGCAGAAAAGGAATTAAGAAAGCTGATCCTGGCACTATTCTGAAACACAATAGTGAGTCATAGCCTGTCATGATATGGCAAGGATAAATAACCTACTGTCTGATCTATTTGTTAAGATATTATATATATTATATATCCTCATTATTACTCAGACACTATCTGTTTATGTTTTAATTACAGTTATAGATGTTTGTGCTTAATTCCTTTTTTTTATCTTATTTATTTATTTTTTTCTCTACCCTAAACAAAACTGTTTAACATCATACCCTTGGTTTATTGTAATTGCTATTATTGCATTAAGACTTACTATGCTTATTCTGGACCACTTTCTAACACTGTTCCCCGGATTTATTATCCGGGTTTATTATCTTAATACATTAAGATTGCTGAAGATTATATATATTTTAAGTTCTTAGTTGGTTAATGATTATATTTTTGGCATATAGTATTTAGACTATATTGGTAATAGATATCTCTATTTTTTAATCCTAAAACGCCGCTGCGTGGGGGCTTGTTTTGCTTTGGACGTGCTCTGTCTCTGGGTATGTCAGAGGACCGGGACTGTGTGTACTGGGGTCTAGCCTCACGTGGGGAGGCAAAATGGGAGGGTGGGGGGTTATTGGGGGGAGAGAAAGAGAGCAGGCTATATCTATACCTAATCTATCCTTTTAATTTTTATAAATATAACTACCAACGTAACAATAGGCTGCATGGCAATAACACTTGGGGAAATAGGAAATTAAGGTTAAGGCTGTCTCACTTCCAGTTAAGACTATAAAATGACATCAAAAATTTAGAATCAATGTCTCCATGATGGGACAGTTAACTTTGTGAGCTGGAATGTTAAAGGCCTGAATCATGAATTAAAGAGAAATAAAGTAGACTCTCACCTAACAGGTTTAAATTTTAAAATAGTATTTTTACAGGAGACCCACTTATTAAGTAAGGATCAGTTCCAGCTGCAAAAGGACTGGACTGGCCAAATGTTCCATTCTAGCTTTACAAAGAAAACTAGAGTATGGGAATTCTCATAAAATAGAACAGTCTCATTTGTAGCATCAGATGTAGTATTGGATCCTGAAGGGAGATATGTGATGGTCATGGGCAACTTATCTAACTGTAAAATGATTTTGATAAATGCTTATGAACCTAATGTTGATGATAAGGAATTTATACAAAATTTATTTGCATCCATTCCCAATGTGAACACTCATAAAATTGTAATGGATGGGGACTTTAATTGTGTTTTAAATCCACTCTTATATAGAACTTCTATCACAGGGGGGATGACATCTAACACTGCAAAGATAATTACAAATTTTATAACTGATCACAACTTATCAGACCCCTGGAGGTTTTTAAACCTAAACTCAACAACATATTATTTCTACTCACCATCATTGCTACTCAAGAATTGATTATTTCTTTATAGATAATAATTTCTTGCCTACGATTAAATCTTGCAAATACGATGCTATTGTTATTTCTGACCATGCACCTCTGATCTTGGAGCTAAAGTTACTATGCCCCACACACTCACCTCGCAGATGGCGTCTCAACCCGCTTCTATTAGCAGACGAGAATTGTACAGAATTTATATCCAAACAAATCAGTTTCTTCCTAGTGACAAATACATCCTCAGAGATTTCTGCAGGAATACTCTGGGAAACTCTTAAGGCCTTCTTAAGAGGACATATTATCTCATATCTTTCCCACAGAAATAAATTAGAAACCAAGAAAGTAGCAGAGCTAAAAAGCGAAATTACTAGAATAAATGAAGAACATGCCAGGCTTCCTAGCGAGGCTCTACATAGGAAAAGGCAGGCTCTGCATTCAGAACTAAACCTCTTGACAACTAAAGAAACTGAACAATTAATTTATAAATCCAGACATCATTACTAGGAATACGGAGAGAAAGCTAATAAACTTTTAGCTCAACAAATTCACAAGCAAGAAGTTAGCAATGCAATCCCAGTAATCACCAACACGAACGGAGACAAAATCATCGACCACAAAAATATAATGCACACATTTAGAGACTACTATAAATCCTTATATTCTGCTGAGTTTAAAGAAGACAGTACACAATCTAATGCATTTCTGGATACATTACAGATACCACAAATAGACACTTTTAGTGCAGAGGAACTTGATAAACCTCTGGCGTTATCAGATTTACTAGATACTATAAAGACACTTCAAGGCAGGAAAGCAGCAGGCCCTGATGGCTACCCTGCAGAATTTTATAAGAAATTCTCCACTCAGCTAGCTCCCCTCCTATTAGCTACATTTACAGGAGCCAGAGACAATCAAACTCTTCCTCAAACTTTTCGCCAAGCATTAATCACTGTTTTTCCTAAACAAAATAAGGACTTATTACAATGTGCATCATACAGACCAATTTCACTTTTGAATAATGACATTAAAATACTCTCAAAAATCATAGCAAGAAGGATGGAGAAAGTGCTCCCTTCGGTAATATCACAAGATCAAACTGGATTTATTAGGGGTCGACACTTATCTTCAAATCTTCGATGCCTGTTTAATGTAATATACTTACCAAATAAGTCAAACACTCGAGAAATATTATTATCATTGGATGCAGAAAAAGCATTTGACATGATTGAATGGAAATACCTTTTTACTACATTGGAGAAATTTGGGTTTGGCCTGAACATTTGTGCATGGATCAAACTACTGTATACCAATCCAGAAGCTTCAATTTGTATCAACAACATTTGTTCAGACTACTTTAAACTAGAATGTGGTACCAGACAAGGATGCCCCTTGTCACCGCTACTGTTTGCAATCGCCATTGAACTACTGGCAATACACTGTCGAAATGCTGATCAGATAAAGGGGAGTATCAGAAAAGGATTGGAACAGAAAATTTCTGTATATGCAGATGATATGGTACTGTATATATCAGACCCAAAAAATTCTGTGCCTGCAGTCCTCTTTCAACCTTCGCAAACATATGCAGCACTCACAGAATTTCAAAAGATCTCCGGTCTCAGAATTAATCTGAATAAAAGTGTACTCTTTCCAGTGAATTCTCAAGCATATAATATTATATTAGACACGCTACCTTTTATCATTGCATAACAGTTTAAATACCTAGGGGTAAACATCACAAGTAAACATAAAGCTCTTTATCAACAAAATTTTGCTGTCTACATGGAAAAAATTAAGCAAGACTTGCATGGATGGTCAACCCTTCATCTAACTCTAGCTGGAAGAATTAACACTGTTAAGATGAATATTCTTCCTAAGCTCCTTTTGTATTTCAAAACATTCCAATATACATCAATTAATCATTTTTTAAGCAATTAGATTCAACAATAACCTCATTTATTTGGAACTCAAAACATCCACGTATAGAAAGAGTGACCCTACAAAGACCTAAGGCAGAAGGTGGCATGGCTCTACCTAACTTCCAGTTTTATTACTGGGCAGCAAACATACAAGCTTTAAAAACCTGGACACAAATAGATGAACATACATAGGCTTGGTCCACAATAGAAGTAAAATCCTGCAGTACTTCTTTATATTCCCTGCTCTGTGCCCCAATAAATGCAAGTTATCGGCAATATACTAATAACCCAATTGTGCTTCACTCACTCAGAATATGGAACCAATGTAGAAAGCATTTTAAGATGGAGAAGCTTTTATCTGTGGCACCTCTGCAAGAGAACCACCTCTTTCAACCTTCGCAAACATATGCAGTTTTTAATATCTGGAAAAAATTTGGGATTAACTTGCTTAGAGATCTTTATATAGACAACGTCTTTGCATCTTATGACAAATTACATTCCAAATTTAACATTCCAGCTACACATTTCTTTCACTATCTTCAAATTAGGAACTTTGTTAAACAGAACCTTCCCGATTTTCCTCATCTTGCACCCTCATCCATGCTGTAAAAATATTGCTCAATTTCAAGGACTCAGACACCATCTCTGCAATATATAAAATCATTTTACAGTCCCTCCCTTTTAAAGATCCAAGAGGACACTGGAAAAAAGATCTCTCAATTAATATATCAGAAAAGGAGTGGAAAATAGCAATGCAGAGAATTCACTTGAGCTCAATATGCGCAAAGCATACAATTATTCAACTCACAATTATATATCGAGCACACCTGTCTTGCCTAAAGCTCTCCAAAATGCTTCCAGGGCATGATCCAATCTGTGAACGCTGCAATCAAGTCCCAGCCTCACTGGGTCACATGTTTTGGGCCTGCACCAAATTAACATCATTCTGGATCAAAATTTTTAATTACCTTTCAGACAGCCTTGGTCTCACAATCCCTGCTAACCCATTAACAGCTGTGTCTGGGGTTCTTCCAGATGGGTTTAAGGTGGAGAAGGTCAAACAAACTGTGATTGCATTCACTACACTTTTGGCACGCAGACTTATTTTGCTAAACTGGAAGATTTCTAACTCTCCTCTTTTAAGTCAGTGGGAAACTGATTTTTTATACTATTTGAATTGGAAAAAATCAAATACTCAGTTAGAGGATTTGTACAGATATGTTTCAAAACATGGCAGGATCTAATCAGTAATATTTTAGAATAAGCTCTTAAAGCACAGAGGAAGCAGTTATTTCTGTATTTCTTTTTCTTCTTCACTCATCACTATTGGCTTATCAAACTCATCAATTTAGATATGTTTACAAGCCTTAAGTTTTACTTCGTTGACCTTGCTCTCTCTCTCAGGGGTGGGGGTAAACTTGTTCTCAATCCTACTTTTTGTAAATATTTATTGATTTGTATGGAATGATTGCAATAAAATTAATAAAATTAAAAAAAAAAAAAAAAAGAATTACATCTGGATATACAACAAGTGCAAAGAAAGGCAGTACATAAATTGCTTTCTATTTCATGCGCTTTATGCTACTCACTGTTGCTGCTAAGTATGTATAGAGTTGCATGGCCATGGAAACAAGCCATAGTTTTGAAAGCACACCTGGTCATGTCAGAGCGCGCCCAAGCACACATGATCAGACAAATTTTCTTGCAGTATCTTAGCTAAGTGAGTCTCTAGTATAAATTACATCAGTTATGGCTGTAAAATATAATGATAATGAATTATGAAGCTGCCGCCAGGCAGCTAAACCTGTGCACCCATGACTATGAGAAATACCCCGATCTGAAAACTTTGTAATTTATATTACAAAATGAGCTGTTTCTCAAAAACATTATGGGAACATTTTTAAGTTTTTTCTGTGATCAGCATCACAAAATGTATGTGGCACACAAGAAATTACGAAGGAAACAAAAACCCAGTTATTGCCCACTGTTTTGAAATAGGATGTCCAACAAGTTCATATACAAACCCAATTTCCAAAAAATTTGGAACACTTACTAAAAATGCAATAAAAACTAAAGTCTTTAATTTGGTAATTCACTTGAACCTGTATTTAACAGGTAAAAGGACAAAGAAAAGATTTTCAGTGTTTTCGCTGACAAACTTAATTCTATTTGTTAAACATAAATACGTTTAGAAATTGATGCCTACAACACTCTCTAAAAAAGTTGGGACAGGGGCAAGTCTACCACTGGGTCACATCCCCTTTTCTTTTAATTACACTTTTTAATCATTTGGGAACTGAAGAAACTAACTGTTGCAATTTTTCAAGTGGAACTTTTGCCCATTCTTGCTGTATACAAGACTTGAGATGTTCAACAGTTTGTGGTCGCTGTTGTCTCTTCATGATGTGCCAGACATTTTCAAAAGGAGACAGATCTGGACTTTAGGCAGGCCATTAAAGCAAAGAAACTCCATATCTATGAAGCCATGATTTTGTAATTTGTCCAGAATAAAGCCTGGCATTGTCCTGCTGAAATATACATGGAGTTCTGTGAAAAGAGATCGTCTTGATGGGAGCATATGTCTCTCTAAAATTCCAATGCAAGCCTCTGCATCAATGGTGCTTTCACATATATACAGATCTCCATGCCATGGGCACTGATGCAGCCCATAATCATAACAAATGTTGTTTTTTGCACCTGTCATTGATAACAGCCTGGATGGTCTTTTTCATCTTTGGCAATCCAACGTCTGTTTTTCCCAAAAACAAGCTGAAATGTGAACTCATCTGACCATAGAACATGTTTCCTGTCTTTCAGTCTATCTCAGATGAGCTTGGGCCTAGAGAACTCACTGGGGTTTCTGCACAAAATTGATGTATGGCTTCCTCTTTGCATAATGCAGTTTCAGGGAACATTTCTTGATGCAGCAGCGGAATGTGTTAAGCGACAATGATTTCCCAAAGTACTCCCAAGCACAAGAACTCTATGTCCATCACAGTAGCATGACGATTTCTAATGCAATACTGTACTGCCTAAGGGCTTGAAGGTCACGCACATTCAGCAGTTGTTTACGACCCTTGGCCTTTACTGACAGACATTTCTTCTGACTCCCTGAATCATTTTACAGTGTTATTAACTATAGATGGTGACAGGCCTAAATTTTTTGCTATCCTGTGCTGAGAAACTTTGTTTTTTAATTGACAGATAATTCTCTCGCAAAGTTCAGCAGAAAGTGACGAGTCACAACCCATCTTTTCTTGCAAAGGCTGAGCCTTTATTGAATGGTCCTTTTATACCCAATCTTGATACCCACAGCTGTTACCAGTTAACCTGCTACTTGAGGAACCTTACAGAATGTTACTTGTATAACCTTTACAGTCTTCAATTGCCTCTGTCCCAACTTTTTTTGGAGTGTGTTGCAGGCATTACTTTTAAATTTGTTTATGTTTAACAAAAAGAATTAAGTTTTTGTCGATGAAAATACTGAAAATCTTTTCTTTGACCTTTTGTCTGTTAAACAAAGGTTCAAGTGAATTACCAAATTACAGATTTTAGTTTTTATTGCATTTTTAAAAAGTGTTGCAACTTTTCTGGAAATCAGTTTTGTAAGTGTGGTATGCAGGTGTCCACAAACTTTGGTTATATAATGTACCAGTGTAAGCAGGACACTAAAGACATTTATATTATAACAGTCTGAAAAAAAGTTGCTTTCACAAAAGAACATTGATGCATATATTCTACATTAAGAACTCTTTTGGCCCTAAAAAATAATATTTATAGTAAATGCCAAACTGTCAGGGCAATTATAGTCTTAAATAATGCCCTTTATTACAATTTATTGAGGGAACCGACCATGTTCACCAGTCACTTCAGTATGATGTGAATGGAGAATATAACAAATTAATGATCTTAAGTAAGTTAGGCTAATTTAAATAACACTGTCCATAGATACATCAGTTTGAACCAATAAGCATACAGAAAAATGGTATAATCTTTAGCACATCTATATCTTTTTTATATATCTAAAAGTCTCAAAACTGGTTAACCAAATTAAAAGTCTTTGGTAAATATTTATACCTAAATAGGACTTTTTATATATAATACCAAATTTAAAAGTTAAAATGTCATTTGATCTCATCTTTATTTTTAATGTGATGCAATACTATTAGAGAGAATGTCTCACTTAAAGAGGCAGGTACAGTCAGAAGCACTTTAGAAATTCATACAGAAAGTTTTTCCTTAACATAAACCCATCCCTAATACCAAAATAAACCTCCACTTTCAGGCATAAAGATGGAAGTGTTACAGCTTGAAGCTGTCTAAATTTTGACAATTCCCTATCATTTTATGAACTACGAGGCAAATGTTAGGAACTCAATCCATGAGTCAAATTTGATCTGAAGATGAAGTTGTCAGTATGGTAAAGATTACTAATACTCTAGCAAATCTACCAAACAAAGTGACAATGAAAAAAATGTATTTTTAATGTCGGAGTAAAATCTAAGTCTTATTCTAACAGATCGACTTGAAGTTGGCTGCTCATATAAGGTTACCAACAAATCTAAACAAAATAAGGTGTTTTTTTCAAGAAGAAAGAGAAAAAAGGTACTCATATCAAATATTTCATCAGGTTAGGAAGACAGAAGTTCCAAGGTAAAGTAGTTACTTATGGAAAGGAAAACAAATGTTTCGAGGTAGTAATGACACAAGAGAGTTGTGACTTGTTGCGTGTTGATTGTTCACATTCAA
The DNA here is from genome assembly GCA_026402145.1 of Polypterus bichir lapradei. NCBI lineage: Eukaryota > Metazoa > Chordata > Cladistia > Polypteriformes > Polypteridae > Polypterus > Polypterus bichir. The sequence goes on from JANRMT010062796.1 coordinate 42,786,191, forward strand.
GTAAGAATTTCACTGTATTATGTAAATGTGGCAATAATGACCTTATTAATCTATAGAAACCCTCATAACAGATGCAGGAGACTGGTTGATATGCACATTTGGCTATTGTAATATAGTAAATAATGGGACACCAGTAATTGAATTATATCGTTCACATGCTTTTGCCTAAAAACAAAAGACAAGACAATATCAAACATACTTAAATATGAAACCATTCCTAATTTGATTGGATATGCTTATGGTGCTCTCTGCAAAATGAGGAGTAGCACAAAGTACAAAATAAACAAAAAAACAGCATCTCTTAGCTTTCTTAAATCACATTAGAACCCAAGTTAATCTGTTAGAGTGGCTCAAGTGCCTTCTCAGTAAAATCATCTCTCTTTTTCCTCACAAGTCCCTTTATAAACCATGGCCCCTCTACCTGTACCCAATTAAGGATACGTTCCACTCTCCACCTGACTCACTCAACTGGCTTCTGCTAGTAAAGCAACTTTAAACCCCATGGTAAGGTTGCTTTCAGCCAAGGCCCAAAACCAGGCACAGGGTCAGGAGGGCCATCCTTTTTATTCAGGGACAACTAGCTAAACCTCTCTGTAGTGGCTCCTAATGTCTCTGCATCCTTGAACCTTCACAATCGCCAGGTCACCAAGGTATCAAAAGAGCTGCGCTAGCCCAGGGACATCATTATCTCATATGCTCCCTCCTGGGATTTTTTTCCATCTATAACCCAGAAAATGCTGCCACCTCTTGAGTTTCCTTTATGGTGTAACAGTATGCGTTGGCTGCAGCTGCCACACCCCTCTTGGAGCAGGGACTATTGATAGTCATGAACCAGGATGAACTAGACAATGAAGACTCATCACAGGCAAAAGGCAAGTGCATGTGTGTAAAGTGCTTTAATTCAACAAAGTGTCCAATTAATAATTAAGTGTGGTGCAGTTCTTGAAAGAATGATTAGTCAATAAGTAATCCATAAAAACATTTGATAAAAGTGGAGGTTAAAATATCCAATAAATAAACAATAAATTATCCAAATAACAATGAGGTTAAAATCTGTTCCTTAAAAATAGTTCCAAACCATGGTCCTTCCTCTTGTGCTTTCTTCTAGGGTTCTCCGCATCCAGAGGAAATGTCCACCAACAGGCGCGAGCCTCCCTTTAATGGGCTTGGGTCTCTTTCACCATCCCTGGCATTTAGAGGGGTGCCATGTCAGACGTTGCTACCATCTTCTGCCACTGTACCAGGCATTCAGCCAAGTGGTATCCAGAATGATAGGTCACTACTGCTCCTTGTTGCATTCAACAAGAGTGACATCTGCCCCACCTCAAGTGCTGGCAAACCCTTCTCTTCAGGGCTGATTCCCGACACCCTGCTTCATCTCTACATCTGCACTGGCTCCTCTATGATCCTGCCACCTTTACTTTCACTTGAATCTCTGATCTTCTCTCCTCTTTCTCCATTATTTTTCTTTCTTTCCTTTTGTTCTTCCTCCTGTTACCTGCCTACGCTCGTTTATGTTCAGTTTTGGTGCATGTCCCACAATCACGGAACTTGGAGAATTAATGAGGAAATTGGCTGCTGAGCATATATCAACACTCTGGAGCTGCTTACACATGTTTTCACATGCTCCTGCACCCAAATGAAACCTGAGTGCTCAAGTCATGTCAGGTTGGGGACGATGCACTGGTATAGCACGTTGCTACATCTACCACAAGATGAAACACCTTGGGATTCCAGTTGGCAACACCCCAGGCAGACACATGGTCCAGTCCCACTCTCCAGAAATGGCCATCTATCTGCTGCAGTCAGGTGTTACTTGGGCGTCCCTTTGGCCTGGTCCAGCCACTCAGGTCCTCAGCAATAAGGACCCTGCAAGCTGGATCACCCTCAGGGAATCACGCCACAACTGAAACTGATACTCCCTCACAATGCAGGTTACGTGCCTCATTCAGGACTCTGTGAGCAACCACTCATTCAACACAAAGTCAAACTAACGGTACCTAAAGATTCTCCAAAGAGACACAGTACCGAAGGAATCAAGTCTTCATTTCAGGTCACTGGATAGTGTCCCTGTCTCGCAACCATATAGCAAAATAGAATGCCCCACAGCTCTAAAGACTTGGACCTTCGTCCTCTTGCAAAGATATTGAGAGCAGCATACACCCCTTTCCAGTGACCTCATGACTCCCATATGCTCTCCCAATCTGTCTACTGACTTCATAGGAAGAGTTACGAGAGACATGAATATCACTGCCGAAGTAAGTAAACCTCTTGATGTGGTCGACATTTTCTCCACAAACAGACACACTGCTCAGATATCATTAAAGGCCTGGATATTGTTTTTTATGCAGGATATTCTCAAGGCCCAGGCAATCATACTCCTCACTCAGTCTCTTAAGAGCCCCAATCAGAACCTCCATTGAGTCTGCGAGGATCACAACATTCTTGGCAAATGTCGGGATCAGTGAATTTTTCTTCACCAACAGATGCCCCATAGTGCCCTATAATCAATTCTCCCTCGATTTTGCACAGCATCTCACAGTACCAGTGTACAAGCCATGGGCGCCGGCAGGGGGGTGCAAGTAGGTGCACGTGCACCCCCCCTAGCTTTTGAAAAAAAAGGAAATGGAGAAAAAAAATAAATCTTTCAATAATAAGAAAAAACGCGAAAAAATAGTTTTTATTTTAAATTTTTAAATTACAATTAGACGTTTACATTTTACAACTATACATAAACAATCATTCACTTTGTTTCTAAAAGAGCATCTCAAGCCTTCTTTTTTGTTGTCCAAACTTGTCTACAACTTTGTCGATAAATTTTGGACAATTATTTATTCTTTTTTTGTGTACACTAAGCATACATAATCCACTTAATCTATCGTCACTCATTGTAGATCGGTTCCAAGTTTTGACGCGCCGTAATGTGCTAAAAGATCTTTCAATACTGCAGGTTGTTGCAGGAATTGCACGTGCACCTACTTGCACCCCCCTGCCGGCGCCCATGTGCACCCCCCTGAATTAAATCCTGGCGGCGGTAATGGTACAAGCTGACCATGACAACCAGCCACTTCGGGGAGATCCCGTGAAGTCTCATGATGTCCCAAAGGGCAACTCAATTAACTCAAGTTGAATGCATTATGAAAATCAACAAAAGCTCCAAAGAAACTCTGCCGATATTCATGTTTGCACTCGATGAGAACCCTCAGTGCCAAGAGGCAGTTGATGGTGGACTTCTTAGTCATAAAACCAGACTACTCCGGTCACTGGTAGGTGAGCAAGTGATCATGGATACTATTAAAGATGACCCTAGCGAGAACCTTACTCGGCACCAAGGGCAGTGTTATCCCCCTGTAGTTGCCGCAATCCAGGCAATCACTCTTCCCTTCCTAGATGGGGACTACAAGTCCCATTTTTCAGTCAGTTAGGATGACACCCGTCTCCCAAATTGAAAGCAAATATTACCAACAGCCTTTTAGAAGTTCACCCCGCATACCACAGATTCCTGCAACCTTTCCTACCTTCAGGTGATTCACCACCTGTGAAATCTCAGTGAAATTGGGTGGTTCACAGCTATTTGGAGGGTCAGTCTCATGAACCATGGACCCAGAAGTGTCCATGTCCTAGCCGGTGGATCAGCTTTAAACAGCTCCTTAAAGTAGCCAGCCCAGCGGGTCACAACTGCAAAGTCATCTGTATGGACCATTCCATCACCCACTGTGACTGCGACTATCTGAGGAACAGATTAGGATGTATGTAATGCTTTGATTCTTCTGTAAGCAGGAAGTGGGTCACTAAACCGTAGATGGTGTGACACTTGCTCACAGATTTCTGTAACAAAGGCAACAACAACTCTATATTTATGTATTTATTTAAAAGCTGCGCATCACCATGGTCTTCATCACGCGTTATAGGGGATCAGGCATCCCTGCCCAATTTTAAGCTGTCTCACTCTATCATCACACTGTATTGACAAGGCTGTAAAATATGTCAGATTTGATGTTGACAAGTGAATAATGTTTCTAAATGCAATGCATATCAAGCTCGTTTTGTTTTTTTTTTTAATTTAGTTCTGAGTAGCTCTAAAATGTAGATGTTATTTTAAAGGAACACTGTGACACGTCTATGATAAATGTGTGCTCATCATGAACATGTCTTTCTGCTTGGGACGCAGTTTCCATATCAGCTTTAAGTAAACAAAGTGGTGCTTGGCATCTCAAGCCAAATAAGCTCTTTCAGTAAATGAAAACGTGTAGTCATGTAAAAATTACATGCGTATATTATGAATCTTATTTAATGCAAGAACAACAGCAGCAACAGAAACAATTTATTTTTATATAGCTCAAAACCACACAAAAAATATCTCAGTTGGCTTTAACATGTCCTGTTTAATTGGCAGCCACCCAGTCTTCACTCTCTAAGAAGACAAAAAACTCCCTAAAACTTTGTAGGAAAAAAGAAGGAAATCTTAAGAAGGGCAATTTAAAAAGAGACCCCCTCCCAGGCAAGTTGGGTGTCAAAAATAAGTTAGAATACACAATAGAATTACAAGTAGTTCTCTTCTCACAGCTACTGCAGATGGCTGTCATAGTTATTGGTCACATATTAAATGAGAAAATCAAGAACCACTTAGACATCTGTGATGGAATGAGCTAGGATGGTTCCGGAGATATTTCAATAGTTAACCCCAAATAAAATCTAAGTAACCAACATGTCCTCATGTATCAAAACACCATATTTCTTGCCATTTTTCCATCAATCAAGCAGTCTAAAGCAGCCAGTTACCTAACAGTCTTTTCATGCAGTTTAAAACAGACAGTGCTTAGTAAAATATAAACTGTAGCCATGTCCCTGTCCATTTCATTAAAATAAAATTACTCTGTTATCAGATTTTACACTACTTTTGTTATTTGTTTATTTGGAGGATTGGACAGAGCTCATTAGAAATATAGGAGCTGTCAGAGTATCATTTAGAAAGGAAATAAAGTAGAGCCCCTCACACAGCTCTAATGTGTGTTTAACATTCATAACACCCTGGAGTTGCACTGGCACTCAAGGTCACACCAGAACTTTGTTTGTGTGTCTTGCTTATGTTAACTTAAATCATGTAACATCCCCTGTGCAACCAATGCAGCTCAGTTTGTGTGAGTGTGATTTATATTTGCAGTTGGTATATGAGTGTGTATTTTATAAGAGTGTTAGCCACTAAAAACAGATAGACGTCACAGCTGGGGTTTGATATCTGCAGCAGAATACCAGATTGTTGACGTGCTTGAGACTGAAGTCCTGGAGTCCTTCTTGTCTAGCAACAATTTTTTCTTCTAAATCTTCTGCCATATCAACACTTGTTTTTTTTCTACTCAGTTTGGATCAGAACCTCACTAATGTTGAAATATTACATTAGAGGTACACAACAATAGATACAGCATGAAATTATTTTCACCTTCAGTATTTGAAAGAAAGAAACAATATGCACAAATGAGGTGTATATAATTTATACTTTAAAAGCATAATTGTTTTTCTTGTAACTGTTAAAAAACACAACTGCACAAATTTTGCAGTGCTGTTCTGACCATAAGGGGTGAAGTTTGTTTCATATCCAAAGTGAAACTGCTTGGCAGTGAAAGTACCAGGGGATTTTTGTCTGCTAAACAATTACTTCTTACTTCTTCTTCTTCTTCTTCTTCTTTTTTTTCTTAGCCCACAATAGATTTGACCAACTGAGAAACGGATCAGGTCTGACATCAGATGTTGCTAGTAGCAGTACAGTTTAGAAGTCGATTGATAAAGTATGCCTGCAAAAGGTGTTCTACACCACCTAGTGGCCTTCATTTCAGCAAAGACATGATACAATACAGATACTGTTATAAAGTACCTTTGGCTACTGCATTTATGTTTCAGATAGGCTGTTTAGAACATTTTACTTTAAAATGAAACTTAACAGACTCACCTGAGATGCTGCAATACGTGACATTCAATATTAAACACTATATAAATAAATTGTACTCTCTAAATATTAAAATTTGTGACACCATTACACATAAAAGATGCATCTCAACTCTATCAGTCAGCACACCTAACACCAACTCACAGATTGTGACATATTGAGACATTACTACAACAAATATATAACTATCATTGTCTATTTTTTTAACATTTGTCAGATTTGCCACACAAGTCTGTACAGTCCTGAATAGAGCCTGGGTAGGAATCGGCAAGAATAAAAGCCTCTGACAGACACAGTCAATGCACATGCTGACAAAAAGACAATCCATTCTGGTCTGCCAGTTACTCTGCCAGACCATTTTAGTTTGTTTGATTTAACCTTCAGTCATTGGGCGTTTAGTTTCTGTCATAAAAACAAACAACAAGTCAATTATTTAAAAAGCTAAGTCTATACAAACAAATACAAAAATGTACATATTTTAAAGAACCCATTCTTTATATTTTGGTTGTATTGAATTAGAGGTTTCCCATCATAATTATATATCCATTTTTTGCATATAAACATGGAATAGCTTTTTCTATGTATAAAAAAGAGTATTAGTTTATTCATTTCCTAAATTTACCTATTGCAGTAGAAGATTGTTGAGAACTACGGCCCATCCCAGCAGCATTGGGTGCAAAGTAGGAACAAAGCCTTTTGTGTAAATGCAAAAATGTTTCACTTTTTATTGAATACCAGATGTATTCAGGTGTATTGGGTCAGGTGTGCCACTGTGTATGCTGAGGTGATGCAGTTCTTTTTTCTACTGTATGTTATGCATTATCAAAATGTAAAAAAAGTTTGGACTTAAAGCTCTAACCACTTATATAAATTTTACAACAGTGCTGCCTAAGCTGTCCAAAATATCAGTCTTTCCACAACTCCCACTCTTTTCTATTCTGGAAGACATACTGATCAGTCTTGAAGACTCAGACAGCTTCTCAAAAATATATAAAAACATCTCAAAGAATCCTCCCATCAAAATCCTAGGGTACAGTGGGAAAAGGATCTTTCAATTCATGTCTCAGAACAGGAGTGAAATGCAGCCATGCATATAATACACTGTAACATTTAATTATTCAACTTAAAATCTTTCATCAATGACATTTATCTTGTTTAAAATTGTCCAAAATATATCCAGGACAAGATCTAACCTGCAAGCGTTGCAATCTATCTCCAGCCTTAGTGGGTCACTTGTTTTGGGAGTGCATTAAATTAACATAATTTTGGTCAAAAATCTTTAACACTTAATGGACAGCCTTGGTGTCTCAATCACTCATCCGTTAACAGCTGTGTTTGGTGTACTAATAGAGGGGCTTAAAGTGGAGAAGGAAAAAAAAAATTACAATTGCCTACACACTAGACTTATCTGGATTAACTGGAAGAATCCCATCCCACCTTTTATAAGTCAGTGGGTAACTTGTGTTCTATACTATTTCAAACTAGAAAAAAATCAAATTTTCACTTAGAGGATCTGTTTAAAAGTGTTAAAAGATATGACAAAATGTAATTAATACAATTTTAGAAAAAGCATTTATATCGAGGGACATATTCCCTTCTTTTTTTCCCTAACTCTTGCTGTTGGCTCTACTCTTTTTCTCTCAGGCGGTGGCTGAGTTTTGCTTTGTTAGTTTTGTCTGTTTTTATTTCTACTATCTTTTTTTAACTTAATGATTTTTTTGTTTGTTTTCTTCTTCCTTTTTCTAGTCTGACTGTGAAGTCATTTGTTGTATAAGTTGGATGAAATGTTAATTTCTACAAATAAAATAAATTAAAAAAAGAAATAAACAAATATGAAGGAAGGGATGATACTGTAGCTCTGTCACTCCTGAGGTAAAGACACTGTCTATCCCAGTGGCGATTCCCAATATTTTACAACAACAACAACAACAACATTTATTTATATAGCACATTTTCATACAAACAGTAGTACAAAGTGCTTTTAGACTCCATGATGGCACATCATGGTGATTATTTGTCAGGTAGTCAAATTCTGTGTCTTCATCAGCGAGGTGATCCTTTCCTGTTGCTCATATCGGAAGCACTAAGTCTTCATATTCTCCCAGGGCTTTAATCAGGTGTTGTATATCTACAACTTGGTTACTCCCAGAGAGTTTTCCTCCCTTCTTGGCTGTTTTATTTTCCATTCCATTCCTGGTGCCAGTCACACTTCTTGGGAATGAGTGCAGCAACAGCATCAAGCGTTCCGTCACAACAACACTTTTAATTGTGCAGGTCCCTGTCAAGCAAATGGCCAAGAATCCTGCTGACTACACCATTTGTGACCTGTTAGGTGTAATAGAGCCCTAAAACCCCAGACACAACTACACAACAAGAAATCCCAGGTAGAAAAAATAAGTATTTTATGGTAACAGTGACTTCATAAATCCTGCACCTCCCACAGATACTGTAAGAGTCAATAATACAACTGCCTTCCCCTTTATCCTTCCGTTTTCTGCTCCACTCCTTTCCAGGCAAGCTTTGTCTGTATTCATTCCCAACTCTGACTCCCTGGGCGAGGAAGAGGAACTCCTTTTAAACCATTCCCTTTAGCACTTCTGGTGTAACAATATGTTCTTCCAGAAACACTTCCAGGCCAGGCAGAACATCTTGGGAACAGGGGAGCCTGTACTCTGCAGCTTCCTCTATCAGCACCCAAGGACTCCAACAGGGAAGATCACAAGAACTCAAATTCCCATGTGGCCCTGTAGGAGTCCAAATGAGAGACATACCAGAGGGATGTTGACACCCATTGTATCTCCAGTGTATTTCCATTATGGCCTCCCATCTGGTAAAGGTACCACTAACCCAGAAAGGATATTAGGAAAGCTAAAAGGAAGTTGAAATGAAGTACTGCAGAAAATGTTAAGTTTGATTCAAAGAGATTCCTTCAATGTAAAAGCAGCAAAAGAACAGTCAAGGAGGAAATGAAGAGTATTAGGAATGCTAAAGGTTTGTCGGAATATACAGAAATGAAATACGTGAAAGTGAAATACGAAATGCTTTAAATTTGCACTTTATTGAAGTTTATATGTGTGAAGAAGTCAATAACCTCCCAAAAGAAAGGGACTACCAAGGAGGTTCTGAGTGACTTGGAAATGGTAATGTTATGTCTCAGTCAGGAGTCCTCCCCTGGCTGGGATTTAAAATTCATGTTTTATGTCTCTTTTGTTTATTTTTTATTCTTTGATTTATGTTGATTATGTGCATCATTCTTTATTTCTGATTTTGTCTTTATACAGTATATGAGCTGCCTTTGTTATCCATCTATCCATTATCCAACCCGCTATATCCTAACTACAAGGTCATGGGGGTCTGCTGGATCCAATCCCAGCCAACACAGGGAGCAAGGCAGGAAACAAACCTTGGGAAGGGTGCCAGCCCGTCTTTGTTATGTTCCATGTGTTTTGTATGTGGTCCCCCAAGAGGCAGGACCACCAGCCAATCACCACCAGGAACTGCTCTCTGCCTTATAAATCCAGAAGGTCTTTCACAGTTCCTGGCAGTTCATTGTGAATGTGCTCTGGAGTCGGTGAGTTAAATGTGTTTTTGCTGTGCTTGTGCCGTTCATATATTTTTGGGAATTTTTACCTTCATGTTCTTTGTTTGACTGTTTCTAGATTATTGTACTGAGACTTTGTCTGCATTGGATTGCCTTAATGTTTTATGTTCAGTTGCTTCCTGTACTCCACAGAGATTCATTATTATCAATTTATACTTTATGAGAAAAAGCTTTAATTTTTAAAGATCCAGTACTTCTCCTTATTACTTGCTGGGATTTGAGAGTGATATCCCCCTCTAGTGGGCATTTTTTCAAAGTGCTTTAGAAAACTTTTGGGACTTGAGGGCTTTGGAACTCCTAGTTAATGACAGGGAGAGGGAGAAATCTAGCAAATCATAAGGACCGGATAACATTGATCCTTGAATACTTAAGGAGGTTAGTGAGTATTTTACATTTATAAACCATTGGCACATATTTTTCAGAAATATCTGCACAGATAGGTAAATTCCTAAAGACTGCCAATCATTAAGGAAAAGATTGAACAGCACTTGGCAAGAACAGGGTTATAATAGCATATACTCAACATGGGTTTAGATGAGGAAGGTTGTGTTTCACTAATAAGCTAGAATTCTATGAGGAAGCAACAAAAGAATACAATCAAAATGGTTCATATGATGTTATTTTTAGAAGGCTTTTGATAAGGTACCACATGAAAGGTTAGTGATCAAACTAAAAGAAGTGGGAATCCAAGGTGTGATCTGTACATGGGTACAAAAATGGCTCAAACACAGCTTAACAAAAGCAAAGGCTTATTATGTGGGGAACTTTTTCAGAGTTAGTTGATGTTAAAAGTGGTGTCACCCAGGGTCAATGCTGTTAGATTTGAATACACAATGAGATGTCTGAAACTTAAAAATACAAAATGAGAAGGACTTGGAAGTCATAGTGGACTCATCACTATCTACATCTAAACAACTTATAGAAGCGATCAAGAAAGCAAATAGAATATTATAGGTTTAATAGTTATGTATTTAATTATGTTTGTTGATTTTGAATGATTATTTTGCATATTTATATTTTCTGTGAGGTTTGTAATTATGTACCATTTAATGTAATGTCCTGACATTCCTTGTGCTTTATAGGTAGAGCCCCAATAGATGGAGCCACACTAATATCACCACTCCTGAGCACTTGTTCTGCTGGCTATTTAACCAGAGCAGAAGAGACTCATGATTAAAAGGACATATCTTCTGAAAGGAGTTTTGTGAGTATTGCTATTTTGTTGGATTGTCTGTTTTTCTTGATTTATTTTGCTTCTGTCCCTTGTTTCCTTTCACTTTCACTTTTGAGACATTTTCCATATTTTGGTACATTTTTTATATTTTGTTTGGGGTCTTCTAGATAAGAAGCCTGCATTTAGCATTTTTGAAGCTATTGAGGTGAGTCTCCTGGTTAGGTTATGGTCCTGTCTTTATGGTCATTTTAGAAGACCTCATCACCATTTTGTAATGTTTGGGACTCCTAATCATAACAGATGTGTGGAGTACAAGTCAATGGAGTTATGCTTAAGTTGTATCGCACTAGTGAAATTTCATATGTTGTGCTTTGTTCAGTTTTGTTCTACAAATTTCAAAAAGGACATAACAGCAGCAGAAAAGTCCAGAGAAAACCAACTAGGCTGATTCCTTGACCAAGGGATATGAGTTATGAGAAGAGATTGAAGCCATTAAACCTTTTCAGTTTAAGAGGTGACATCATGAAAGCGTATAAAATTACAAAAGAAATACCACACTAAATCCCGGTTGAAATTTTAAAATAAAGTCAGCAACATAAACATGAGGACATGGTTGGAAACCTAAGAGCAGAAATGTTAGAATTTTTTTCTTCACCTAAAGATCCAGAGACACATAGAATAAATTACTGTAGGAGGAGAACAGGCATCCTAGTTGGATCGGAGGCATTGCTATTACCTGGACAGGAGGCCAGTGCAACAACAAAAGCAAATTGGATCCGTGAAATAACTTAGTTTCTGGCCAGCATGAAATAAATGAGAGACTAGCAGAAGCTGAGATTTGGGAGCTGTTCCATCCTCCATACATCATGTGGCAATGGTCCTTATATGGCAACCCAGTTGGGACATCCGCAGGGGTGCTTGGGAATTGAAGTCCACAAGTGCAGACCTGTCAGGGTCCCTGGGTCTCATTAGAGGGTGCTGCCTGGAAGTGCTTCCTGGAAGACATGGAGTGGCACTGGAAGCATTCCCGGGTCCAACATCAAAGGAGTCTGCTGCTTCACATTGGGGAGTCAGAGTTGGGAAGCAGTGGGCAAAAAACTGTTGGCTCAGAACAGGTAAGAGGTCAAAACCAGAAAGAAAATAAATTCCAAATATCAAAGTACAAATCATCTCTCTATTATAAAAAAAAAATCCTGGGAGAGAGGCTAGGGAGACGAGACGTGATCTTCTCGGAAGACAATTTGACGTCCCACGAGAGACACTTTAATGTCACATGAGACAAGGCAGTGAGACAACATTTAACTCAAGTTCACGGACATCTAACCAAGCAGTTGTTGGAATGCTTTTGGCAGATAGACATCATGTGCTCCCAGCTCTTATAACAACGACAAGCGACAAACAGAACACGCATCTTGCCAGCAGCAGCAACAGGAAACCAGCAGATGATCCGACCACTTTTCCTTAGCGCGTGTTCAGCCAACCCCCCTTTCACAATGTGAGCGGCAGAGACGCAAAGTGGCAAAAGGACAGCTGCTGTACAGGCTGTGAAATGATCGACGCAAAGCATGACAAGCAGATAATGCAGCTCGCCAGCAGCAACAAGCCAGCAGATGATTCGACTGCAACTCCTGAACGTGCATTCAGCCTCCCTTCACAACATGAGTGGCAGAGACACGAAGTGGAAAAAGGACAGCTGCTGTACAGTCTTTTAAGTGGTCAACGTACAGTGCGACAAAAAGAGCACACAGCTCGCCAGCAGCAGCCAGCAGAAAGACAGCAGATTATCTGACGTCATCTCCTTAGTGTGCGTTCAGCCGCCCCACTTTCACAACACGAGCAGCCTTACACGTCCTGCAAGAAAGATTTAACCACGCCCGGGGCCGGAAATAAAGGACAAGTATTGTTTTTACAAAAGTATTAAAGTAAAAGTGAAAATAATGCATATGTAACAATTCACATGAAAATAACAATCTCATTAAATTGTATATCCGGTAAACCAAACCCGGGGGTGGGCGAGCGAAGTGAGCGGGGGGACGGAGCCCCCTAGTTATTCAAAATATCAAAGTTAAACTGCTACATAAAAGTACTGGTTTCCTGAAATGATTTTATTAATGAGCCTCAAGGAATATTTGCTTCTTATAAGAAATATTATGACAATAAGAAATCAGGTTATGCTCACTGTCATGTTTTTTAAGGGCTGAATGATGACATCAGACACATAATGTAAAAAGCAATGGGGTTGTATCTATAAACAGCATTGTGGCTTCTGTGTTGAATCCCCAAATCTCTCTTTTAGAGCTTAAGGAGGTACTGATACTTTGAGTTCACAGGAAAACCCCTGGATCTGATTTATATTATGGAATCAAATATCTGTGCCACTTTATGAAATGCTTAATTGTGTCATTTCTATTACTAGACTGAACCTTTACATTAACCAAGCCTTGATTTCACCATTCCTCAAACAAGAAAGGAACCTTCTGAATGTTCTAACTATTGCCCACAATGATTTATAAACTCAGATGTCAAAGTATTGGTATTATTTTAACATGTATTTAACATATTATTCTTTCTCTCAAGCAGTTCTGGATTATTAAGATTATGTTCAAAAAATTTAATTTTAGTTTTTATTTGTTTTGAAAAAAGTATACATATTTTTCCATCATGTTTTTTATTGTTAATGTGACCTGTTTGGATGCATGGTGTGACCGCAATCTTTGCTTTTCTGATGTCACAGATTTAACAGTATAAATATGCAATGGATATAATATACACTATCTCTAGTTGAATAAAACTGCTCTTTAGAAAGATCTTTACCGTTTTTTCTTTTACAAGCAGGTATTAGCTCTAGGTTGGGTTATGACTTGCCTTTTGGTTTTGACTTTTGTTTATCATTCTGTCCTTTTGGTTTTAGTTGCCAGTTTCTTTCTTTGTCCCAGTTTTGACCTCTTGCCAGTTCTGGCTCCACTACTTCTCACTGTGTATCTCCCAAGTTCCTTTCTTGCTCACAATAATCCTCAACATGCTGTGCCTTTACAGTCAGCAAAAATGGTTGTGTATCACCTAAAGAGAGTTGTTCATAAACTGATACACTCAAACATCAGATCAGGTTTTGTTATGTAGTAACATGTGTTTAGATGTTTTATTGTTGTTTTTGTATTATTACAGTATTTGTCATATGTTTGTGTTATTTCTATCAGTTTTATTTATATTTGGTTAGTTATGTACTGTTGCTTTAAATGTAACTATGTTCCAAGTTCTTTGTCAGTGGAGCCCCAACTGGCAGGACTTCCTGGACAGCATCACTCCTGGGCCCTCCCTCTGGCTAAAAACAAAAGATGTTGTCTTAATAATTGCTCTGTACAGAATGAACATTTTGACCCTTAATGATGTAAAAATTAAGATTTGTTAATTTTGAAAAGATTTAAAGATTAAACCACTTCCAGAGAACATTTGTTTCAGATTTTTGAAGTCACAGAAAGTCATGACTCAATAGTCTATAGTTACCTCTTTTATTTCCAGTACAGTTGATTTAATTATAATGATGAGCATTATAATATTTTTAACACATTACATTTATGATGTGTTAACATCAAACATCTTTTAAACCAGAATGAATATTCTGTCTCAACGAGACAAAGAGATTTTATGAAATGGGGCGAGAGATAGAGAAGTGGTCATATAACAAGGTGCGTTCAAAATACCAAAAATTCAAGCCAATCTTTCATCAATCCTAATCACTAACCAAAAATCAAAGTTGAAAAACATAAAGCATAGAATCAATAAGCCAGTAAGAATTTAAACAAAAGTAATAGCACAAAAAATGGTTTAGATTATTTAATATCACATAAAGCAAGTTTGTACGGGACAATTAAAATATCATCACACATTATGCGTACAGCAGAGCCTCCCTCCCAGAATCTCAAGGGAGAACAGCGATTAGAAATGGCTAAACAGGTAACTTAGAATATAGTGACATCTATGCAAAAACAAAATGGCATCACAAAATAATGGAAATTAAAATAAACTGTTAATAGAAGATGTTTAAATATAAATACAGTTGGCCCTCTGTATCCACAGGGATTGGTTCCAGAGCTCCCCACAGATATCAAAATCCATATATGCCCAATTCCCTTATATAAAATGATATAGTATTTAAATATAACCTTTTGTTTAGTTACAGTATAATACCTAATACAATGTAAATTGTGACATGCCATCAGTGCAACTCCAGATATGAAACAAAAGGCTTAGATATGGTTATAAAGATAAATGGGTGCACTTATCCAAATAGTGTGACTGTGGTGTGCACTTTGGGATGTGCCGCTGTGCAGAGCAATGTAGATTAAGGTTCTAAGTAAAGAGCTTGCTGCTGGCATGGAGATGCCCGTGCCCCCTTCACACTCAAGTGAAATAGAGTTAATACGGAAATTTAACACAATCAGGATACGCACTGAATGGTGATGATTCACAACATATTTTTAATTAAAAACAATAAAATAAAATCATGGATTGGATAACATGCCTCTGGAAATGTTATTTAACATCAGAGTGTACTGTACATGAGAGGTGGTAAAATCGCTAAAGAGTGTGATCACGTAAAGGAGCATGGAGGATCAGGAGGTGCATGTAAAGTAGTTTTTCTCATGTAAGTGACTTTGTGAAGGCCCCCCTTGGAGAATTGAGTACAATTCTCATAGCAGGGGAGGTAGTTCATCCAGGGAATACAGGGAAATACTGTATATCACACAGAGATGCTGATCACTTAGGTGACCCATCACAACCCACTACACAACCCACTACCATAATAAACAACTCGCAACCCCCCAGTGACAGCCCTCAACCTAAAAGTGGGTCACGACCCAGTGGGTGAGAAACACTGAGCCTGAGGGAAATAAAAAATCATGCAAAACAGCAGTAAGACATGCAGTGCCTAAAGAGCATGAAAGGTGTTCAGAGAAAATATTTTCGATCTGCAGTTGGTTGAATCTACAGATGTGGAACCTGTAGATGTATAATTTGTGAAATTTATTTCACAAATCCATGCAATTCAGCTGAGAAACAGACTGCCAGAGAGATGGACAGATGAGAGCTGAAAGTCATGGAGGTGGGCAGAAAACAAGTGAAGGACACACAAGCAGGTTATTATTAATAGTGCTGATAGACCAAACAGAGCTACAGTCTACAGAAGCCATAAATAATAAAAATGCTATTTTGGCACACGGCCCTTCTGGTAGTTCCTAATATCTGATATGAATATGTAATTATGTGACTGTTTATAATGACGAGGATCCAGCACAATGTCAGAAGCGTCTTCACTATGTCACCAACATTCCTTGCGGCTGGACGGGATATCTGAGTGCCAGCATTCTCCCACTTGACTATGATGTCCTTTGCTTCTCTCCAGCCTGAATATGTATATATACTGGATTATGCATTATTTTCTGGGAATGAATATTATCTTTTAAAGCAAGTTAAATATATATACTGTATATCTTTTTTTCCATATTTCTCTCTCTTGTAATTATTTTTGCCGTGGGTATAAAAGGGATGGTATTGGTTCTAGTCAGTTCTGCATCAATAAACACATCCTAGGGGAGAAAGAACAGAATACAGAAGGCCCAACTGTATACATCAGTAAAAAATTCTACAAGGTAAAAAAAACTGAAAAAAAAACATAAAGAATGTCCCTAAAGACTCCAGAAAAGGGATAATGAAGCATAATGTATATCATTGTATTTCATAGTTTTATGTTATTACTGTTTAATTTTGTATTATTGGTTAACTATGTACTGGGGCGGCACGGTGGCGCAGTGGTAGCGCTGCTGTTACGCAGTTAGGAGACCCGGGTTCGCTTCCCGGGTCCTCCACGCAGCTGCCTCGCAGTTAGGAGACCTGGGTTTGCTTCCCGGGTCCTCCCTGCGTGGAGTTTGCATGTTCTCCCCGTGTCTGCGTGGGCTTCCTCCGGGCGCTCCGGTTTCCTCCCACAGTCCAAAGACATGCAGGTTAGGTGGATTGGTGATTCTAAATTGGCCCTAGTGTGTGCTTGGTGTGTGGGTGTGTTTGTGTGTGTCCTGCGGTGGGTTGGCACTCTGCCCGGGATTGGTTCGTGCCGTGTGTTGGCTGGGATTGGCTCCAGCAGACCCCCGTGACCCTGTGTTCAGATTCAGTGGGTTGGAAAATGGATGGATGGAACTATGTACTGTCGCTTTAAATGTAACAATGTTCCATTTTCTTTGTGGGTGGAGCCTCAGAAGGGAGGACTGTCTTGATGTCGCCACACCTGGGCTTTAACTCTGGCTAGAGGCGTGAATCATTTGTTTGTGGTGTTTTTTTATAACTATTGCTGTTTCTTTTTGGGTTTGATTTTTATGACTTTTTCATCCTGTTTTTAGGATTCTGTTTTCTGGATTGCATTATGGGACACTTTTGTTTAGAATTGCCTTTTAGGTAACTCCACTGTGCCTCTTTTTACTATTTTGAGCTTTTCTTTGCATTTTTCTATTTTTTTAAACAGATAATTTTATTTATGAAGAGTCTTCATTTGCCCTACTAATAAATGCTGAGGGTTTATGGGTATCTTTCCACTTGTAGGGCTTTTTGTTTTATTATACATCTTGTGGTAGCCGGCCCGGACACAGACAGGTGGACACGTTGATATCACCCAACACACGTTTATTAACAACCATATTTACCGAATAAGTGCTCACAAACCCCAAAGTCCTGACCACAATACAATGCCTCTGTCACTTCTTCAGGCCACCTCCACTCCTCTCCACCAAGCTCTACTCTCCCCTGACTCTAGCCCTGAATGGAGAGAGGTGGCCCCTTTTATGCTGCCCCCGGATGTGCTCCAGGTGAGCCCCGGCAATCTTCCACTGACACGCCCCAGTGTGGCGGAAGTGCCGGCTGCATCCCTGCTCCTCTTCCCCCCAGCACTTCCGGGTGCGGCGGAAGTGCTGAGGTCCAGGGCTCCAAAGGCATAGGGGCACCCCCTGGCGGAGACCACGGTCCCCTACAGGGTGGAGCTTCAAAGCTCTGTACCCGTGGCCCTCAAAGGTACCAGGGCGGTTGCCCCCACATGGTCTGGGGAAGGCGAAAGCCATCCTCTGGTCTTCCTGGGCGTCCCGGCCGTGTCGCCACCCCAGCCATCTCTGACAATCTATTATAATTGTTTTTGACAGCTCCCTATTTTTGGGCCTGCATTTAGACAAAGAACACTGGGGCTTTGCGGCAAAATTTCTGCGTAAAACTATAATGCTGGTAGGCAACTGAAACTTTAAAAAGGATGTTAGTTGGCAGTATGTGGAGTTTACTATGAATATCAAAAATGGTTTAACTTGAGGCCTTCTAAATCCTAAATCTTTGTCACAATATCTTTCTTGGCAGACATTCACGTTAAATTAATTGGCATATAATTTTTGGACTTCATTGGTGATCTTGAATGGATGAGGGTATGAATGTTCAATGAGTTGTGCCCATAGTTAATGGAATAGGCTTCGGCTCACCATGACTATAAAACTGGAATAAATTGGTTCAAAAGTGAATGGCAAAATTGTTTGATTTTCGTTAGGTTGCAAATAAAGACACATTCAGTAATATTTGCCGGCATGATAGTTTGTTCACAGTTTTGTGAAAATATAAAAGTGTTTAACTTTTTATTGAATACGATTTAGGTCAGATGGGCCACTATATATGTTGAGGTGATAGACTTTTTGTTAGTTTTTTCTTCTGCTGTGTTAGTAGCATTATGAAAATGTAAAAAATATTTAGACTTAACTTATGACACACATTCATATAAACTTTATATCACACAGACCAAGCTGTCCAAAGTATCAAACTTAAAATAAATCTGATGCATGCTCTTAATGTGGAACACTATTGTGACCTAAGCTAAAAGAGTACAAATTCTACTCCAATGAAATTGCATAAGCGTGAAGGGAGAGATGAAGAAAGCACATAGCTTGCATTTAAGGGATACTAACTGAACAAAAGTTATAGGCATACACTTAATTTTAATCAGATTAAGGTTTAATAAGTTTGGTGCAGATGTTTTAAAATAGGCAGAGTGGTTTTGGGGTTTAAAGTGTCTCTAATTAGTATTGGATGTCCTTCAAACTTATCACAAAGAAATGGTGAAAAAAAGTTTACATGTATAAAAGGATCCTGTCACCAAATCCAAGGATCTTCCGTCATTTATTGCTGAAGCCTTGCTGATACTAATATATATGCTGTGATAGAAACCAGGCTGTCAGTGAGTCCTAAACCCTAAATAAAAACATACAAAGAGTCCCGGGTTCAAATAATGGACGATTTATTAACCAAAATTACTTCCAAAAGTAGCTCAAGCACAAATCACAGATTCTCTCTTCCCACAATAGTCTCTCTTTTCTCACCATTGCACTGCCCTACTCCAGTCGAGTGTTACTCCATGTCCTCCTAGCTCTGATTTGCCTGGATAAGAGAGTACAGTCCTTTTTATTAAGGACCTGGGAGTACTTACGCTTCCAGGGCCAATGGAATTACTTCCGGGTCATATGAAAGTCCCGTGTTTTAGGGAGCACATCTCCCAGCAGTGCCCCCTTGTGGCGCCCATAAACCCAAGCAGGGCTGTCACTACCCGATCTGCGGTGCCTGCCCAATCTGCGCATGCATGCGTATTGAAAGCCTCAATGGCGTAAAGTGTTCACACATACATTAGATTGTCAGCGCCGTAAAGTGTGCGATGACATAGCCTTTCAATACGCACGCACTGATCGGGCCAGCAATGTGGAGCAGGTAGTGACACACACCACATGCGCTTTATGGCACGGCCCGATCTGAACTGTGCATGCTGATTCAAAACTTGACAGTATGGTATATTCATTTTAGTTCCACATTAGTTGACCATAATGACAATATTCACCCTGTGAAATAAACGAACCAGTCTGCGTGGCGCATCAGTGACGTCCAAAGTTCGATCCCCGTAAGGGGAAGCATAGGTGTGCACATCTAATGAACCCCATTTAGGGCGAAACACATGTTGAGTACTCTTTATATTATTGGGCAGGTACTGTGTGTGTGTATATATAAAGTATGTGGTGTTTTTATTTTTCCAGTCACGTAACAAATTATATGGACTAATTGTGCTTGTTTAAAAATATCTTTAAATATAAATTATTATTAATAAAATTGGTATTTGTCTTGAGGCATTAGGTTTAGAAAACCTAATGTAGCCAACCAATTTTATAGAAATAAATGATCCTTTTTCATCAAAAGATGAATGTAACACTGTGTTGCATGGTATTGTGCTGACTTCCCCCCTTAGTGTTAACTGTGACTATCCACTTGTTAAGATTCTTTAATCCATTCTCAGTTGCAATCGGGTTAAATGCTGAAGGAATCAAGAGTATAAAGCTACCGGTTCAAATCCTCCTTTATTTCAATGTGTTTTTAATGTTGTTTCAATGTGTCTCTGTAAAACCCAGAGAAACCAAACTTACCTATTAAGACAATACAATTGAACTGAATTTAACAGCTGTAAAATAACATTTTCTTGTAACTGAGCAGAATTTAAACAGCATGAAATAGTTCAGTTTATGATTAACATCATGTGGACAAAGGGCAGTGACATTCTTTCTTGCAAGTTTAATCAACATAACACACCAACCTTGTCTGTGTGCAGACTCCTCATCTAATGTGAATGGTTTTATTTATCCATATTTATACAGAGCCAGTTCATTTTTATAACTTTAAAAAAGGAAATAATACACTTTTTCATACATTTTTTATTGAATAAATAGTTTAATAATAGCAAAAGTGAAAGAATATACACACATACATATATATAACAGTGAGAGTCAAATGAGTAGAAAAATCAGTAATCATAAAGATGTACAAATGGTAAATAAATTTAACTAGAACACAGATACAATGAAAATGGCCAACAATGGGAAGGTGTTAAAAACTATTAAGGAAAGGGAACAAAAACATATTCACAGATTTTTACCTTAGTATTTTTAAAAAATGTTAGCCAAGGTTTTGAACACAGTAAAAGTGAATCATTAAATCTGTCATAAAAGGGATAAATGCTACTTTAGCTTTATGAACAAGTTACTACTCGCTTCCCGGGTCCTCCCTGTGTGGAGTTTGCATGTTCTCCCCGTGTCTGCGTGGGTTTCCTCCCACAGCCCAAAGACATGCAGGTTAGGTGGATTGGCGATTCTAAATTGGCCCTAGTGTGTGCTTGGTGTGTGGATGTGTTTGTGTGTGTCCTGCGGTGGGCTGGCACCCTGCCCAGGATTGGTTCCTGCCTTGTGGGATTGGCTCCAGCGGACCCCCGTGACCCTGTGTTCGGATTCATCGGGTTGGAAAATTCGATGGATGGATGGATATTTTTCCTGATCTGTCCCTTAAAAGTTGTTCATAAATAATATTTATATATCACCTTTGCTTACAAGTGTAGCTTAAATTGCTCTACAAAAATATACAGTTACAAAGAAAATTGAAGGTATTATAAAAGTAAATAAGAAGAAAGTGTATGGGTCCTTGTCCTTTGTAATAAATGCACTGCATGGTCAAATGGCCAGGGACAAAGACAAACTTGCAGCCTTCAAGGATGGTGGAGACAATAAATCTCTGGGGGTCCCAAGCCAAAGCCCACACAGCCCCCTCTACACATCCCAGCATACATAATTGTGGCCGTTTCAGTCCAATCACAATTCCATTTCAGGACATTTTGTGAACTTTGTTTCTTTCCGGCACCACAGGCAGCTGGAGTTGATGTAACAGTGGAGACACAGGGCACCCCTGCAATAAACTGTAAAAAAAAAAAACAGAGAAAAACAACAGAAATTACTGCCTAGTGCAGATCGTACAAAATGTATTACCAGTAATTAAAGTAAATAACATTTGTTTAGTGTCCTCTGCAGTGTTAAGAAGGAGGCTTTGGTTTGGGATAAAAGTAAAAAAGGCATAAAGAAAGGAAACTTGCCATTTTCTTTCATATAGTGTAGAGAGACGTCTTCGCTGACCATATTAGCACCTTTTGGGGAGTGTTGCGGTGGGTCTCGTGTAGACTGGAGAGATAGCTCTGCCATTGACCAGCCGGGATGGCATTGTCGGTCCTCCACTCCTGTGCGTGATACCACGTGCATCATAACCCTATAAGTGCAAAAGAAAATGCGAAGCGCCTTAATATTAGTTTACCGCGGTCTAGCAAAGGGATCCCGTGTTTGCAGTTGTCTGGGCAGTAGCTCAGGGGAAGGAGGAAAAAAATGGAAAGTGCTTACTTTCACTCAAGGCAGAAGCACAGTCCACGTCTGAAAAGCCAGCCCAGCTATGCACGCGTGCGCCGGCTGCTCGACTTTTTATAGTAATTATGCGGGACAGGAGACGCCGCTTTTCGCAAACGCGTTCACGTCATCGCGTACCCCGGGAGGGATGACGTACAGCAGTTTAATTGGTCAGAGCAGGGGCGCCGAATAGAAAAAGGGAATCATGGCCTCTAGAGGGGGTTCTTTCTGACTAGTTTGGAGAAAGGTACTTGGTAGATCTGCGTTTTACAATTTACTAAGCATTACGGCTTGTGCTTTGCTTATTGTAAATATTTTTTCATGTATATATAAATATTAACTTTGGTGGAGGTATTTATTGGGTTGTGGTTATTGGTGCACTGTTTATTTTTGTATATGCACTTTTTTCTGTATTTTGAATATTTTTGGGTGAATCCTGTTGTAGCTCTCTTCACAACAACACAGACACAGGTCGGTTCTTTTAAACGGGCGTTTATTGCTTGGGCTCTTGTTACTCACTCCGTCACGCCAGCACGCCGTGAGAACTATAGTAAGTAATCAGTACAAAATACATTAGCGAATACAGCAACTTTCATACACATACGATGGAATACAAAACATTTAGTGCAAACATGAAACAAAAGACATATATATTACATATATTACAAATAAAATACCTCGTTGGCCGCTTGTCATGAAAAGAGGTCTTTAAATCACTTTGTTTTAGCTTCAGACAGTTCAGTTTGAAACCCTTTTTGCAACATGGCAGAGCCTCGCGAGAGACATCCGCCCACCTGCGGTTCATGGGGCAAGTCCTTCTCATGTTCTCCTGATAACCCCTAAGTGTGTTCTCGCGAGACATTACTTTACATACAGTACATATTAAAGTCATTTAATAACAAATAAATTGGAACATGCAAATTTACTATATACATCACGTTTTTAAATTTAGATATTTAAAACTATACATTTATAAGGTTATGTAACACATTATAAAATCCATTATCTACAACATGAACTTTCCATTAAATATTGTTCAATAACATTTACACTCCCACCAAAATCACTCATTGACCTGAATTGAGAGATTTTCTTCAAAAGCAAACTATAAGAGAAGTGTGCGAGTCTGTGTACCTTTATGTGTGACTTAGTTGGCCTCAAGTAAGGTAACTACTTTATGAATAGGTCTCTCAAGATAAACTGATCTAGTGAGTGGTTCTCCTTTATCAAATGTAGTGTCACTAAGTAGAAGTTTCACTTTTCGTACTTTGCCATCTGCGCTGAGTTGAGCTTCCACAATCCTGGCGAGCTTCCACTCATTTCTTGGTGCACTGTCATCTTGTAAAATTACAATGTCATCTACTTGTGAGTTTCGTGATGTCTTCTGCCATTTCTGTCGTTGTTGAAGATTTAGCAGGTATTCTCGTTTCCATCGTTGCCAAAATTCATTGGCCAGAAACTGTACTCTTCTCCACCTTTTGTGCAGATAGAGATCTGCTTTGCAGAACTGTCCAGGAGGTGGAAGAATAACTGATGATTTCATGGTTAGAATATGGTTGGGAGTGAGGGGTTCTGGGCCAGTAGGATCATGAAGATGCTCAACACTTAGTGGTCTGCTGTTGATTATTGCCATTGTTTCATAGAGAAATGTTCTCAAAGTTGTGGTGTCAAGTCTGCTGGCTGACTTGTCGAGCATAGCAGTCAGGGCACTTCGAATTGTTCGAATTTGGCGCTCCCAGACTCCACCCATGTGGCTAGCTGATGGAACATTCAACACAAATTCACAACCAAGTGCCCTTTGACGATCTTGATCCATTCCTCCAAGCAACTTAGAAAGCTCCATTCTAGCACCAATAAAATTTGTTCCCCTATCGCATCTCAATTGGCGCACAGGTCCTCTGATAGCTATGAATGCTCGAAGTGCATTTATGAATGCGTCTGTCGTCAAGTCGTCAAGCATTTCAATGTGCACTGCTCTGGAACATAAGCAAGTGAATAACAATCCGTATCGTTTTATTTCTTTTCTTCCTTCCCTCACAATGAAAGGTCCAAAACAATCAAGACCACAGTAAGTGAAAGGGGGGGATGTTTCAGTTCTCTCTTCAGGCAGATTTGCCATGTGTTGAACCTCTGTTGTTCTTCTGTATCTCCTACATTTTACACACTTGTAAATGTGTGAGGAGACCACATTTCCACATCCTAAGATCCATATTCCGTTTGCACGCAACTCATTCATGGTCATGCCTCTTCCTTGGTGGTGTATGCGCTCATGATGATGTTTGATGAGAAGGGCTGAAACATGAGATTTCTTCGGAAGTATCACAGGATGTTTTACATCATGATGTAAGGCTGATTGAGATAGCCGCCCTCCCACTCTGAGGACACTGTTCTTGTCCAAAAAGGCATTCAACTGGCGTAGCCTGTTGTGCTTGTTCAAGGTGTCTTCCTTCTGGTCTTTAATCTTCTTTATTTCTTCAGCAAATGCTTCTTCTTGTGTCATCTTGATGATGAATATTTCTGCTTCTCTTCGTTCTTCAAGGTTAGTTGACTCATTCGTTCTTGACTGAAATCCCTTGAACTCTCTGACAAATCTTTTAAGCCTGGCAACAGCTCTAACTACTCTAGACCAGTCAGAGAATTTAATAAAGCGGTTCACCACTGAATTCAGTTCTCTTGCTTTAACTGCCTGAGCGTGTGCCCTGCGAAGCTCGGGATCAGTTGCTTCTACTTCTCCCACCATTCTCTCTTCATGTGGGAGATTCTGTTGCCAAAGAAAGTTGGGTCCTTTCAGCCAGTTGGACTCTTTCAGTTGAATTGCACTCAGTCCCCTTGAGGCGTAATCAGCTGGGTTGTCTTCAGAGCTGACGTGTCGCCATTGTTCAGGTTTTGTGCTAGATCTTATTCGCTGGATCCGGTTGGCTACGAATGTGTGAAACCTTTTAGCATCATTGTTCACATAGCCAAGGACCACCTTTGAGTCAGTCCAGTAATACTCTTGCAGGGTTTTAATATCAAGCTCACGTTTGATGACATCACCAATGCGCACTGAAGTCACAGCTGATGATAACTCAAGTCTTGGGATAGTTGTTAGTTTGGTAGGGGCCACTCTTGCTTTACCCAAGACAAGTGAACAATTGATCTGTCCTGTTTCACTCATCGCTCTAAGATATGAGCATGCACCATACCCTTTGAAACTTGCATCGGAAAAGTTGTGAAGCTCATACAGTACGACTTCACCAAAGCTTGATGGAAGGTAGCTCCTTGAAATCTTCAGAGCTGCCAAATGAGGCAGATCTTTGAGCCATGACTCCCATTGTGGCAAGATGTGTTCAGGGAGAAGTTCGTCCCAGCCTACCTTGTCTTTGCACAGTGTTTGAAGGATCTGTTTGCCGATCAGTATGACTGGAGCCACAAACCCTAGTGGATCATAGACTGAGGCGACAGTTGAGAGAACCCCTCTCCTTGTTAGTGGGTTTTCTTTTACTACAACCCTGAATTGGAATTCATCTGTTTCGACACACCACTGGACTCCAAGTGCTCGCTCGATACAGAGTTCTGCTAGGGCCATGTCTAAATCTTTGGTTTGGGCACGTTCTTGTACTGGTATTGCCGCAATCACGCTTTTATCATTGGATACAAACTTGTGCAGGCGCAGATTTCCTGTTTCGCACAGAGCTCTGGACTCTGCCACCAGATGTATGGCTTCAGCAGGTGTCTTTACACTAGTTAGGCCATCATCCACATAGAAGCAGCCTAGGATAAACTTGATGGCTTCTTCACTGAACTTCCCATGACCCTGTGATGCCAGGTGGTTAAGTCCAAAGTTGGAGCAGACGGGGGATGAAGCTGCCCCAAACAGGTGTACCCTCATTCTGTATATCGAGGGTTTGGAGTCCAAATCACCTTTGTCCCACCAGAGAAACCTGAGATAGTCTTGGTGTTCCTTTGCAACATGGAACTGGTGAAACATTTTTTCAATGTCACACATTATGCCTATTGGACCCTTTCTAAATCGACACAAGACTCCAACTAATGTGTTAGTCAGGTCTGGACCAGTCAAGAGATGGTCATTTAGAGAGGTTCCTTGGAAGCGTGCCGAACAGTCGAAAACCACATGGATCTTCCCTGGTTTGTGGGGATGGTAGACACCATGGTGTGGAATATACCATGCTGGTTGGTTATCAAGTTCAAGCTGTGGCACCTTCTCAGCATCTCCTCTGTTTATGATGTCATTCATGAAGTTGACATAGTCCTTGTAATATTGTTCATTTCTCCTCAGTCGTCGCTCTAATGAGCTAAGCCTATGAACAGCACACTGTTTATTGTTTGGAAGATTAGGTTTGTCTGTCTTAAAGGGTAGCGGGAGTTCATAGTAGCCGTCTTCCTTGTGCCTTATTCCTGCTTTCACTTTAGACAAGAAGAGGAGGTCTTCTTGAGAAACTGGATTATCATCTGCAGTGTGATCTATGAAATCCGATTCAAGGATCTTAATTATGTCAAGTGGGATTATCTCTTTGACTTGAGTTCTGCACACAAAGTGTACTTTTTCCTTTAGCTGGACTAATGAATGCACAGCTGGTGTCACTTGTCGAACCATGATTCTGTGACTTGTTCCTATTGCATCGCTGTCATCACTTGCTGGATCTGAGCAACCAACAATGCTCCAGCCAAGATCAGTTCGCTGTGCATATGGATAATCCTCGTCACTAGACAGAATCTCCCTTGGAAGAAGGGCTCGTTGACAGTTATAGCCAATGAGAAGGCCTACTTCGCAGTCTAACTGTGGTGGAATCCTTTCTGATAATTGCTCCAGATGAGGCCATTTTAGAGCTGTTTGAGAAGTTGGAATATGTAACCTGTTTGCTGGAATGAACTCTCGTGTGAAAACAGGTGGTAGCAGAATTCTTTTCTTTAAGCTGTATCCTCTCACTTGTAGACCTGTCAGTTTCTGACATGGTACGACTGTTGACTTGGCAGACATTGTGGATAGCCGCAAACTGACATTTTCTTTGTTTGTGTTGAGGTCTTTGGCAACTTCGTCTAGTATGAAAGTTGTATCACTCTGTGTGTCTAAGAGTGCATAGACAAGGACTTCTTGATGTGGATGCTTGGTAGAGGATACCCAGACTGGCAGGATAGAGGACGTTTGTGTGCAGAGGCCCTCTTGTATGACTCTGTTGGTAGTTGCTGTTGCAGTCTTTTCTGTGGTGTCTGCCTCGTCTTTTGAAATGTCATTTCCATTTAGGTGCATTGGCTTCTGACATTCTTTGAACTTGTCGTCATGCAAACATGTCGGATGTCTCCTTTGACATTTTTCACATGTGCTTTTGTCATCACACCTTCTTGAGTGATGACCAGTCTTCAAACATCCAAAGCAAAGCTTCTCTGCGTGCACAAACTTGACACGATCCTGAACTGTTTTTTCAGTGAACCTCCTGCATTTGTTTAGGACATGTCCTGCCTTTTTGCAGAAGACACATGATGGAGTACTGCTCTGTGTTGTGTTTGTTGTCAGAGTCTTTGCTTGAATTATTTGATTTCGTGGATGCCTTTGTTTCTCACATTCCACACTCTTGTGTGCTTGTATTGAGGATATGGGATCACAAGCTAGATCTGCTTCCTTTGATAAAAAGTCAACAAACTCTTTGAATTGTGGGTACGCAGTCCTTACTTGCCTGACTTCCATCACTTTACGGTTCCATCTGGAAACAACCAATCTGGCAATTTCAGCAGAATCCTTTGATTCTCAATGCAATCATTAAGGACTTCCAGTGTCTTAATGTGGGACATTGCAGCCTCACAGCTCTTGAGGAAGTCTGCAAATTCTCTTAGTTCACAAGCTTCCTTAGAGCTTATCTTTGGCCATGCATGCAGCTTGTCTCTGAGGGACTTCCCAATTATGAATGGGTCTCCGAAACGTTTCTCTAATAGTTTCCAAGCCGAGTTGTATGCTTCTTCTGTGCCTAATAGAAGAAATCCTTCTACAGCTTTCTTTGCTGTGCCACCTAAATACTTTCTTATGTAATAAAGTTTTTCATTCTTTGGAATGTTTTTCCGTTCTATTAATGTTTCAAAAGATAGTTGCCAGTCTTTGAATTTCAAAGGGTCTCCAGTAAATACTGCAGGCTCTGGTGTTGGAAGACGATTAGCACTTATAGCTTCTGCTAGCACATTAACCAGATCTAAGCTATTCTGCTCTTGGGGCCTGAACACTGTGGCTGGAGGAGGTTGAAGTAACAGTGGTAGACAAGGGGCTTGACTTGTAACTCCTAGGGATTGAGGAATGAATAAGGGACTTGATGCATTGAGAGCCTGGGTTGTGACTGGAGGGATTGTGGGGTTAGGGACTTGAAGTTCTCCTACTACTTCCACATCATACAACATGTCAGTCATATCAACATTCTCTTCAGCTTCATTATAAACCTTTACTCGGGCTCTAGCAGCATTCAGCTTCTTTACTTCTTCTAGGCGTGCAAGCTTTCTGTGTTTATCTTGGATTGCTTGTTGTCTAGCTAAGTTCTCTGATTCAAATTGTGCTAGCCGTTGTTTATTTTCAGCCTCTAGCATTTGAAGTTCTGTTTCTTCCCTGTCTTGTTCTTCCAGTACAGCCAAGACCTCCTGTGATGCAGCAGCTTCAGCCACAGCCTCTATTCTTTTGACTGAGTGGATGCTATAGTGGTTGGAACTACATCTTGATTGACGAGACAGTGGCCTAGATACAGAACCTATTGAGTCTAAGATTGATCCAACATCGGGCCAAGGTTCTTCGTCTTTATCTGCTCTATGCCCTTTAAGGTGTCTCTCTGCCCTTTGAATAATGAATCCTGAGAGTGCGCCGCAGGTCTGGTTCAGGGGTTTGTACTTGACGCAACTCTTCATAAATGACCTTCACATCAGAACAGGTCCGTTTCATGTTCTCAATAAGCTCGTTCAATTCATCCTCAGAAGCATCATCAGTCAATAACTCCTTGCCTATTCTTGCATGACACCTCCACTTTTCATAGTTGATTTTATATCGACGTTGTATGCCCTTCAGTCTTTCTCCTTGAAATTCTCTTCCCTTTTCTGTTAGGGTGCGCATTCTTTCACTTCTTCGTAGCTGTTCTACTTCTGTAGATTCGGTGTCTGTAGCTTCAGCAGATGGTTTAACATTTTTACGGCAGGTCTCAGTACTTATGTCAGACATCTTGAGATAAGGGTAATACAAACTATGTAGATATTAAACTCAAATTGGGCTTCTTCTACGCTATGTGTAAGTGAAAGCTACAGTAGACTGTTTGAACAGCCATGAAAGTTCACATATGTGTGTAGAAATCTTCCAAATACACTGTAGACATCAAATTTACATCAAAATAACTCAGAATTTAAACTTCTGTAAACTTCACATTAACTTCAGGTTCAAAACAAAATAAGAAAAATGATATTTGCTTGGCATAAATAAGTAAAACCTTGATCACAGCAGGAATATGGTTAGAAATACATTAAATAACTTATCCTTTATATAACAACTAGCAAAATACCCGCGCTTCGCAGCGGCGAAGTACTGCATTAAAATTTTTATTAAGAAGAAAATTTAACCTTTTTAAACTGAGGGAAAATATGCCAATAATTATTTGTTAAGGATCTCTTTGTATACCACATTGTGAGTTCGGCCATCCGGTTGTAACATGACCAAGCTGTGCGCTGAGCTTACTCTTGAGCATGCAACTTAGAGTTGGCCATGTGAACAGTAATCTTGTCTCAAATCTCACAGCTTGGATTGCTGCTGTCATAATCAGTTTGAGGTTCATGGTTTGTTTCAATTACGACAGTATTTGCAGGACTTGTGTTGAAGTGACATTCGGCATCTGTCAAGCGTTGTAAGCTTACAACCGGTTTCATCGATAACTTTACATGCAGCTTTTGAGAGTTTAAACATTCATAAACATCAAAGTGTCCACTACTGAAATCGTCACCTGTGAATGTAAGATGTTTAAGAGGCATTGGCGGTTGTCGAAAGGTGTAAAATATTTGGCCATTTCGGTACACTTGAAAGCACCAACCGAACAATTCAGCGGCAGCCATCAACTCACATGCAGAACCATAGGTGAAGGGCTTAAGCATTTCACTCTTCTAGTGCTCCTGTGTAGTATATTTATCTCCTGTACCGTCATCAGTCCACACCTTGAACCTGTCCCAGTCATTCAATACATAAGACACAATGTTCTTCCGGATATCAACAGTGAGCCTGATATGGCCGTGCAATATGTAACACAGAGAATGGAAAAGGTAGGTGCCATCTCCGGGCAAGGAAACCACTCGGTAAGTGATAGTTCTTTGATCGATGGTGATTACCTCGATAGATATGGTAATGGGGGTTGAAATGATGAAGGAAATGGGTACCTGAGTAACGTAAAGTAAGTGTAAAATACCTATACAATAACTATAATTGTAATAAACAAACAATAAAACAGCGGAGAAGCCGTGGATTAAACAAAAAGGCTGTAGTTATCAGCAGGGAGACGTGAATCCCGTGGCGAAGCAAGGAAGGGAATGTAGAGACTGGAGCGATGGACAGCCTTATATAGGCAGGCAGCCAACAACGTGGGAGGCGTTGGGATGGGGGACCCAACGCCGCCTCACATGGTGACCAAGCTGCAGGCTATGGACGTATATATGTACGTAAGTAGGATTCAGTTAGCGTTGGGAACCCGTGTACCAAATTTCTTGAAGATGGGCCCATAAGTAACAAAGACTGTTGAAAAGTTCAATATAGCGACCGACAGTGGCATCATACCACTGAAATAAGTACGTACATTGGTTTCGGTTAGTGCAGGGAAGCCGCCTACCAAATTTCGAGAAGATGGGGCCGTAAATAATAAAAGTTCAACATGGCGGACGTTGTTGAATGTTATGACCGTTATGCGTAGAATTTCGAAATGAAACCTGCTTAACTTTTGTAAGTAAGCTGTAAGGAATGAGCCTGCCAAATTTCAGCCTTCTACCTATACGGGAAGTTGGAGAATTAGTGATGTTGGAAAATTCAATATGGCGGCTGACAGTGGCGTCATACCACCGAAATAAGTACATACATTGGTTTCGGTTAGCGCAGGGAAGCTGCCTACCAAATTTCGTGAAGATGGGGCCATGAATAAGAAAGTTCAATATGGCGGACGTTGTTGATCGTTATGACCGTTATGCGTAGAATTTCGAAATGAAACCTGCTTAACTTTTGTAAGTAAGCTGTAAGGAATGGGCCTACCAAATTTCAGCCTTCTACCTACACGGGAAGTTGGAGAATTAGTGACGTTTGGAAAATTCAATATGGCGGCCGACAGTGGCGTCATACCATCGAAATAAGTACGTACATCGGTTTCGGTTAGCGCAGGGAAGTCACCTACCAAATTTCGTGAAGATGGGGTCAGCCTTCTACCTACACGGGAAGTTTGAAAATTGGTGACGTTGGAAAGTTCAATATGGCGGCCGACAGTGGCGTCATACCATCGAAATAAGTACATACATCGGTTTCGGTTAG
>JANRMT010062796.1:42827685-42874395 GCA_026402145.1 Polypterus bichir lapradei
TATTTTCCCTCAGTTTAAAAAGGTTAAATTTTCTTCTTAATAAAAATTTTAATGCAGTACTTTGCCGCTGCGAAGCGCGGGTATTTTGCTAGTAACAAATAAATTGGAACATGCAAATTTACTATATACATCACGTTTTTAAATTTAGATATTTAAAACTATACATTTATAAGGTTATGTAACACATTATAAAATCCATTATCTACAACATGAACTTTCCATTAAATATTGTTCAATAACATTTACACCTGTATTATACACTGTTTGGAGGAGCAGCTTCCTGACTTGGATCACAGTGGAGGAAGACAGTTTCACATTTTGCTTTTGTGTATATATATGGATTTCACTAGTTTGTGTGTATTTTACTTTTTCATTTGGGACTTTCAGGAAGCACTGTAAATACTGTATACAGTCATTTCTGGGCTCCATTTAATTACTGTTTTTGTGTGTCCTTTGCGGTATTGGACTGTGTATTAATATATCAATTCTGCAGGACATTCTTTTTGTTTTTTCTTTAAGTGCACCTGTAAATAAAACCTCACTTTATTTTTTCAAAAAACCCAACCCTTTTTGTGTCCGTGTCTCCCTGTCTTACACCATCATCCTGGTCATGCTTGGTCCCAATACTAGACACCTAGAGTGTAGGCTGGTGATTCCAATTCCCACTACATGGGGTGTCACATACAACCAATGCAAGTAATTAAGAAAAAGCCAAATTAGAAAAGTGGGCTTGCTGAAGTTTTTTGAGATGCTCGACATCTGTAGCCTGGCACTTCTCTATTGGGAAAGCATTCCAGATGTTTTTGCATGAGTACAAAAAGCTGCCGGTTTTAATGGTTGATCTTGGAATTAAAATAAAAGCAATGTTTGAGAAAAGAATTGTTGGGAGTAGACACTTCAAAATACAGGCAGGGTCTAAAATACTCAAAGTGTTCTATCGTATTTCATAGAACCTTGAAAACAGTTCTACATGAGACAGGCAGCCAGTGTAATGAGACAGACAGTTTTCTTAAGTTGTGTGGGGGGAGGGGGGGCAGTACTTGGCAAAAGCACAACAGATCAGACCAGAGATTTAGATGCTAGAAGTGTCGGGCAGACAGGCCACCCACTGCCACTATTTCAAAATACAACAACAAAGCACAGTGACTTAAGAAAATAAATGTTATTTTGCAACATGGAACAACATCCCTGTTTAGTGAGTTGGTACTGATGTGCCTCAGTCTCTGTGTTTCTGAGGATTCACTCTCTGAGGCTTTCCTGCCTAAAATTAAAAAGCTTGTGTTAGTTACTGGACAGAGAGGGCAAACATACAGGACAGTATTCAAGCCAGAAAAATATTACAGATCAAATAATAAATATGAGGAGTCTTAGCAGGAGTTGTGCACAAATTACTTCTAAAACTGAAAGCCTCAGTAGTCTTACCTGTAGAAATAGCAAATCTAACATGAACTGCACATCATCCTGAATTGGGAATTTTAAAAGTAGAAGAAAAGGACATGCAGTTATGTCTCAGAATTCAGGTACACTGGCATATGTTCAGCCATCTGGTTACCACTGGGTATCCCGCAGCAAAAAGAAATAAGTTATTTGTAAGGAGAAAGCCTTCTCCATTATATTCAGTTAAATATATGTGTGTGTATTTCTCCTAAATCAACAACTTAAAAGATAAACTAATGACAAGTGACAACAGCAGGTGCCCAGTCTGTCATTGTGCCGCATTAGACACACACCACATATCTCTGCTGGTATTGGATATTAATTATAAAATTGCCTGTTCTTTGCCATTTAAGTTTTTTCTACCAAGCAAGGTTAAAGAAATTAATTTCAAAATTATGAATAAATAGTACCCAACTAATAAATTAATTTATAAGTATCTCTATATATAATCTTCATTTGGATCTAGATCTTTGTTTGTCCACGAATAAATTAAAAGAAGCAGCACTAGATGGCAGTAGAGAGCCAGCTATACTACTGAAGACTGTAGTACTCCAGTCACACCTCAAAACACAGACATTCAAACTAAACAAATTATTGTGCTTTAAATTAACTAAAGAGATCTTCATTTAGATCTTGATCGTTGTTTGTCCGCGAATTCCATGCATGCGTAGACCACCTTCCAGTTTAGTACGTTGTTGTTACTCACGGATGTCAACAATGTGCTGGAATAACGAAAGGGGTGGTGGACAGTGTTACGCTGGTTAGATCCTGAGGCCTGGTTAGAGAATGAGATTGCCGAAGATAAAAGGTACGTGCCTATGTAACATATGAATGAAAGAAAGACAGTGGGTAAAATGAATGACAACGTAACAGCACGTTACGGAAATTATTATTGTTACGTTGTAGCCGGCGAGTGCTGAGCGTCTCACAGTTGTACCGTGGCTTGCTCACATGTCAGTGAAGTGATCCCTATTTATGCTTTAAAGAGCCTGGATACCTATGTGTCCCCCTTTTATAACCATTGCTCGGTGTATATTGCCTTACTCTTTGGATTGCCACAAAGCAACCTGCGAGATTGGAGAAAGGTTGAGAAGAGATCGTGAGAGGAAACGACAGCGTTGTGAAAATGAGACGGACTGTGAACGGACAGAAGCAGAAATGCTCCTACACCACCACATAATTACGATTCAGACAGTGATTCCGAGTAGGCCGTTCCTATCGAATCAATATCCAAGGGTTTTCTTTTGTAATTTTGTTTCCCTTATAAAAAATCATAATGCTGTGCGATGAAGGGCCCAGTTCACGACTGGCAGCTGCGTTTAAACAGGGAGCCCTTCACAGACAACTTTAACACGCGCAACATAGTTGGGCGCACATGGCTAGTGACATTAATATATTCCCAAAATATAACTTTTGTACAAATTAAGACAAATCCTCTTTCACATTTATTTTACTTCTAGTTCTATTCTGAAATGTTTTAGAAAGATTTATTTCTGTTACTGTCTTGAATGACAAAACATTATCTCACTGTTAAATTATTGTTCTTTTTCTGCATACAATTTTGAAGACTCAATGTTAGAAAATGTAGTAACTGTGGTTTCCTTGCTTGGTAAATTTCCTATACATAAGTGTAAAGTTCATAATGTTAGACCCTCTTTTACATCTTTCTGTATGGCCATTAATATGTTAGAAATAGCTTTAAAAATAGAAAAAACACTAAAGCAATTAAAACCTGTAAGATTCAGAGCTGATTCATTAACAATTTGTAATTCTATTACCCGCATCCCGTTTTCTAGTAATAACTTAGCTGTTGCTACTCTTGTATGTAATTTAGCCATCATCATTATATATTTGTTAAGTTTATTATGGAAAAACTCTTGTACTGATATAATCTGATATCAACATAATAAAAAATATACTGATGGCTTTGGAGGGCACACTTTACACCGGTCGAGTGTCAGACGTGCACTACTAATTCTATTCCTAATTCAACATCTAGACTACATTGTTTTACTTAATTTTTAGCATGCTTTTCACTCTTTAAGATAAAAAAGTGGACAAAACACCACTAAATGCTAATAGGGTGTTATGAAAAGAATGACATACTGTACATCCATTAATCCATTAACCCTATTACGGAAAATGCGTGACTTTAGGATATAGAGGGTTGGGCAATGACTAACTGACTGGCTGTGACTTTTACATTTAAACCACGACATTACGAAGGTCGTATTGCAACTGAAAATGAAAATCCTTATTGCCTTTTTCCATCAATACGATGTACTTACAAAAAGCTGTACATATCCATTATAAAGTTCACAGATACAGGTCACATTTCATTTCGATCCCTCTTCATTCGCCTGAAGTTAAATTTTTCAGGTGACATATATTCTTTCAAGATGTTATAAAATTCAAAAGTTGTCATTTTTCCAGTAAGAAGTCCAATTATAGACAGAAATAAACACCAACACAAAAATTACAGGTTTACAATTCAAACCTGACAAGTGACGTGGTAAAACATTAAACATGCACAGTACAAATCGGGCCGCGTTGTGAAATCAATTTTTATTAAGCAGAGATCGCGTGCACGAGACAAATCGGATGGGGATGGGGAATCGGATTTCTTGCAAAATAAAAAACGTGGATCGGGTACGGTGAATAAGAGTCCGGCTGCAGGCAAATGTATCCAGCTGCAGGTCGCAGACTCGGCCTTCCACGCCTCCTGCCTCCCACACCACGCCCCCAGCATTCGCGTCCGTCCTCTGTCACATCGCTTTAGTTGAAAAACTAGTAACGTTGATTTACCCTGTAACCCTAAAAGACGATATTAATATGACTTTTTCCAATAACGAGGCAAGAATCCGATTTTCTCTTTATGGTATTACTGTCGTATTTACTTTTAGAAACAAAAAAACAGTTTTATAATTTATGATTCAGGTTTCGATATAAATCATATATTTTCGAACGTAATCTATTGGCTAACACGTGAACACTATTGGTTTATGAATATTTACTATTCGTTTGCGTATGTACAAGAATGGTTTCATTCATATGAACTGCACTGGTTTGTGTCCGTATATTATCGGTTCGTGCGTGAACTCAATCAGCTTGTATACGTATGCTTTTGGTTTGCATATGAACTACTGTACAGTAATCCCTCCTCCATCGCGGGGGTTGCGTTCCAGACCCCCCCGCGATAGGTGAAAATCCGCGAAGTAGAAACCATATGTTTGTATGGTTATTTTTATATATTTTAAGCCCTTATAAACTCTCCCGCACTGTTTATAAATATTCCCCGCAGCGTTATACAGCATAATCCCTTTGTATTCTCTTAGATATTAGGTAAGATTCATTGAAATTATGTATATAAACACACACTGTTTATATACAGTAAAACCTAAATATTATTTTAAAGATATTGAGTGTCTCCGATATCACATATGTTACAGTCATTACGAAAGACAGGCCACCAGCAATAAATACGTACAATGCAAGAAAAATAGTATACAGTAAATGTATTAATTATTTATGGTTACTCACCAACAATGACACGATGACTTGTCCGATAACAATGAGTTTAATTTTACTGCACAACAAAGGAGAGCGTTACAGCCCTTGTAAAGGAGCCACTTCAGGCGATTGTGTAGCACTGCCGTTGTTCTTCTTCTGGCAGTCTTCAATCCAAATCCCTAAAGCAGATTCCATCCAGACTACTGCCTTATTACATCCACTTACAACTCGTTTTGCACCCTGGTTAAAAGGACGCTGCAGCCGTAGATCTTATATTCCTTTCCTACTTTTTAAATAAAAAGAATCGTAGCCTTCAACAAATCCAAAACGTTTACCTTTTCGGCAATCGTTAACATCTTCTTCTTGCGCTTGGGCACGGCACCTGAAGCAGTAGCAGATTGTTTTGGAGCCATAATGAAGGGCTTGACTATGCACAAAGATAAACACTAAAGAGCACAACTCTTTACACAGCGAAGCACGTTGATGCTGAATGAGCGAGATGAGACTTCCTGGTTAACACTGCATAGCTCCTGCGTGCTCTGATTGGTTAGCTTCTCAGTCAGGAGAACTTAACTGCGTGCTCTGATTGGTTAGCTTCTCAGCCATCCGCCAATAGCGTCCCTTGTATGAAATCAACTGGGCAAACCAACTGAGGAAGCATATACAGGAAGTAAAAAGACACATTGTCCGCAGAACCCGCGAAGCAGCGAAAAATCCGGTTTTATATATTTAGTTATGCTTTCATATAAAATCCGCGATAGAGTGAAGCCGCGAAAGTCGAAGCGCGATATAGCGAGGGATTACTGTATACTGAATTGAACTTTATTACTGGTTCATGTGCGTTTGCTATTGGTTTGTGAGTGAATTACATTGGTTTGCATGCGTAATCAATCAGTTTGCGCATCAGCTATATTGGCTTGTGTTCATATACTACTGGTTTGCTTACGTATAGCACTGGTTTTTCATATGGACTATACTGGTTTCACGTGGGTAATATATTGGTTTCGCATATGAACGCTATTGGTTTTGTGTATGTACTAGACTGAGTCCTTGCCAGTCTTCTACTGGTTTTATGTATGCATACTATGCCGGCTTTGTGAAAGTAACGTGCTGGATTTATGTGTGCACTATATCGGTTTTGCATATGAAACATACTGGTTTACGAACGCACACTATTACAATGTTGCGTGTGAACTATATCGGCTCTGTGTGTGAACTATATTGGTTTTCACGTGGTTTTCAGAGGCAGTGGGAGGGGCAAGGAAAAGAAAACTCGAGGTTTGCTACAGACAGCCATTTTCAAACGTGAAGAGGAACGGGTAGGAGCGATAATTTAAAACCGCTGAAAGTTTTCACTACAATAAGTTTATGAAAGGGTTAGGAGCTAAATAAAACTGTTTTAATGGTTTTTGCCCATAAGTCTGAAATTAAGTGTACACAGTTTAGTTGGTGCCTCCTATCAATTGTTAGCTGTTTTGGTGTGTTTGGACCTAACAAAAAGTGTTGGCATTTGTGAAAATCGAATTAAAAAGGGAAATAATTGAAATATTATTCTGAAATAATTAATGAAAATGGCATCTAAACACGAGATAATTGATTATTTTTTAGATATTAATGATACAGTATGCAGGCTTGAAACTGTACAGAATGACGCAAACCAACTTGAAAGAATCCATCGTCATCTTGGAGATCATCTTCATTTAATTTTTAAAATTCTAAATACCCTTTACTCATTGTCTAGTGAAAATCAGTCATTTTCCATTCTGAGCCAATTACATAATGTGTTAAGATCTGTTTATGATCAAACAGAGGAAAGAATATTGTGGTTAGAAAGAAATGATTTTTTTTTCATTCAAGAGCCTTCAGAAAATCAAGGAAGATTAATGATTTGTCATTTCTTTTCTAGTAGGCCAAGGTAAACAAGTTATTTGTGTTATTCTTTGATCTAATATTATAAATCATTTCGCTTTAAGAAATAGTGACAATTGTTTTCAGCACAAAATAAAGAAAAATATCCTTGTACTTTGCAACTTGCAGTTGCATGTTGTGTTGAGTGTCAAAGAAAGGTACAGTATATTAATAATGCTGGTGATGTCTAAAGTCTTGTGGCCATGAAAAAACTGAAAATGTAAACTACAAATACTTTAAAGCTGGCTGTCTGACTAAATGTCAGCTTAATATTTTGTAGTTAGAATATGAAAATTGTTCTTGAATTTTGCAAAAGGATTGGTTTAGTTACATTTTTGTGTTGTGTGTTTATTGTTCACCTCCCTTGTTTGCTCCTGTGTAGTGTGATGAACTCCATTGCTTCTACACTAATAAAAATTAATGAAAACTGTTGAAATAAATTAATTAAAAGCCTGGTGTGTTGTTTATGTACAAAGTATATGAAGTTACTAAGCAA
Organism: Polypterus bichir lapradei; assembly: GCA_026402145.1. Taxonomy (NCBI): domain Eukaryota; kingdom Metazoa; phylum Chordata; class Cladistia; order Polypteriformes; family Polypteridae; genus Polypterus; species Polypterus bichir. The sequence continues at coordinate 42,835,037 of JANRMT010062796.1, forward strand.
AATTCGGTAAAAGGTTACATTTTCCTGAAATCTGCAAAACTGTAGTAGTGGAGACTTAAAAAACAATACAAAACATTCTTTATTTTATATATTTCTCTACTAATGAACATCATACTAAGGCACTTTAGAAGTGCAGATCTTTTACACAGTAAGACAGTGGTGGTTATTGAAGTGCCAGCCATGTGGTTTATAATAAAAGAAGCACATTGCCTGTCTGACATTTCCTTATTATTCCATTAAACCAAATTACATTGAAGTAGAGTTAAAACAGAAATCTATAAAATAATCTTATAACTTCATAGTGGTACAATAGTTACTGGTGCCACTTCACAACCTTTCAGTTGCAATCTAGGCTTGGTCTTGTGTCTGAGGATTTTGCTTGTCCTTCATGTGTCCATGCTGGTTTTTCATAAGATATGTAGGTTTTCCTCCTACATGTGCACTAAGTCCATTGGTGACTCTTAACTTGGCTCCTTATGAAGGCATTTGAGCTGTGATGGACACACACAAATTCCAAGGTTATTTTCTGCCTTGGACCTGTTGCTGATGGAATTGGCTCCATTCTCCAGATCTCTGAACTTTATTTTAAGATAGTTTGAAAATGAGTGGATGTTTCAATTACGATGCTTGGTTGTAATGTAGTAAATAAAAATAGTTTTTGTATCAGCTTTAATCTGTCTTACAGATAGCACTTTCACAATATTTTTGCAGTTGTAATTACTCCTGAATTTAATAATCCATTAACTCTCGTAAACCCTTACAGAATGCTGGTACAACTAGCTGGGACCTCAGAATTGTTCTGAGTAAGCAGCATGTCCATAGCATGATCTAGACTCCTCATAGTCACAATCATTTAGGAACAGATACACTTATTGGCAGTGCAGAAGGACCTGTATAGTACAAAAAAAGAGTACAAAGAATATTCAGAGTTTAATATCTGCCTTTTTACTTTGTTTCAGCTGGTGTCGTAATGTGTCTTTTGTCTCCATTATCCACCCAGACTATTGCACTTCAGTAATGTTTAAATGTTAATGTAAATCCTCAACCATACAGATAATTAATTTCCATATAACAATTACTTCTTCTCAGTATTTAATTCATCCTTATTCCAGCTGTCATTTTAACAATTACATTATTTTTGCTAATGATATTTTCAGTAGCATACAATATGAAAATTCTTTGACATTTGGTATTTTCGCTTAGAGGTTTATTTTATTTTCCTCCTAATTTGCTACTGTGACAGATACTTATTCATCACACCATCCTGGCAAAATGTGTAACATTTTACAGTGTATACTTCAATGTTCCTGTGTAAAATAAACAGTTAAAATTCTAAGAAGGTAATGTATCAATTGAATTTAGTATATTTCGGTGTATTTATCAGTCCATCTGTATCTACTGTAAATGTATATTTATGTGTACAGGTATCAGATACCCAGGAATCTTTTGGAAAACCTAAATGATTTAGGATTTTCTTTTATTTCTATTGCAAGACTGTTCTGTATTGGCACACGGACATCATATCGTCATCGACAAAGAATGGGGCTCCTTGCAAACTCCAGGTTCAGCCAAATCTCTGATTCTGAGCTTGATACTTTAATTCTTGAAGTTAGGCATTCAGCTCTTTACATAGGTGAAAGATACATTTCTGGCAGCCTGTGTTCATGTAGCATTTGAGTGCAATGATGTAGAATAAGAGAAAGACTTCATATAATTGATCCTGTTGGAAGTATAATTCGAAGAAGGTATGCAATTCAAAGAAGAGTATGTAGTGTTCCTGAACCAAATTATCTTTGGTAAGTGTTTTGTCTTCTGTAAAATTGCATTGTGAAAAACTATTTTTCACACTTTCTGTCTCATATTTGATTTGAATGCTCAGAAAAGCACAGTCTTATAGGCTCTGCACTGTAATCCTTTTTTATGGTTTGATTAACAAAACTATAATTTTATTTATTTATTTTTTTTTATTTTTATTAATTTTATTACAATCCATACAAAGCAATCAAGTTTTTACAAAAAGAAAAATTGAGTTAAGAACAGATCAATCCCCACCCCTGAGAGAGAGAGCAAGCCAAGCCGCGTTAAATTTTAAGGCTTGTAAACATACCTAAATTAATAAATTCTCTGTGCTTTATGAACTTATTTTAAAATATTACTGATTAGATCCTGCCATGTTTTGAAAAAAATCTGTACGGATCCTCTAACTGAGTATTTGATTTTTTCCAATTTCAAATAATATAACACATCGGTTTCCCACTGACTTAAAAGAGGAGAGTTTGGGTTCTTCCAGTTTATCAGAATGAGTCTGCGTGCCAAGAGTGTAGTGAATGCAATCACAATTTGTTTGTCTTTCTCCACTTTAAACCCATCTGGAAGAACACCAAACACAGCTGTTAATGGGTTAGGAGGGATTGTGAGTCCAAGGCTATCTGAAAGGTAAGTAAAAATTTTTGTCCAGAATAATGTTAATTTGGTGCAGGCCCAGAACATGTGACCTAGTGAGGCTGGGGCTTGGTTGCAACGTTCGCAGGTTGAATCATGCCCTGGAAACATTTTGGAGAGTTTTAGTCGAGACAGATGTGCTCGATATATAATTTTGAGTTGTATAATTGTATGCTTTGCGCATATGGAGCTCGAGTGAATTCTCTGCATTACTACTTTCCACTCCTTTTCTGATATATTAATTGAGAGATCTTTTTCCCAGTGTCCTCTTGGATCTTTGAAAGGAAGGGATTGTAAAATGGTTTTATAAATTGTAGAGATGGAGTCTAAGTCCTTGAGATTGAGCAATATTTTTTCCAGCATGGATGACGGTGCAAGATGAGGATAATCTGGAAGGTTCTGTTTAACCAAGTTCCTGATTTGAAGATAGTGAAAGAAATGTGTAGCTGGAATGTTAAATTTGGAATGTAATTGTTCATAGGATGCAAAGACATCTATATAAAGATCTCTAAGCAAGTTAATTCCAAGTTTTTTCCAGATATTAAAAACTGCATATGTTTGTGAAGGTTGAAAGAGGTGGATCTCTTCTCCGTCTCCGTCTCTTCTCCGTCTCTGTCTTAAAATGCTTTCTACATTGGTTCCAGATTCTACGTGAGTGTAGCACAATTGGGTTATTAGTGTATTGCCGATAACGTGTGTTTATTGGAGCACAGAGCAAGGAATACAAAGAAGTACTGCAGGATTTTACTTCTATTGCGGTCCAAGCCTGTGTATGTTTTTCTATTTGTGTCCAGGTTCTTATCGCCTGTATATTTGCTGCCCAGTAATAAAACTGGAAGTTAGGTAGAGTCATCCCACCTTCTTCCTTTTGTCTTTGTAGGGTCGCTCTTTTGATGTGTGGATGTTTTGAATTCCAAATAAATGAGGTTATTGTTGAATCTAATTGCTTAAAGAATGATTTATCAATGTATACTGGGATGTTTTGAAATAAAAAAAGGAGCTTAGGAAGAATATTCATCTTAATAGTGTTAATTCTTCCAGCTAGTGTGAGATGAAGGGTTGACCATCTATGCAAGTCTTGTTTAATTTTTTCCATGCAGACAGCGAAATTTTGCTGATATAGAGCTTTATGTTTACTTGTGATGTTTACCCCGAGGTATTTAAACTGTTCTGCAATGATAAAAGGTAGGGTATCTAATCTAATATTATATGCTTGAGAATTCACTGGAAAGAGTACACTTTTATTCAGATTAATTCTGAGACCAGAGATCTTTTGAAATTCTGTGAGTGCTGCTAAGACTGCAGGCACAGAATTTTCTGGGTCCGAAATATACAGTACCATATCATGTGCATATAATGAGATTTTCTGTTCCAGTCCTTCTCTGCTAATCCCCTTTATCTGATCAGTATTTCAACAATGTATTGCCAGTGGTTCAATGGCAATCGCAAACAGCAGTGGTGACAAGGGGCATCCTTGTCTAGTGCCATGTTCTAGTTTAAAGTAGTCTGAGCAAATGTTATTGATGCAAACTGAAGCTTCTGGGTTAGTATACAGTAATTTAATCCATGCACAAATGTTCGGGCCAAACCCAAACTTCTCCAATGTAGTTAAAAGGTATTTCCATTCAATCATGTCGAATGCTTTTTCTGCATCCAATGATAGTACTATTTCTGGGGTGTTTGATTTAGTTGGTGAGTATATTACATTAAACAGACGTCGAAGATTTGAAGATAAGTGTCGGCCCCTAATAAATCCAGTTTGGTCTTGTGATATTACAGAGGGGAGCACTTTCTCCATTCTTCTGGCTATGATTTTAGAGAGTATTTTAACATCATTATTCAGAAGTGAAATTGGTCTGTATGATGCAAATTGTAATAAGTCCTTATTTTGTTTTGGAAAGACAGTGATTAGTGCTTGGCGAAAGGTTTGTGGAAGAAACAAACCTTGGTTATCTCTGGCTTCTGTAAATGTTGCTAATAGGAGGGGAGCTAGCTGAGCGGAGAATTTCTTGTAAAACTCTGCAGGGTAGCCATCAGGGCCTGCTGCTTTTCCTCCTTGGAGTGACTTTATAGCATCTAGTAATTCTGATAACGCCAGAGGTTTATCAAGTTCCTCCACACTAAAAGCGTCTATTTGTGGTATCTGTAATGTATCCAGAAATGCATTAGATTGTGTATTGTCTTCTTTAAACTCAGTAGTATATAGGGATTTATAGTAGTCTCTGAAAGTGTGCATTATATTTTTGTGTTCGATGATTTTATCTCCGTTCGTGTTAGTGATTACCAAGATTGCGTTGCGCACTTCTTGCTTGTGAATTTGTTGAGCTAAAAGCTTATTAGCTTTCTCTCCATGCTCATAGTAATGATGTCTGGATTTGTAAATTACTCACTATTATGTATCAGAATTGTCCCGGGATCAGCTTTCTTAATTCCTTTTCTGCTTCTTCCTTGCTAGCGAAGACATAGAATTGACCCTACCATTCCACTTTCAGTTTTGCCGGATACAAGAGGCTGTATTCGATGCTGGCTTTCCGTAACCGCTGTTTAATGTTGTAGAAGGCTGCGCGTTTAGTAGCTGTTGCTGGAGAGAAGTCAGGGAAGATACGAATGTGGTTATTTTTATATATAATATCTTCCTTGTTACTGAGGAGTGCCATCACCTCTAGCTTAAATGATAATCGTTCAAAACGAACTATAAAAGATCTTGGTCGGGGTCTAACGGTGTTTGATCCGCGTACGCAGATTCTGCTTTAAAGTCCTCCCCGATTATTTTAGAAAAAAAGTTCAGCTGCGAATTTCACAGGGTTTGAACTTTCTCAATTCACAGGCAGACCTTCAATTCTGACATTATACCTTCTACTCCCATCTTCCAAAGCAGCCAGTCTGTCTCCGAGTTTTTCTCCGAGTTTTTTGCATTCGGAGCTGACATTTACTGCTTTTTCCTCGGCACTGGCAGCTAAATGTTCGGCCATTTCAATCCGATTCGTGAATGTCTCCTTGAGATCCTCCAATTGATCAGTAAGCTTGCTCAGTTTAATCGAGTTTTCCTGAATGCGCTCTTCAATTTTACCCAGCACCTGTCGAAGCTCAAGTTGCACCTCCTGACGCAGCCTTTCATTTGCCTGTTGGAATTCCTGTCGCAGCCTTTCATTTGCCTGTTGGAATTCCTGTCGCAGCCATTCATTGGTCTGTTTCATCTCCTGTTTCAATTCCTGTTTCAGTCTGTCATGTGCCTTTGCCGTTGCTTTCTCATTAGCCTTCTCGCTTTTCTTTATATCTTGCATGAGCTCAGTGAGCATCACCTCTAGTTTTGACATTTCAATTGTGCTTTCTTGTACCGTAGATGAAGCAGCAGACTCTGACTTCACGGCCCTTTCCATTTTCAGTTGATCTTCTCCGATCGGCGAGCTATCCTGGTCTGCACGCACGGTTGCACCTTCGCTCCCCTTCTCGCTCTCAGTCGGCGACGATGTAGCGGACTGTGGTCCTGAGGAGTCTGTACTTTCGCCCATCTGATCCAGGTCTGTCTCTGAAAGGCCGTATCTTGAACTTGGGCTTGCTGATCGTAGCTTGGGTGTAGCTTTAGTTTTCGATTCTTTCGGACCCCCCTTCTTGTTGGCCATGTTTATATGTGCTTACATATACTGTAGCAGTCCCTCTCGGGTTGAATAAATACAAGATATCTCAGGATAATAAGCAAATAATATGAAAAATAACACTGCTGCTAGTGGAGCTCCACTTCAGACGTCCATCTCTCGCATCGGACAAGACCAAAGCTATAATTTATATACAGGTGCTTTAATAAAAATTTCTTGACACACCTCATAATAATTTACTGTTATTGAATAGGTGGTGTAGTGGAGCAGTGCTTAACAGTACAGCTTTGAAACAATGGGGCCAGGACTCACATTTTGGGTCCTTGCTGTGGGGAGTTTGCATTTTCTCCCTGTGTTCATAGGGGATTCCTTTGGGTGCGCTGTTTTTATCCCACAGTCTGAAGACATGCAGGTTAGGCGAATTGGTGATACTAAATTGGCCTTAGAGTGTGAGTGTGTTAACCTTGCAATGGACTGGTGCCCTGCAGTTTGCTCCCACTTTGTGTCCTATGCTTGATATGACAGGCTCCAGCTTTCCTGCAACTGAGGATAAGGCAAGTTTGGAAAACAGATTAAAAAATCGATAAATAGGTAGGAATGCGCATATCTTTCACAAGGTGTATTCATTGTAATATACACTTCCTCCACAAAAGGTTGTAAAATGTTTGTACATTAGTAGCATTCTTAACCTTCAGTAACTGTAAATGTATATTGTCATGTAGTTTTCATAATAAAATGTGTAATAAGGTAAACCCAGCTTTAATTTTAAAATGAATTGTAGTATCAGGTATATGTCCCTAAAAAGCTTGTTTGAAATTAAAAACTCAACTGTGGGGTTCTCTCACTATTTAAGGTGTGTCTGTATACTAGTTTTTAAAGTTCACCTTTACCTATTTTTATCACCCATTTTCTTTTTCCATGCACATAGACAGCAACCATAAACTAATTCCATGGAGGTTTGTTTTTCATTGATGAGTAGATGGTTATAGTCGTACAATTGTGTACATTGAGGCTTCGAACAACAATTCTGCATCAACATTACTTACCTTTTTTAAAGAAGGCGTGAGGAATTTTGGATTACCTTTAAGGGTTCGTGGAAATGCAGGTTCTGAGAATGTGCTGGTAAAAAGATACATGATCAGCGAAAGAGGACATGTTGGAAGTTTTATTATTGGACACGCTGTGCATAATCAAAAGATTGAGTGTCTTTGGGCAGAATTGAATACAGCACTGACCTCATATTTTAAAGGTATATTTCTGTTTATGGAAGAAAATCTTGTACTTGACAGCAACTCAGAAGTTGATATGTATCGTTTACACTACATATATATGCCTCGAATTAAAGTTGCTGTGAATGAATTTGTTAATCAGTCGAACAACCATAGTTTAAAGCACAGAGAATAATTTTTCACCACTTCAGTTGTGGACTGCAGGTTTCTTGTCTGTAGGTGACAGAGTGAACAGCTTAGAGTTTGTCAGTTGTGACTCATTTCCACATAATTCTTCACTTGAAAGGGAACGCATTCCAGAAAATATTTTCACTGTATCTACCGAACAGCTAGAACACTTGCACCAAATGGTTAACCCCCTCCATGATGACCATGATCACGGAATTAATCATTTCTTGACTATTAAAGAATGCCTGGGGTCCATTTTTGTTTCGAGTTAAGGTAGTTAATATTTCCTTTTTCATTGTCAGTCTCAAATGTAACATCCTCAAACACAAAAACTTTTATTATCCTACCTCCTTGCTCTTGTTGTATTTTTGCAAAAATATATTAATAAATGGGTACATAACAGACTCATTGCTGGAATTTTTTTTTTAGAAATTGAGTTTTGAATTAATTGATTTGTTTGAAAACCTTTGCTCATGTAAGTGATAGTTGTAAATATTATTAGGTACATTAAAACTGTATAATTCTGAAACATATCCTTATATAAAATGAAGTTAAAATTATCAGCTTGTAGTGACTCTATTTTTGTCCTGAATAAGCATACAAATAAACATTACAAACTGAAAAGATAATAATGAATAAAACAACACCTAACTGATTAACTGTATCCTAGACCTGTAAAAAACACAATAAATCCAGGATACAGCAGTCCAATTCCCTGCATTGTCCACTTTAAATTTTCACCATTATACTGAACTTTTAAATGGCTTGCTATTCTGTTAATTTTCAGATTCACACTAATAAAATCTGCAATTCCTTTACTACAATATACAAGATAACCATGATGAACTTTATTTATTACAAAAAATACAATTTTATAAATGTATCAGAAAAGTGCAGTTGTTTCTAATTTGAATAAAACTTTTTAAGTTTAAACATTTCTTCTAAAATTAGCAGACATTCTGATGTAATGGTACTGTAATACAAAAAGAAATGACTGTAAGCCAGAGGATTGTGCACAATTTAAAAAGCTGAAACCAAACAATTAATACAGGAAAAATATTTTTGGATAATTTTAACAATGTGAAATCTTGTAACAGCACTGAAAGCCCAAGATTGGCACATCTTTCGAAAATGAGTTTTAACCTTTCAATAAACTGGACAATAGTAACATATAAAAGGCTGTAATTTCAAATACTAATGACAAGGTTCTGAAGACAAGGTGATTTTTTCTTCCTTCTCTAAATCCACAACAACATACTTTTCCAAATCTCAGTGAAATGTGATATTAATGTTAACCTAATCCCTGCTTTTTGTAAGATTTTAATGATGAAAAGGGTAAAATGGACTTATGAATTTCTATGAGTTACTCCTTTTGTGCAGTAACAATGAAGTACTTATGGGTTATGTATGTCTCACTATGAAGTCAATATCGGATTATTGCACATTTGTATTTATTATGCTTGCCCAAATCCTGTAGAATTCTGAATGGCAAAGTCAAGGTTGCATTTAAAATCTTCATAAACATTATGAACTCTAGGTAGAAGTAAAATATTGGCACATGTGTTTGCAGTGGGGAACAGATCTTTACTATAAATGAATTCAATGGATGGCTTAGTTGTCCATCCAAGTGCTGGTGGATAATCTGTTCCTGTAGCAAATGCTAGAATTTGACCAAGTGAGATGTCTCCATCCTCATCTGCAAGTAGAAAAGAAATATACATAGTATTACATATATTACATATAGCAAGCACTCATTATATAGTATATAGTCACATGTACATATGGGGTAAAGGTACATGTGGTTTTAAGATACAGTTTCAACATACTCAAGAAACACATTTACTTATAAAAAGACACAGCATTGTCAAACTCACTTAATTTAGTTATATATTAGAGGGGTCAAGAGCCTATCCTGGAAGCAGGAAAAATCCCTAGGCAAGGTACCAGTCCACCATAGGGCTCACTTAATTCATACAGGTACACATACACTTACACAATGCTTATTTAAAGGCACCAAAGTTAAACCAAAAAAAAAAAAAAATCCATTCAGACACTGGCAGAGCATGCAAACCCCACATGGGCAGTGAATGGGTATTAGATAATAACCTGGTGTAATGAATCCACGAGGCAGCAGCACACTCCATTAAATTGCCTTCAATAAAAAGGATATTGTATCGCTAATAGTAATAACCTGAAAGGACTGAAATGCAAGACCAAAAAAGATTCATATACTTATGCAGTTCATTAGCAAAACAAACCTTGCACAACTATTAAGTAATCTCGCCACCATCCTATGATTTTTGTCTGCAGTTGTCACTTATTGCTACCTTGATACTCCAAACTGATAGTAAACATTTTATCCATTTCTTGCCATGTAAGTGTTTTTTCTGTGTAGCATAAGGCTGGGTAAAATGCCTTGGGAAACTTGTGAATTGCATCCAGAACACCAAGTGTACAAAGACCCTGTTTGAATCTAAAAAGGAAATAAATGTACAGAACTATCACTTGAATTATTCTGAAATGTTGTAAACAAAGCCAACTACAGCAAAGAAGATATTTTCTCCTTTTTTCATCTGCTAAGTTTTACTATATAGTAATCGCTTTGTAACCATTTCTTAAAACAGGATTGCTAGTTCTAATCCTAGTTAACAGGAACGTTAGATTTAAAATGTCTTTAAGGTAACAAAAAATATAATAAAGGTATGCAAGCATAATAAAATTATTTGACTATTATGCTACTAGAAATGCACAATTTTAACTTTTTCTGTGCTAACTTTTAAGAGAATGAAAGATTAACCTATACATACCTTTCAAATACTCTTGTGCACCCGAAAAAATACCAATACAGTATGTGGCTTCTTCAACAATCTGTTTAGAACATTCAACAGAAATCACCCTATGTAAGCACCCTGCTAAACTCAAAAAATCCTGAAACTTCAAGACAGCTTCACCTAAGGTTTTTGCCTCATATATCTGAAATATAAGAAGAATCACAACATAGATTTAGGAACCAATACAACAGATTTACTATGCTTTAACATTTACTGATCAAGGATTAAGTCTCCTAAAACTGATTAATTACTCTTACTTTGGACTAATCTGTCCATTGATGACTCCCCCACAAGTCTTTGAATATATGAGATTGCTCTAATGCCAAATAGTTATTTTTGGAAAGAGAACTTCTTTATTGTTGATAATTCCAATTTCACATGGAATATAATATGAAAGAGACAGCACTAGTGTATTTTTACATGTTAAGGACAAAATCAGAGCTGATGCAACATAATTTGTTATCACATACTATGTATTAAATTGAAAACAATAATTTTAACATAATTACCTTTTGTAATTTTGACCTTATGTCTTCATCCACAATGTTCTTAAAATCACATTTAACATTTTCGGGTCCACTAACCAAGGCATCATACAACTCAGTTGATATAAACTGTGGTGGTGGTCCTCCATGTACAAGGCAAACAGCAATAGCTCTCCCTGCAATGAAGTAGTCATCTGTTCTCACAGCTAAACAAACACAGAAACAAATGCATGTAATCAAGTTAATTACAAAAAAAATGTGAGGCTTACACTATATCAAAAAGAATAAATGTGTAAGAGAGATATAAGCCATGCAAAATACAAAATGCAATACAATGTGAATTTATGTAAAATTAGCCAATAGTGAAAGTACTTAATACTCTCAGCTTTGTAAACATTATGTACAAAACTCTGCAATCCCATTTTACTAACATAAATAATAATAATATAAAAAAACATATCTGTACTATTGACTCCTAAGTATTTTTTATGTTATGGCCTCATAAAGAGAGGACTAGATTGGAGATATCTCATCAAAAGTCTCAGGAATTCTCTGCGAGGTCCTCCAATGTCAACAGCGCCTTCTGAATGGCCAACATCATCAGTAAACTTAATGGACATACATTTGTTAGGAGAATACGTATTTCTCTTAAATTCACGTACTGCTCCCTCCAACAGTGAAGATCTGTTAATGTTAAAAATGCTGCTTTCTTCTTCACTAATTACATCAGCCAAATTTTGAAGAATGTCTTCAAGAAGGAAACTGACAATGAGAAATAAGGAAAGTTTACAGGCATAAGACTGTGAACTCTATACAGCTATTCCTTGGTTTCATAAAATTGACAATGTTTGACAAAATGCATACCTATAGCCCGATGAATCATTAGAGTTGTCACTGAAGACAATGGCCCCTTCTATGTCATCATCTTCAGTCACTTCCAAAATACTGATGTACTGGCTACAGAATAGAAGTTTAAAAAAAGTGTAAAAATGATATAACAGCCTATTGTCAAGGTATCAAAATGGTGAACAGAATTTACCACAGGGCTGAGCAAAACGGGCAGTGATCTTTCACTAAGCACCACCAAAAAAAATAAACATTTGATATTTTATGCAGTTTACTAAAACACTATACTTCCCTTATTACATACTGCAATATTTATTAAATATGAGGTTTTTCCTTTCTTACTCTTCACAATAGTATGTTTAACAAATACCCAAGGTATATTATCCTTCTTATCCAATTACAACCAACAAACGTTCTTCATTCCTGCTTGCATGTCTTTCTTCTACCAGTCTATTAATGACAAATGCAAATACCTTATTGGCTACAGTAACCTCTAATAGGAAGGCAAATGCCAAATTGATGTTCAAGCGCTCATTTTTTGTTTTACAAAGTCTATTGTTAATTTAACATGGATATTTTCTTTTGTACTAAAAAGATATTAAATGCAAATACATACTGATAAGGATCACTTGACTGACTATTTTCTCCTACAGCAACTGTTGAATATGCATTTGTAGATGTACTCTGAAGGATCGTTTTCTCAGTTTCTGTCACCAGCTGATCTTGTAAAGTAGTTTCACAATTCTCATAACCAGGCAGTGATGCTCTGTCTATAAACACATTGTCATTTGGAAAACAGATGTTTCTTGGAGTTGCTTTTGAAAATCACTGCTGGAATAAATAAGAATCTAGGTTAAAATGCATGTAGCACAAAACACTAAAAATATACTTTTTAGTATATCTCAAATTTAATTTTAATGCAGTTCTCATAGTATATATTAAGAATGAAATATAAACTTACTGTTGCATTTCGTAATGAGAATCTTCATAAATACAACGTTTGCCTTCATTGTGTTCTGTTTCATTGTCGGAGGAGTTTGTACACTAAAATAAATAGTCCTCAGTTACATACTGGTTACAAAGTTTACAAAATTACCAAACACAACACTCTGTCCAGAACATATTCTAAATAAGGTTTGCAAGGTGTTAGATCCTATACCAACAGCATTTGGTACCAGGCAGGATCCAAGCCTGCCAGTCCACCACAGGGACATTTACACAACTATCATCATCTTAATAAAAATATCATACACACCTTCTCAATTATATCATCAGGAGACTGAAGAAGTGTTTTGTTTGGTCTAAGGCACAACACCTTGGAAGAAAATACTTTGTTTATCATAAATCCAGACAAAGTTTGTCCAGCCACTAGGTTTGGTTTAACAACTTTATTATGTAGACCCATGAGAATTTCAAATCTGAAATAAAAAGCTTACAATTAATGAAACATGGATTTTGTTTCCATGACCATATTTGAATTCAAACAGTTCCATTGAATGCTGGATATTCAATCCTTCGCTTGAAACAACTGTATCAGTGTGGTATAACAAAAAAAATTATGTACATTAAATAAGCTAAACCAAAGTAAATCCTAAATGGCAAAAAGCCTAGGCATACTCCACACTTTACATTTATTATTGCAATATTTAAACTGCAAGTTACAGGCCTGAAGTATAGTATACAAAGGTACAGTGGTGTGAAAAACTATTTGCCCCCTTCCTGATTTCTTATTCTTTTGCATGTTTGTCACACAAAATGTTTCTGATCATCAAACACATTTAACCATTAGTCAAATATAACACAAGTAAACACAAAATGCAGTTTTTAAATGATGGTTTTTATTATTTAGGGAGAAAAAAAAATCCAAACTTACATGGCCCTGTGTGAAAAAGTAATTGCCTCCTGAACCTAATAACTGGTTGGGCTACCCTTAGCAGCAATAACTGCAATCAAGCGTTTGCGATAACTTGCAATGAGTCTTTTACAGCGCTCTGGAGGAATTCTGGCCCACTCATCTTTGCAGAATTGTTGTAATTCAGCTTTATTTGAGGGTTTTCTAGCATGAACCGCCTTTTTAAGGTCATGCCATAGCATCTCAATTGGATTCAGGTCAGGACTTTGACTAGGCCACTCCAAAGTCTTCATTTTGTTTTTCTTCAGCCATTCAGAGGTGGATTTGCTGGTGTATTTTGGGTCATTGTCCTGTTGCAGCACCCAAGATCGCTTCAGCTTGAGTTGACGAACAGATGGCCGGACATTCTCCTTCAGGATTTTTTGGTAGACAGTAGAATTCATGGTTCCATCTATCACAGCAAGCCTTCCAGGTCCTGAAGCAGCAAAACAACCCCAGACCATCACACTACCACCACCATATTTTACTGTTGGTATGATGTTCTTTTTCTGAAATGCTGTGTTCCTTTTATGCCAGATGTAACGGGACATTTGCCTTCCAAAAAGTTCAACTTTTGTCTCATCAGTCCACAAGGTATTTTCCCAAAAGTCTTGGCAATCATTGAGATGTTTCTTAGCAAAATTGAGACGAGCCCTAATGTTCTTTTTGCTTAACAGTGGTTTGCGTCTTGGAAATCTGCCATGCAGGCCGTTTTTGCCCAGTCTCTTTCTTATGGTGGAGTCGTGAACACTGACCTTAATTGAGGCAAGTGAGGCCTGCAGTTCTTTAGACGTTGTCCTGGGGTCTTTTGTGACCTCTCGGATGAGTCGTCTCTGCGCTCTTGGGGTAATTTTGGTCGGCCGGCCACTCCTGGGAAGGTTCACCACTGTTCCATGTTTTTGCCATTTGTGGATAATGGCTCTCACTGTGGTTCGCTGGAGTCCCAAAGCTTTAGAAATGGCTTTATAACCTTTACCAGACTGATAGATCTCAATTACTTCTGTTCTCATTTGTTCCTGAATTTCTTTGGATCTTGGCATGATGTCTAGCTTTTGAGGTGCTTTTGGTCTACTTCTCTGTGTCAGGCAGCTCCTATTTAAGTGATTTCTTGATTGAAACAGGTGTGGCAGTAATCAGGCCTGGGGGTGGCTACGGAAATTGAACTCAGGTGTGATACACCACAGTTAGGTTATTTTTTAACAAGGGGGCAATTACTTTTTCACACAGGGCCATGTAGGTTTGGATTTTTTTTCTCCCTAAATAACTAAAAACCATCATTTAAAAACTGCATTTTGTGTTTACTTGTGTTATATTTGACTAATGGTTACATGTGTTTGATGATCAGAAACATTTTGTGTGACAAACATGCAAAAGAATAAGAAATCAGGAAGGGGGCAAATAGTTTTTCGCACCACTGTAAGTCTGAGCCTCTAACACACTTTGAAACCGTAGCAACAGCCTTGGCGTGTTGTTCACAACAGAAGGGTGAAAAAGAAAATTATATTAACTAGCCAACTCGCAGCGTACTATACGCCTCATAATCAGGCTGGTTTTTTAATGTTTTTTAAGCACAGGGAGAAAATTAGCATTTGAAAAATCGGAAATGTAATAAATCAGAAAGAAAAGCAGCATTGTAACAATGCACGGAACGAACCAACACACAATCGTCCGTGCAGCGCTCAGGCGCGGAGGGTGGAATGGGAGGAGAGGAGAAGGATGTCCACTCTGCTGCCTCCTTTATGCTAGTCTGCTGATTTCTCATCCAGTATGCACTGCCTGCTCATGTGCCCACCTCCAACTCGTCACTCGAGTCGTTGTCATCTTTGCACAGTCCAGATGCAGCTGTGACTCACGTAGACTTTTCATTGCTCTGTGCGGTTTTGGCTGCCTTTCTATATATAATCAACCAAGACACCCGACCATGTGTGGAAGCGAGGTGGGAGGGCGGTGTGTACAAAGTGCAGGAGCATCTAAGAAGACGCATGTTTGTCGCGGATGCGAATTGCTGTATTTAGCGTGTAAAACAGTTTGCTATGGTGCACGCGGTCGTGCGTCGTAACCGAAAACTCGTTTTTTAAAGACTGGTTACTTCATTGTGTATGTAACTCTGGAGAGGTTAACATACAATACAGCATTTTACACGGTGCATACAGCGATTCACATTCGTGACAAACTGTTTTACACGCTGCATACAGCGATTTACATCCACGACAGATATGAATCTTCTTAGATGGTGCTGTCACGTCCACCCACGCTCTCGAAGCACACACACTGCCTGGTCATGTGCCCGCTCGCAAGAGCAACTAACAGAGACTCGCCCACAAACTGTAAGACCATGGGATACCCCTCGCAAACTGCTCTACACGCCGCATACAGCGATTCACATCTGCGACAAACTGTTTTACACACTGCATACAGCGATTCACAGCCGCGACATGATTTTTCTTAGATGGTCCTGTCGCGTCCACCCTCGCACTCGAAGCATACACACTGCCTGGTCATGTGCCCGGTCGCAAGAGCAACTGACAGAGACCCGGCCACCGAGTCTAAGACCATGGGAAACCCCTCGGAAACTGTTTTACACGCTGCATACAACGATTCACATCCGCGACAAACAAACTGTTTTACACGCCGCATACAGCGATTCACATCCGTGACAAACATGCATCCTCTTAGATAGTCCTGCCGCGTCATGTGGTGCCTCTGTGTGAACCGGTCAGGCACAGAGAAGGTCAGCTGCTGAGAGAGCGTCTCGACTGTTGCAGGGCCTGCATTGGTGAAGCAGGTGAGACGGTAATGAAACAGAGGCACAGGGCTTATTGGTTTTTAAAGACTGCTTCCTTCATTGTGTTTTAACCTCAGTTTTAAAGGATTGTTTTAAGGATCCCATGGGATACCCCTCGCAAACTGTTTTACACGCTGCATATAGCGATTCACTTCCGCGAGAAACATGCCTCTATGAACAGTCAACGTGGCTCAGAGCTCCATGTGGACTCTTTGACAGATGAACATAAATGTCGCTGTTTTTCCTGTGTCGCCGCGTCCGAGTTGGTGGCCGTGGTTCTGCGAGTTGTCATCGTATCCAATGGTCTTAGAGTTGGTGGGCGTGGCTCCTTCCTGCGTGCGCCATGGGCATCTCACTTATCGGCGGCTTAGTCAATCCACACCCCTTCTGGCTTGCTTTCCATGGTTGTCTTGCCTTAGTGAATTATATATATAGATGATGACAAACACAATCATTTCAAACATTTGTACCGTGAAAGGGCAGGGCGCAGATTAATTTGCATTTCAGAAAATTAAACTCAAATGTTGTATTGGGAGGTCCAGATCTAATTATGCAATTTTCATTACGCTATAACTTATTAAGTTTATTACATAGAAAATCACAAAAAAATCCCAGACCATCGAGAAGTGTGCAAACTGACGACATAAAGAATTGTCTTCGCGCTGAACTGGAATCGTCCCTGCATAAATCAAAGTCATCCCGACGATCTGGATCAGCATAATTAGATCTGGACCACCCTGTATTTTAAAAGATCATACAGCTTATATGTTAAAAAACATTCACACTTACTGTATGCTTGAATCAATTTTATCGCTGAAAACTAATCGCAATTGTTCAATTATCATTTTTGCATCCCAGTCCTTTTGAAATTTCACTGCATTCTTCACATCACCACTGTCAAACAGCCATTGCTTTGTTCCTCTTCTTGGAATCACAACAGAATTAGCATCAGGAAGTAGCACTACATCTTTTGTGAAAGTGTTTGGGCCACAAATTCGTTTTTTAAAAATTCTGGAAAGAATAAAAAAAAAACATTGGATACAGCATAGTGAACCTTTAATCCTTCACTAGAACATTTTTAATAAAATCAATATTAAATTACACACACTTATTTCTTTCCTCCAAGACGTACCTTTTTGCGGCCAGTCTTGCAGAACTTCTTGAAGACTGTAGCATATTTAACCTAGTAGAAAAGTGTGGAGCATTTGCACATCCTTTTTTCTGATAAATGTTTAGTTAGTTCTCTATTGGCTAAATTCACAGAAACCATAGAAGAACAGTGAGGTACATTAGGAGGTTGTAGGCTTTCATATTGTTCGCCCATGCTGTTGGATGATGAACAAGTCCAATTCAGTGCTTCGTCAACTGCTTTCACAACTGAAGGGTTTCTCAGAACAGATGAAATCCAATCCTTGCAAACATCTATATGCTTCGAATTATCCATTCTGAAAGACTGAAAATTTGCCAACATTCAGATTAAACTACAGATCCATAAATGGTAAAAAGGTAAATGCCCACACTTACAGCACCTCAGAGTCAAATTCTAATGGCAGTTAACTGCAAGAAAATTGCACAGTAAACTCTGAAAATGTAGCTATATAATTCTGTACTTTAAAAAGTTTATATAAACATTTAAAACACTGTACCAAATGTACGTCAGAGAATCCAGTTTTCCGATATGCCATGTTTTAGACAGAACTCTGATTATTAAAAATAGGGTAAAGTCAGACCAAAGCGATGGGTGTTCATAATTAACTTCTTTAAAGTATTCGGTAATACGATAAAGCCAAATAAAATAAAACACTTCGGTTTTCTCAAATGCCAGTAATTCTGCAATACCACCAAAACAGCTGACAATTGATACGTGGCACCAACTAAAGTGTTTACACTTAATTTCAGACTTATGGGCAAATACCATTAAACAGTTTTATTTACCTCCTAACCCTTTCATAAACTTATTGTAGCAAAAACTTTCAGCGGTTTTAAATTATCGCTCCTACCCGTTCCTCTTCACGTTTGAAAATGGCTGACTGTAGCAGCCCTCGAGTTTTCTTTTCCTTGCCCCTCCCACTGCCTCTGAAAACCACATGAACAACCAATATTTACATGCAGAACCGATATAGTTCACAAACAACATTGTAATAGTGTACGTTCATAAACCAGTATGTTTCATACCCAAAACCGATATAGTGCACACTGTGGACGCTGGCCCGGACACACACAGACGGACATCTTATGTTCACCACACACTGTTTATTTACAACTATTTACAGTTTAGTCACGTGCACCACAAACCCCAGTGCCTCCAGCACCAATTCCCCAATGTCCAGGCCACACAGTTCCAATGCCTTTCTCCTGGCCGCCTCCCGTCCTCTCTCCAGCTCTGTCCTCTTCCACCCGACATCCACTACCGACTAGAGGGAGGCGGCCCCTTAAATGGGAACCCGTATGGGCTCCAGCTGCTTCCCGGCAATCAGTCCTGGCCACACCCCAGTGTGGCGGAAGTGCCAGCTGCGCACCCGGAAGCCGTCCGGGTGTCCCCTGTCGTCTTCCCCCCAGCACTTCCTGGTGTGGCGGAAGTGCTGGGCTCCAGGGTTCCTCAGGCATGGGCCCCTACAGGGTTGGGCTTCCAAGCCCTCTACCCGTGGCCCCCAATACAACCAGGGCGATCGCCCCCTTGCGGTCTGGAGGAGGCACAAGCCCTCCTCTGGTCCTCCTGGGCGTCCCGGCCGGGCTCCAGCCCCGACCGGGTCCCACACGGGATACTCCGGCATCGGGGCGCCGCCTGGCGGTGGCCACAGGTCCCTACAGGGCTGGGCTTCCAAGCCCTGTACCCGAGGCCTCCAAAATAACCAGGACGGACGCCCCCTCGCGGTCTGGAGGAGGCACAAACCGGGGACCACAACACATAAATCCAGTATGTTACATTCACAAAGCCGGGCATAGTATGCACACATAAAACCGGTACAAGACTGACAAGGACTCAATCTAGTGCATACACAAAACCAATAGCGTTCATATGTGAAACCGATATATTACCCACGTGAAACCATTATAGTGCATATGAAAAAACAGTGCTATTCATAAGCAAACCAGTAGCATATGAACACAAACCATTATAGCTGATGCGCAAACTGATTACATACGCACCCAAACCAATGCAATACACTTACAAACTGATAGCAAATGCACGTGAACCAGTAATAAAGTTCAATTCAGTATAGTTCACATGCAAACCAATAGCATACGTATACAAGCCAATAGAGTTCACGCACAAACCAATAATATATGGACACAAACCAGTGCAGTTCATATGAATGAAACCATTATTGGACATATGCAAACCAATAGCAAATATTCAAAAACCAATAGTGTTCACGTGTCAACCAATAGATTACCTTCGAAAAAATATGATGTATGGCCTGTTTGGCCCCTCATACTGGGGGCAGTATAGTTTGTTATTGTTTGTCAAGACTGCACACAGTCTTACCAACAAAGAAGAATGTCTGAGGAGAAGAAGAATGTAGAGGAAAAATAAACGTGGCTGCAATGGCAAGTCGGATAGATAAGGGGGAAGGAAATGGAGAAAAATTGAGACAGAAGCTTTCTAAATTGTGGGAGCACTTCAACGACAAAGAAAAAGTTGAATGCAGATTATGCAAAGCGGGGCTTTCTTTTCACAGCAGCACCATCGCGATGCATGAGCATCTGAAACACAAGCACCCTGGAACTGTGATACCACTATCTCTTGAGAGGTACGTTTTAGCGAGTAAAGTTAGTATCACGTGTTAACGTTGATGTTTGTACTATAATGTGTATATCAAGGTTTCGACAATGATAAGTGAATATAATTTCAGTTATGTTTGCTAACGTGTTTGGAGCTATAGTAAACAAGTGAATAGGAGTAGCTGAGCCATCCTAGTTTTTTTTTTCTTCTTTTTTCATATAATATTTAGGTTCATATGAATAGTAAACCATCTCTAACTAACATTAGGTAACTTGTGTTTTGAAGCATATCAGTAATTAGCTTGTTACATATTTTAGTCCGTTATTTTTTATTTTGGCATAATATAGTACATGATGTGATAAACTACAACACTTTTCCTTCAGAATGTGATGATTAAAACATCTTCCTCTGTTACTCTTTATGTTTCAGTGGTACTAAGCAAAGGCGTGTAGACGAGTTTATACTGAAGAGAGGCTCTTGCACTGCTGAAATGGCTGAAGTGTTTACAGAAAGCATCCTGAACATGATTGTCAATGACATACGACCTATATCTATGGTTGAAGATCAGGGCTTCAAGCAGATGATCAACACATTTCATCCAGGCTACAAATTACCCTCCAGAACTCATTTTACAAAGCTCATTGAGGGAAAGTATGAATCTATTACTCAGATGAAAACTGTTCTTAAATCAGCCAAGAATAAGATTGCCCTGACAGTTGATGCCTGGACCAATGATACCACAGAGACTTATCTTGGTATCACTTGCCACTTTATTATCATTAGCTTCAGCCTCACAACCATGCCATTAGAAGAACAACACACTGGGACAAACATCGCCACATGGATTGAGCAGGCTGTGGAAAAATTTGAGATCCATCCAAACAAAATTGTGGCAGTTGTTCATGACAATGGCTCCAATGTTGTCCTGGCTGCTACCATCTGGCAAGAAAAACATGGATGGATGTCCGTCCGCTGTGCAGTCCACACTTTGCAGTTGATGATCAATAATGCACTGAAACACCCTCAGATCAGTAAAGCACTTTGAGCAGCAAGGTGTCTTTTAGAACACTTTAAATGAAGTGAACTGGCTTCAAGCAAGCTGAAGACCAAGCAGAAACAGATGGGGACCCAGGAGCACAAACTTGTCCAAGATGTTTCTTTCAGGTGGAACAGCACTTATTATATGATAACTCGCCTCCTGGAACAAAGATGGCCACTGACTGCAACTCTGTCTGACCCAACAGTAACACAAAGAGGGAAACAACACCTAGACCTGAAAGCTGATCAGTGGATCATTTTAGAGGAGCTGGATAAAGCTCTCCAAGACTCTGAATGTGCTACAGTCTATATGAGTAGGGAAAGCTATGTGACTGTCTCTACTCTGCCTCCACTGGCCAAAGGGCATCTGAAATCCACCCACACTGCTTATGATACAGCTGCTGTGCAGGCCTTCCAGGCAGCTGCCTCAGACGAGATCACTGCATGTTGGTCAAGAGAGGTCACCTTAAAAGATGATGATCCAAACAAACTGATCATTGCAACTGCACCAGACCCACACTTTCGAAAGTTGAAGTTCCTGAAACCAGAAGAGAGGTTCAGTGTTCAGAACAAAATACAGGCTCTGGCCCTCCAGTCCATGAATGGGAGTATTACTCAAAACAACCAGCTTGCCACAGGGCACGAAGAAGTAACAGGACCAAATGATGAGGGTGCTTCAACTTAAGCTGAGAGAACTTCAAATAGATCTCTACTAGCTCTTAATTCACTGCTTGGATGTGACTCAACAGACAGCGACAATGAGAACACTGAAGAAGATGCTCACGAACAACTGATCACTAATGAAGTAAGATTTATTTATTGAAATAAGAATAGTGCATATTAAACATGTCAATATTAAACATTTCAAATGTAGCCATCTATTATCCCATGCCAGGCGTTGATGTTCTTTGGAGAGAAAATCCTCTGTCTTGGTGGAAGGTGAATGAGGCAAAGTATCCCACTCTTGCCTCATTGGCAAAATCATTCTTGTGTATTCCTGCTACCTCTACTCCCTCTGAGCATCTATTCTCAGCAGCTAGGATTATTGTCTCAAAGAAGAGAGTCAGCCACACACCAGAGCATGTCGAAAGGCTCACGTTCCTGCACTGCAATCAGGAATATATGAACTGAATCTTTTATAAACTGTACATTATTGTTTTATTTTATTTGAATTGAAGCTTTATTTAAACTTTTGGACTTTAAGACATACCAGTGGCCATTTTTGGTTAATTTAAATGCACTATTTTTGTTTAAAGGCTACGTGCACTTTAGTTTGTATTGTTTAATGTATTTCTTTTTTATTGTGATGGTCACACTGATATAAATACGTCTGATTATTTTCAAATTCATATGTTTCACTGGTTGTTATTTTAATTTGATTATTATTAATTTTAATTGTGTTAATGCAGAGACATCAGGGTAACATTCACAGGTGGACAGATGTGAGCAGATGAGGTAAGACATGCACTGGAGCCCAGAATAGGATGTGCAACCATTGGTCGCAGGCATCAAAATAGTCAGGCATGAAGCAATCGTGACTAATCGAAAAAAAATTGAACGATTAGTCGACTACCAAAATAATCATTAGTTGCAGCCCTATTGTTCACACGCAAACCAATTAAGTATGCATGCAAACCAATATTAATTATTCCTAAAATGTAGAAAAAAAAACCCTGAAATCTTTAATGTATGGTAGGCTACCTAGCAGGGCACTAACAGGTTAAGAAAACCTGAACTCTGCATACTGGATGTATGCAGCAAGAGTCCTTTTAAAATCATGAGGCATTGGTATTTCACAAATCTGTTACTACCTGTTTCATGGATTTTTTACTGTATGGGGCCTGTTAGAGTTAAATAAATAAATGGTTCTTTGTGGAACCTTCATGTGGATGGGTCTTTTGGGAACAAAAATGGTTCCCTTATGGCATTAATCTGCAAAATCATTCTGCCACTTTTATTTTTAAGATTGTACCATGGTGCTAGAAGGTGGCGATATATTGAATGTTGATTAGCACATGCAAGTTAGAATTCCGTCGTATTCTGTAATGAAGCTGTGAACCTCTGAATTAATGATGAACATGACCAATCAGTCTTATACATTACAGAACATTACCTTCAGAAAAGAAGTATAACTTTAAAAAGGATACGATTAATTTATATACTGACACATTGCAGGAATGCTGTACTGCCTGCAACTTTTATTAAACACAAATTATTAAGATTTTCTATTAAAAAGTCCACAGATGTTCAATTTAAATCTGGATACTCCTTTGCATATGTTCTTTGCTAGCATAAGTTTTGGCTTTATAGTACCCTGTAATTGTAAAAAAACTGGTTCAAATGGGCGAATGATGTTTGCAGTTAGTCAAGAAGAAGATTGTAAGATTTTATAGTAGTCATTTGAACCAAATCTGTTTTTTAGGAGAGTGAATGTCAACATTTTCTTGTATCTGTGGAAGTTGTCCATTTTTTTATTTTTTATTGAAGTTGTGTTATTTCAACAAGGGTTCTATTAATATACAGTGTACATATTATGCTTAAATAACCACAGTATTTCTAAAGTTCATAGTTCATATAATATGGACATTTTTAAATAAACCTATTGTTGTGCCAATTTATATGTATTTATATGCAGACAGAGGACATTTATCTGTTCTCATCCTCTTAGATCTTAGTACCGCATTTGATACCATTGATCACAATATTCTGAGAAATCACCTTAGTCAATGGGTGGGCCTCTGTGGCAGTGTCTTAAATTGGTTTGAATCCTACCTGAAAGGTAGAAAATTCTTTGTTAGTTGTGGTAATTATACTTCAAAGACACATGCTATTTTATATGGTGTTCCACAAGGCCCTATCCTGTGTCCGCTGCTCTTTTTGATTTACATGCTTCCATTAGGTTAGATTATCTCAAGGCATAATGTGAGCTACCACAGCTATGCTGATGACACACAACTGTATTTATCAATAGCACCTGACGACCCCAACACTCTTGATTCACTGATACACTTGTGTTACTGAATGGTTGAGTAGTAATTTTCTCAAACTAAATAGAGAGAAAACAGAAATTTTAGTGATTGGCAATAATGGATATAATGAGGTTATTAGAAATAAACTTGATGCATTAGGATTAAAAGTCAAAATGGAGGTAAAGAATTTAGGGGTAACTATTGACTCTGACCTGAATTTTAAATCACATATTAATCAGATTTCTAGGACAGCATTTTTTCACTTAAACAATATAGCAAAAGTTAGACCTCTTATAACATTGCAAGTTGCTGAAAAATTACTTCACACTTTTGTTTTCAGTCAGCTAGGTTACTGTAACGCACTCCTCTCAGGACTACCAAAAAAGACATCAATTGATTGCAACGAGTGCAGAATGCAGCTGCTAGAATCTTAACTCGTAAAAGAAAATCTGAGCACATTACCCCAGTTTTGATGTCACTACGTTGGTTACCTGTGCCATTTAGAATTGTCTTTAAAATACTGCTTATGGTTTACAAAGCCTTAAATAATGTCGCTCTATCTTATATTTCGGAATTTCTTACACCTTACACTCCAGTTCGTAACCTTAGATCTTCAAATGAGTGTCTACTTAGAATTCTAAGAGCTAAACTTAAAAGAAGTGGTGAGGCGGCCTTCTGCTGTTATGCACCTAAAATCTGGAATAGCTTGCCAATAGGAATTCGCCAGGATAATACAGTGGAGCACTTTAAAAACTACTGAAAACACATTACTTTAACATGGCCTTCTCATAGCTTCATCTTAGTTAAATCCTGATGCTCTGTATATTCAATTAATTATCATTATTATTCATGGTGGTTCCAAAATCCGTACTAACCCCTACTTTCTCTTGTGTTCTTTTTCTGTTTTTTTGTGGTGGCGATCTGTGCCACCCCCACCTGATCAAAGCAACATGATGTCCCTACATTGATGGATTAAAGGCCAGAAGTCCACATGACCATCATCATCAAGTTCTTCCATGAGAACCCTGAATATAATGAGGACTGATTTAGGTCATTTATATTAGGTAGAATGCCTAGAGAGGGCTGGGCGGTCTCTTGGCCTGGAACCCCTGCAGATTTTTTTTCTCCAGCCATCTGGAGTTTTTTTTTTGTTTTTTCTGTCCTCCCTGGCCATCGGACCTTGCTTTTATTCAATGTTAATTAGTGTTCCCTAATTTTAATTATTTGTTTTGTCTTTTTTCTCTTTCTTCATCATGTAAAGCACTTTGAGCTACATTGTTTGTATGAAAATGTGGTATAGAAATAAATGTTGTTGTACTGTATGATTTGGTAAAATTATAATAGCAAACTGTTTAACTTTTATTTTGTTTTATCTTTTTGTCAGTTAAGCCAACTGTCTCAGTCAGAGCTACAAACTCAGAAGGTTCATCTCATGAGTACATGCTAGTTTGCAGTGCTCTTGGCTTTTTCCCCCGGAAAATTAAGGTCACTTGGCTAAGGAATGGAGCTGAGGTTAAGTCAAGTGTCATCTCAACAGAAGAGATATCTAATGGCAATTGGTACTACCAGATACATTCTCATTGGGAAATGACCCCTAAGTCTGGGGAGACATATGCTTGTAAGGTGCAGCATAGGAGTATGTCAGACCAGCCCATTATAATGCAATGTTAAGAGATGTTAAAAAAGAAAATATTCTAATTTACTGTATGTCCATGTCAAAATTAGTTTCAGTATTTGCTTATGTGTCACTGTTTACATGAAGATCTTTTGGAAGTGTGAAAAATACTTAAAGGTATAGCTATTATTTTGGATAGTTAAGAAAGTGTAATGATATATTAATTTTTAGTATAATTTACATGTTTTTCTTTTAAATATGGATATTATTATAAAAGGGGGAGTAAATTAACACTTCCTTTATCATATTTTATTTAATTTCCATTTTGACATTTTAAATGATCTTTTTTTGTTTTTCCCTTACTGCAGATCCTTCCATGTCGGAATCAGATCGCTAACATTATTCAAAGTTATTGTCTGTTTTTACATGCATTTTTATTACTCATTAATTTAATATTGTTTTTTGTATCAGTATGCTGCTGCTGGATTATGTGAATTTCCCTTTGGGATTAATAAAGTATCTACTGCGGTGGGTTGGCGCCCTGCCCGGGATTGGTTCCTGCCTTGTGCCCTGTGTTGGCTGGGATTGGCTCCAGCAGACCCCCGTGACCCTGTGTTCGGATTCAGCGGGTTAGAAAATGGATGGATGGATTAATAAAGTATCTATCTATCTATCTATCTAAAAGGTTATAATTGGAGCATCTGCTATTGTTTTAGGTTTGGTTATTGCATTTGCAGGATTAATTTACTATAAAAAGAAATCCACCGGTAAGAATTTGCAACATTCACCATTTCATAAACAAATAATTGTGTAATGTAGTCAGGCTAAGATCTTGCCCCTTTATCTAAAGATTGACTAAAAATGTTTTCAATTTTGTCTGAATAGGAAAACAAGCCAAACACTTAAAAATGCTCAAAATAAAAAAAAGTCATCGAAAATCTTTAGAACATTCTGAATTTATAAACTTCAATGTTAAAGCCAAAAATGAGACACGTTCACAATTTAAATTTGAAATTTACAGTTGTCACATACAAAGATATCTGTAATCTGGGGATTAAATTTAAGGCAAAAAAGCTCTGAGCACTCCAGGTAACACAAAGATGCAGTTTTAACACACAATTATGAGGCTTGTTCTACCAGAGATGGAAGAAGGCAGGCAAAAAGATAGGGACGGAGATAAAATGTAAAAGAAGTAACAAGGCAAAAGGTCAGAACTGAGAAGATATTTAATTGAGAATTCCAAAAACACAATATTGCACAGTGTTTTGTCCTAAAGTGTTGCTCTAAATACTTTGTCACTTATAATGCCATTGACTAGCGACTTCCGAGTATAGCCCGGAAGGGGCAAAAAAATTTAGAGCTGACTATAAAAGAAAAAAAAAGCAAACAGAAACTTTATTTGCAGAAAGTATTTTGTACATAAACTGTCATCTCTTCCATTTCAAATAAGTATAACCTCAACAATAAAAATAAGACTCAGAGAAAAAGTCAATTCATGATTCAGTAATTTTAAACAAACCAGAATTTGGTTGCATGAGAAAGTACTGCTTTGACAGATTGTTATGTGTTCAGTTATTTATAGAATATTTTCAATATAGTAAATTTGACAGATTTGATAGAACATTTCCTTGCTAGTAGTTGGTCATGATTAAACACTGAGGAAAATTTAAATCACTGTGACGAATGTTAATCCAGAATTTCAAATATGAGGATTTATTTCTTGTGATCTGTACTCCTTTACAAATCACCCTTTTAAAATTCCATGCCATCTTTGTGACTGAAATGGAACAGACAGTTATTTAACCTTGATCAGCAGGGTTTAAAAGCAATTATTAGTAAATGAATCGACCAAGGCTGCCTTAAAGCAATGTGTACAATACTGTATGTTCATTCATTTTGTAAGAAGAAATGTGAAAGATCATTCATATTTAATTTTAGTTCCATTATTATACTCTGAAAATTTAGTAAAGATAACATAACATTATCAAGCCCACTTTATTCAGTTCATGGCCAAGGGGGAGTAGAGCCTAACGTGTAGTGCAGGGTTAAAGACAAAACAGTTCTGGACAATGCACCAGTATTTCACAGGGCCCATTCAAAAATGCAGCTATGACACACACATATAGGGTCAATTTGAAATTACCCATCAGCCTAATCTGTCCTGATTTAGGTTTGGAATTTCTGAAAAAGGAAGATGGGGTAAGGAAGGGGGTAATTTAAGTATTACTATCCAATTATTCCAATATTCAAACTTTTCCCTATTTGATAATACAGTATTTCCACATATTTGGCGATGGGAAACCACAGAGACTAAAATGTAATATTTCTTTAACAGTTAATTGCTTTTAACTTAGTTCTTATTGTGGTCAACTTGTTCACGTCCTTTTGCTGTGTTAGAAATAACCCCTTAGTTTGTGAATATTTTTTGTATTAAATCTGTGTTTACTGGAATATTGTTATTTTTCACTTCACCAGGTGCTATTGATACTTTTTGTCATTTAAATAATTCATCCATCCATCCATTATCCAACCCGCTATATCCTAACCACAGGATCACGGGAGTCTGCTGGAGCCAATCCCAGCCAACACAGGGTGCAAGGCAGGGAACAAACCAAGGGCAGGGCGCCAGCCCACCACAGGGCATGCACACACACACACACACCAAGCATACACTAGGGACAATTTAGGATTGCCAATGCATCTAACCTGCATGTCTTTGGACTGTGGGAGGAAACCGGAGCACCCGGAGAAAACCCATGCAGACACGGGGAGAACATGCAAACTCCACGCAGGGAGAACCCGGAAAGCAAACCCAGGTCTCCTAACTGCGAGGCAGCAGCGCTACCCGCTGCGCCACCGTGCCGCCCTAAATAATTCACTTAACATATTTCTATGTTAACCAAAAAGGTATCTTACATTTATACTTATTTGAATTTTACAAAACTCGGGTACATTTCTTGAAAACAATGATTCTTAGCAATTAACAAGTGATGTTATGATGCATGTACATAAAGTACAAGCTACTTTTTCATGCATTTCCCAAAAATCTTCTTAAGTATCCACTTTACGAGCCAGCATTAAGTACTACTTAGTTAACCCTCCCCCTGAAGTTGCCTACAAAAAATAATCATAAGTTAATTAAAAAACAGTCAATTGGCTATACTTGCATTATAAGAAAGAAAAAATTTTGAAAAGAAATATGATGTTTCCATAATATCATTAATTTAATAACATAATATGGAAAGTGTACAAATAAGCACAACATTTAACACGTTATTTCTGAAATTAATACAAAAAAATTAAGAACACGTGCTATAAAAGAAAATCACTCTTTTCTAAAAAAATGACAAAGCCTGTTCTTTTAGATAACAGTAGAGTTGTTGTTTACTATGGCATGCAGTACCCTTTCTAACAGCAAGAATAAACAGTGAGTAAGATGATACAATAAGACCAGTGTGTTTCCAGTGTGGACTTTGCATGTTCTTCCAATGTGAGTTTTCTCCTGGTTTGACATGCAGGTTAGGTGAATTGGTACTGTTAAATTAACCCTATTGTGTGTGCACCCAGTGTTGGACTGGCACCCTGTCCAGGGATTGTTCCTCCCTTGTGCCCAATATTTGCTGGAGTAAGCTCCAGCTTCTCTCTGACCCTGTCCTGCATAAGAAACTGGATGGATGGATGGAAATGACATAATGACATAACAAAGATGCTGATGTTCAGTATTGCGTTGTCTTAGGCAACAGGCAAGAGTGAAGGGGATACTGCTAACACAGTAGCAGTCCAACAGCAAATTCTCCATTTCTTCCCATTTCACACTGTCAGACTGGCCTAGATGAAGGCATAGTGGGTACTTCCAGGCCACCTATCCATAAAAAATTCTCAGTGACTACAAAATTACCAGAACTTTCAATGCAAAGAGCCTTTACGGCAGTCATAAAGAGGTCCCAAGAGGCTGCGCATATGAATACATATCAGCTACAGCCCACAAGTTAAATTTTTTTAATGTGTAAGTGCTGTGTTCATTAGGATGGTGGTTGAAGACACAAATATTGGATTCAACAGATGTTATTCTGGGCGGACTTTTTTTATTTCAGCCCCTCTATTCAAACATTATCAACACCCATTTTCTGTTCCTTTTTTCTTTTTTGTTTTTGTTTTTACTTTCTTCCCGCTTCTCCACATAACCTTTTGCGGCATGTAAAATGTTTGTGTGAGTGTAAAGCAAACTTCAACTTCACAAATTCTTTATAACTTTTAGAGAATACAGAAATATCATCAACTTATAAATTTGTAATTACTAACAGTATAATTTATGTAAATTAACTTAGCAATTTATCTATAAAATGTAACACAATAAATACTTTAATGCATTTCATCATGAAAAATAGTATACTCTCAATGTATATCTTAGTAATTCAGAATTTGAATTTAATGTATCATGTGTGGTCATTGCTACCCATAGCTATACGGTCAGCCAAAGAGGAAGCCCATTTAAGGTAGCATTTTGCAATTACAACTAGTTCAAGGAACACATATATTATGAAAGATTTAACATGCTATTTTAGTGACGATGGGGTTGGACACTCTTAAAATAAGGATTGATCTTATTATAGAGTTTGCGATGTTCTTAGTGTGGCAATGCATTTAGGAAATGCATCTGAACTTGAGAGATAAATACTTAAATATGATTTATGAAATTTTATTATTTATTTCACTTAAAACTTTCAATCTTTCCTAATGTTTTTGCTTTGCTTTGATAAATGTAAACAAGAAAAATAATTTTTAATTAAATAGTGACATCTAAACAAATCAGTAAATTGTTAAGTGATCAAAAAATTGCTTGGAATAAAGCCAACAGCAGTTGGACTTAATTAAGAGACCTTTTCTTTATAACCAACTAGAGGGGGTGTCCCAACCCCACCTCGGTCCACGGGTATATTCCAAATCAGTCAAAATTCTGGACCTGAGATTTATTTACAATTATAGCAAATGCTAAAACTATTGGAAATTGCTGTCTGTGCAAGATGAATTATATTCAACTTGCTGAATTATCACTAGTATCTAACATGGAATATGCAGAAGGGCTACAACTTCTCTTGCATGATCACCAGTCATGATTTTGTTGGCAATTGAATGTTTATACAGTTTTACAATTTGTGTGTGCCATTACATAGACGTTATTTGCTGACTGCTAACACACAACTGAACTACTACTGTTCTTAGCGGAGCGGATATATATAAGGTATTTTGTCGTATGTGTGATAAAACTGGTTGTAGCTGCTAAAGTATAAGGCGAGATCAAGCACGGGTAAAATGCGTGCTGAAAGAAATCTCTCAGTCCAAAAGTTTGTTTTAAAAATATTTAGTGAAAGTTAAAAGCAAATAATCCACACAAGAATAAACGGAATAATAGTTACACACGTAGTCTCTAAACTTACCTTTTTTTGAGAAACTTTAGCTATTTCTGTACTTAAAAGTTCTTTACTTCTTCTTTACTTAAAGATTCTTAACTTCTTATATACTTAAAGATTCTTAGCTTCTTCTTCTGTACACTTTAAGCGTACAGCTCAACACTTAAATAAGTGCTGTTTTACGAATTACTTCACACACTCAAAAGACCCGTAGGCCCGTTGGCACGTGCGCAGGCACGGTTTAAAACCATATACCTTCTACACCTTACACATGGCAAGGCTGGTCACTAACTGAAGAATAATATTTAGTCAGAGCTATTAGAAATTGCAGGAACATACCAATATAATTCTGCTTATGGGGGTTTTAGGAACCTCCCATAAATTAAACTTTGTCATCTAGTAAAATATGTATGAATCTTATATAAATAGGAAAATGGCTCTTACACTGGTTATATTGACCATCCATCCATCCATCCATTCTCTTCCGCTTATCCGGGGTCGGGTCGCGGGGGCAGCAGCTTGAGCAGAGAGGCCCAGACTTCCCTCTCCCCGGCCACTTCTTCCAGCTCTTCCGGGAGAATCCCAAGGCGTTCCCAGGCCAGCCGGGAGACATAGTCCCTCCAGCGTGTCCTGGGTCTTCCCCGGGGCCTCCTCCCGGTTGGACGTGCCTGGAACACCTCACCAGGGAGGCGTCCAGGGGGCATCCTGATCAGATGCCCGAGCCACCTCATCTGACTCCTTTCGATGCGGAGGAGTAGCGGCCCTACTCTGAGCCCCTCCCGGATGACTGAGCTTCTCACCCTATCTTTAAGGGAAAGCCCAGACACCCTGCGGAGGAAACTCATTTCAGCCGCTTGTATTCGCGATCTCGTTCTTTCGGTCACTACCCATAGCTCATGACCATAGGTGAGGGTAGGAACGTAGATCGACTGGTAAATTGAGAGCTTTGCCTTACGGCTCAGCTCTTTTTTCACCACGACAGACCGATGCAGAGCCCGCATCACTGCGGATGCCGCACCAATCCGCCTGTCGATCTCACAGTCCATTCTTCCCTCACTCGTGAACAAGACCCCGAGATACTTGAACTCCTCCACTTGGGGCAGGATCTCGCTCCCAACCCTGAGAGGGCACTCCACCCTTTTCCGGCTGAGGACCATGGTCTCGGATTTGGAGGTGCTGATTCTCATCCCAGCCGCTTCACACTCAGCTGCGAACCGATCCAGAGAGAGCTGAAGATCACGGCCTGAAGAAGCAAACAGGACAACATCATCTGCAAAAAGCAGTGACCCAATCCTGAGTCCACCAAACCGGACCCCTTCAACA
Organism: Polypterus bichir lapradei; assembly: GCA_026402145.1. Taxonomy (NCBI): domain Eukaryota; kingdom Metazoa; phylum Chordata; class Cladistia; order Polypteriformes; family Polypteridae; genus Polypterus; species Polypterus bichir. The sequence continues at coordinate 42,867,393 of JANRMT010062796.1, forward strand.
CCCTGGCTGAGCCTAGAAATTCTGTCCATAAAAGTTATGAACAGAATCGGTGACAAAGGGCAGCCCTGGCGGAGTCCAACTCTCATTGGAAACGGGCTCAACTTACTGCCGGCAATGCGGACAAAGCTCTGACACCAGTTGTACGGGGACCAAACAGCTCTTATCAGGGGGTCTGGTACCCCATACTCCCGGAGCACCCCCCACAGGATTCCCCGAGGGACACGGTCGAACGCCTTTTCCAAGTCCACAAAACACATGTAGACTGGTTGGGCAAACTCCCATGCACCCTCCAGGATTCTGCTAAGGGTGTAGAGCTGGTCCACTGTTCCGCGACCAGGATGAAAACCACACTGTTCCTCCTGAATCCGAGGTTCGACTATCCGACGGACCCTCCTCTCCAGAACCCCTGAATAGACTTTTCCAGGGAGGTTGAGGAGTGTGATCCCTCTGTAGTTGGAACACACCCTCCGGTCCCTCTTTTTAAAGAGGGGGACCACCACCCCGGTCTGCCAATCCAGAGGCACTGTCCCCGAAGTCCATGCGATGTTGCAGAGACGTGTCAACCAAGACAGTCCTACAACATCCAGAGCCTTGAGGAACTCCGGGCGTATCTCATCCACCCCCGGGGCTCTGCCACCAAGGAGTTTTTTGACCACCTCAGTGACCTCAGTCCCAGAGATGGGAGAGCCCACCTCAGAGTCCCCAGGCTCTGCTTCCTAATTGGAAGGCATGTTAGTGGGATTGAGGAGGTCTTCGAAGTACTCCCCCCACCGACCCACAACATCCCGAGTCGAGGTCAGCAGCGCACCATCCCCACCATATACGGTGTTAACACTGCACTGCTTCCCCCTCCTGAGACGCCGGACGGTGGACCAGAATCTCCTCGAAGCCGTCCAAAAGTCGTTCTCCATGGCCTCTCCAAACTCCTACCATGCCCGAGTTTTTGCCTCAGCAACCACTGAAGCCGCATTCTGCTTGGCCTGTCAGTACCTATCAGCTGCCTCCAGAGACCCACAGGACAAAAAAGTTCTATAGGACTCCTTCTTCAGCTTGACGGCATCCCTCAGCGCTGGTGTCCACCAACGGGTTCGGGGATTGCCACCACGACAGGCACCGACCACCTTACGGCCACAGCTCCAGTCAGCCGTCTCAACAATAGAGGCACGGAACATGGCCCATTCGGACTCAATGTCCCCCACCTCCCTCGGGATGTGGTCAAAGTTCTGCCGAAGGTGGGAGTTGAAGCTACTTCTGACAGGGGACTCTGCCAGCCGTTCCCAGCAGACCCTCACAACACGTTTGGGCCTACCAGGCCTGACTGGTATCTTCCCCCACCATCGAAGCCAACTCACCACCAGGTGGTGATCAGTTGACAGCTCCGCCCCTCTCTTCACCCGAGTGTCCAAGACATGTGGTCGTAAGTCCGATGACACGACCACAAAGTCGATCATCGAACTGAGGCCTAGGGTGTCCTGGTGCCAAGTGCACATATGAACACCCTTATGCTTGAACATGGTGTTCGTTATGGACAATCCGTGACGAGCACAGAAGTCCAATAACAAAACACCGCTCGGGTTCAGATCGGGGGGGCCATTCCTCCCAATCACGCCCTTCCAGGTTTCACTGTCATTGCCCACATGAGCATTGAAGTCTCCCAGCAGAATGAGGGAGTCCCCAGAAGGTATGCCCTCTAGCACCCCCTCCAGAGACTCCAAAAAGGAGGGATACTCCAAACTGCTGTTTGGCACATACGCACAAACAACAGTCAGGACCCTTCCCCCCACCCTAAGGCGAAGGGAGGCCACCCTCTCGTCCACCGGGGTAAACCCCAATGCACAGGCTCCAAGTCGGAAGGCAATAAGTATGCCCACACCTGCTCGGCGCCTCTCACCGGGGGCAACTCCAGAGTGGTAGAGAGTCCAGCCCCTCTCAAGGAGATTGGTTCCAGAGTCCAAGCTGTGTGTCAAGGTGAGTCCGACTATATCTAGCCGGAACCTCTCGACCTCGCTCACTAGTTCAGGCTCCTTCCCCTTCAGAGAGGTGACATTCCACGTCCCAAGAGCCAGTTTCTGTAGCCGAGGATCAGGCCGCCAAGGTCCCCGCCTTCGGCCACCACCCAACTCACACTGCACCCAACCTCCTTGGCCCCTCCCATAGGTGGTGAGCCCATGGGAAGGAGGACCCATGTTACCTCTTCGGGCTGTGCCCAGCTGAGCCCCATGGGTGCAGGCCCGGCCACCAGGCGCTTGCGATCGAGCCTCACCTCCAGGCCTGGCTGCAGAGGGGGGCCCCGGTGACCCTTGTCCGGGCAAGGGAAAACGTTGTCCAGAGTTTTTGCTCATATATTGACATGAGAGTATTATTATATTCTCCTAATGAAGATGAAAAAAATGATATATAGATGTATACTATATGATGTACATTTTTGAAGAAAAATGAGCGTCGCGAATCTTTTGATATAGAGAGAGTAGATTTAGTAAAATCTTACTTTGTGGAAATGTAAAGGACTTATGGCTGAACCAAACCAAAACAGTTTATTGAAACCAGGAAATGAAAACAGATCAGAAAGCAAAGCGCGAGTCTTTACCAAGAGGATGGAGAGATCTCAAATAATAAAGCCGAAAAACAAAACACTGGTAGTCAAAAGGTCAAGCCAGAGAATCGCAACTAGAGTCAGAATAAAGAAGCTCAATATGTACCAAAGGCTGTTTTTTTTGTTTACCCAAACACAGATAATGAGATTATCATCATGCTAGTATACTGTATGTGTTGCGCCAAAGACATCACATGTTACATTGGATAAAGGTAAACCCCCAGACAACAGCTAGCATCTTGACCGCCCTCAACCAAACGGTGCAGTGCATATAAAGCAACAAAATAGCAATGTGCACCAATCAAAAAAAAAAAACTACCAATACTGAAAATAAGGTATATTCACAACAAAAGGAGGTCAAAATATGTATGCTGAAGATGCATGATCTTGTTTGCTTTCTTTAATTGTAATTTGTATCATTACATTAGAAGTATTACTAGATTTTAGAAAAAATCATCATTAAAAGTTTTCTGCTGTTTATTCATCTTTTGAAATCATTTTGAAAATACTCATTGAAAGGAACACCCACTTTTGCCACACTAATGCTCTGAGCCACACTCAGTTATACTGGCCTATCAAATTAAACAGCCTAATCGTCATGTCTTTGGAGAAAATCAGTATAACCTTGGCAAATGTTTATACTTTGAACAAACAGCACCTGGGATATAGTGCAATTAAGCTATAAACGGACAAAACTTCCTATAGTTCGACATTTTATGGAGCTATACTGTCATATTAGTAAAACATCAGTTTTTACTATTTTGCTTGGTTTAGAACTCGTTAAAGTGAGTGTACCAATGTTATTTTCTTAGCAGGTTGTATCCTGGTTCCTTCAAGTTAAAGTTGGTTTCTTGATACATTCATTTTCAGTATGGTTGAGCAGTTTCCCTAGATTTTAGACTTTGACTTATTATTCAGTTCAATTTTCTGTAAATCCTTTTCATTAAATGCCTGAATTAACAGTCTGCCTGAAAGACAATTTTTATTGTGTAGCAAAAGATTTGTAAATATATTATGGCTGAACATCTGAAGCTTTATAAGACACATTTCACTTTAAAAATTCTTTTTTTGTTACTAGTCATTGAATATCTGTTTTTTTTCTACTATTAGGTTGGACCTGCAGAAATAAACTAATGCATCTTTTTTACAAGGAAGACTGGGTTTCAATTAAACATTTGATGAGTGAATTTCCAATGCATGCTTTTATTTTTTTACTTGTACATTTTGTGTATAAAACATTTTTAATTATCAGAAAATATCAGCACTGATGAGTAGCCTAATAATTGAATAACTGTATAAAATCCGTAAATGGATCAGTAATTAGAAACAGTTTAACTATTTATATTTCTAATGTTAGTCTGTTTGAGTGATTCATGTCCTCAGACAGTTACTATATTCCACAATTTTTTTGTGTAGCTGATATTAGCGTATTGTACTTGACTTTCACAAAACAATATTGTTTTGTTTTCATTAATCTCATTTAAAAAGTATCATTTGTAATGTAAAAGATACGCTGAATAAAATTTAAATATTTTAGAGCTATCTATAAATTAACATTGCAAATCAATTTACAATTTGGATCAATTCATTGATATAATTAGTTTACCAGAAAATATACAACATAGTCACAAAACATATCGTTCAGACTGTGGACCCGGCCCAGACACAGACAGGTGGACATGTTGTAAATCACCACCACACGTTTATTTACACAAATATTATTTAAAAGTTTCAAGTGCACACAAACCCCAATACAGTCCTGGCCACACAATGCCTTTCTTCGGGCCGCCGCCTCCTCTCTCTCTCTCTCTCTCTCTCTCTCTCTCTCTCTCTCTCTCTCTCTCTCTCACCTCGTCCTGCCTCCACCCAACTCCAGCCCTGAATGAAGGGAGACGGCCCATTTTATATGCTCCCGGATGAGCTCCAGGTGGTTCTTGGCATTTCCCTCTGGACACACCCCAGTGTGGCGGAAATGCCAGCTGTTCTCCTGGAAGCTCTCCGGGTGTCCCTCTTCTTCTTTCCCCAGCACTTCCTGGTGTGGCGGAAGTGCTGAGGTCCAGGGTCCCCAAGGCATGGGGGCGCCCCCTGGCGGTGACCACGGGTCCCTACAGGGTTGGGCTTCCAAGCCCTCTACCCATGGCTCCCGAAGCAACCAGGATGGCGGCCCCCACGTGATCCCAGATGGGCGCACGCCTACTTCCGGTCCGTCAAGGCGTCCCGGCCGGGTCGTCGCCCCTGGCATCCCTGACACTGCCCCACAGCCAGCGAAGACCACTCGGGAGGAGCGGCACGTCCCGCGAGGGCAGCATACCCCCGAAGCGGGTCCTACTCCTGGGTCGCCGAGGTCCAGCCCTGTTCTCCCAACAGGGATAGGGGCGGAGACGCCACCTGGACACCACCAGTTGGTGTCCTCCTGTGCCTCGCATAGATTGCGCTCCCCCCTTTTACCGGCACCCCGGCACCCACTCATTCGTCACCCCCTCCGAGGTTTCCGCGCCCATTTGGTAGGAGCCACTCACTCCTCCATGGCCTCCGGCAGCCGTGGCGGCACCCCCTCGCCAGCGGAGAGTCCTTCCCGCAGACGGCCCGTCTCCTGAGGGCAGGTTCCCAACGAAGTGGGTCCTACTGCCAGTCCGGGGTCTGGTCCTGAAAGAGACAGAAAGAAAGGGGCAGAACCGCTGCCTGGACACCCTTCCCTGGCGTCCGTTTGTGCCATGCACTGGCAGTGTCCCCCCCTCCATCCGGCACCCTGGCACTTGCCTGTTCGGCACCCTCTCCACGGGTTCTGTGTCCCTCCTCTCGCTAGAATAGACGGAACCGTCTGCACTCCTTTCCTCTCCGCTGACCTCAAGGGTTCCCTCTGCCTCCGTAGAGGGCGGCCAGCACCCGGACGTGTGCACCCAGCACCACGTCCCATCCTATCAGAGGAACCGGCACTCAACCTCCAATTCCTCCTGTCGCTCTGGGACGCCCTGACAGTCTGAGTCTCCTTATTGAAAAGAAAGAGTCTCCTTCCCGTCTGTGTCCCTGTAGAGCGGCGCGAGACTGCAGCCGACTCGGGGTGGAGGGCGCTAGGACCTGGGGCACACAACAGCCCGTGTCCTGCCAGCCCCCTCGCTTTCTCTCCCCTCACCGCGCGCACAGCCCCCTGCGCTGCATCCACTGTCAGAGGGCTGCTTACTTGAAACTGCTCATTAGCTTCACAGCCGTTTTCAGCACACCCTCCTTCATGCTGTACGGGGACTGCTGTACTCACCTTCTCCGCTGTACACCTCCGACTGAAGAATCCAGTGTCACGCCGTTTAATCGCCATCAAAAGCTCTTCAATGGACGCGACCGCCTTCATCTCCAGGAACTGCAAATCCACCCGGAGGGCACATAGCACCTGCGGCAAAAGCTGCTCCGCGGGCTGAAGGTACGCTTCCAGCTCCGACAGCGCAGCCGGCAAAGACAGGAAGTTAACCGACGTGGAGCCTACCTGTCCGTCAGCCCCGGACGCCGGCAACTTCCTGTGGGCCTCTTCCTCCGGCCCAATCGGGTCTCCCCCCTGCACGTGATGGACATTCCTTGGTCCCGCCTCTCTACAGTCATTGGCGGGCACGCAAGACACCATCCAATCGCGTGCCTGTCAGGGGGAGGGAATTCTGGCCCGCGGCCATTTTGGCTCCCCTCTTGCGGCGGCGACGTGCTTGCCGGCAGCCTTGCTGTTGCCAGCGCCTCTCGAGCTGCAGCGTCTCCTTCTCTGAGCTCCCACAGCTGCCACCGCGCTGTTAAAGCCCCGCAGACCGGCATGTGCCCGCCACTGACGCGGATCCGGGAAGTCCCTGCCTGGAAAAGAGAAAACACGGCGGGCTGGCTGCCGATAGGCGGGGAACTCACCTCCCGGGTCCCGTCTAACCGAGGAAACGTCCTTGGCGTGGCCTCTCTGGACGCAATGTTGTCCCGGGCACCTCCAGCAACGGTGCGCTCCTCGGAGACCGCTGCACTCATGCCTTCCACGCCGCCAGCCCGCGACAGGGGAAAACAGCTCTCCTGCGGACCCCTGGTGGTCTGTGGGGTACCTTTACCCCGTGGGGCAGTGTGCACGCCGCTCCCGCGGCACGTGGGTGGAATCCCCTGCTGCGCCGGGCCGTCCACAACAAGATTTTTTGAAACAGGTCCCCGTCTTGCACCAGACGGAGCATTCTGCCGACTACGCCACATGTGGACCTGGCCCGGACACAGACAGGCGGACATGTTGTAAATCACCACCACACGTTTATTTACACAAATATTATTTACAAGTTTTCAAGTGCACACAAACCCCAATACAGTCCTGCTCACACAATGCCTTTCTTCGGGCCGCCTCCACTCTCTCTCTCTCTCTCTCTCTCTCTCTCTCTCTCTCTCTCTCTCTCTCTCTCTCTCTCT
>JANRMT010062796.1:42876538-42894338 GCA_026402145.1 Polypterus bichir lapradei
ATTATTATTATTATTATTATTATTATTATTATTATTATTATTATTATCAACTATGTGCCAATGCATTCAGACACCATGAACCATTTTTCCTTCCCCCTTAACTGTCAGTTACCAGCCTGTCAATTTCAACAATAGCTTATACAGCCAATAAATACAAAAATCTGAAATACTGCTTGCTCAGAAGAAGATATATCAACAATTATAATTAAATAACTAATTATTTTAAGGAAGGAAAAGTTTTGTATTATTGTTAATAGGTAAATACTACATAAAAGTACTTGAAAATTAGTGTAGTAATGTTCTATGCACACACACACATATATATATATATATATATATAGGTTCGAGTTCGACTGTGTACACCTGAAGAATCCCAATTAGGGTGTCGTGTACTCTTTGTATTATTTGACTGATACTGTATAACATATTGATGATCTGTATCTCGCAACTGAGAGGATGTGGCGGATGTTTGCTGACTGACCAACCAACCAGGGGATTCAATTCTGTGGGATTCATGGGAAATTGGAGTATCTGCTTTCTTTCGAGCATTACAGGTGGCTACATAGTGCTTTGATCAGGTTGTGGTGGCACAGAACGTCACTACAGAAGAACTGGTAAAGAAAACAGAGAAAATTAAACATTAGTAATGATTGCAGATTAATTGAGTGGAACTAAAATGTAGCTATGAAAAAAACAAAATTAAAAAATTGAGTTTTTAGGAGTTTTTTTTTTTTAAAATGATCCACAGTGTTTGCCTGGGGTAAAGTATTCCAGATATTTGGTGCATAACAGCAAAAGGCCACTGCACCACTTCGTTTATGCTTGGCTCTTGGAATAATAAGCAGACCGCTATTAGATGTTGATTTTCTTTTTCTGGTTTGGATTCTTATGGCTGCATTCTGAACTAACTGCAACCGATTGGAATGTTTCTTAGATAGAACAATTAGGACTGCATTACAGTAATCCAGCTAACTAAAAACAAAAGTATGGATTATTTTTTCAGCATCTTGTAATGTTATAAGAGGTTTACTTTTGCAATGTTCCTTAAATGTAAAAATGCAGTCTTGTAATATGTTAATGTACAATTTAAAACTTAGGTCAGATTCCCTGATTACATCTAAATTCTTTACTTCCACCTTGACTTTTAATGCTAAGGGATCAAGTTTATTTCTAATACCCTCAATTATTTCCATTGGTACTAAAGACTAAAATTTTATTTTTTTTCTTATTCTTAATCATTACTCATCTGAGCCCAGTGCGTCAGACAGAAGTCACAGCTGGAATTTTATATCTGCAGCAGAATACCTGATTATTAAAGAGCTTGAGACTCAAGTCCTGGAGTCCTTCTTGTCTAGCAACATTTTTTTCTTCTAAGTCTTCTGTCATATCAACACTTGTTTTTTTTCTGCTCAGTTTGGATCAGAATCTAACTAATGTTAAGATGTTACAGAAGGAGTTTACTGCAATAGATTCAACATAAAATTATTTTCATCTTCAGTATTTGAAAGAAAGAAACAATATGCACAAATAAGGACCATATAATTTATATTTTTACAGCATAATTGTTTTTCTTGTAACTGTTAAAAAACACAGCTGCACAAATTATGCAGTGCTGTTCAGACCATAAAGGGTGAAGTTTGTTTCATATCCAAAGTGAAACTGCATGGTAGTGAAAGCACTAGGCGATTTTTGTCTGTTAAATAATACTTCTTACTTCTTCTTCTTTTTTTTCTTAGCCCACAATAGATTTGACCAACTGAGAAACGGATCAGGTCTGACATCAGATGTTGCTAGTAGCAGTACAGTTTAGAAGTCGATTGATAAAGTAAGGCTGCAAAAGGACTTCTCCGCCACCTAGTGGTCTTTATTTTAGCAAACACATGACACAATACAGGTAATAAAGTACCCTTGGCTACTGCATTTATGTTTCAAATAGGTTGTTTAGACCATTTTACTTTAAAATGAAACTTAACAGAATCACCTGAGATGCTGCAAAACATGACATTCCATACTAAACACTACATAAATAAATTGTACTGTCTAAACATTAAAACTTGCAACACTAATACACATAAAAGATGCATCTCATCTCTATCAGTCAGCTCACCTAACACCCACTCACAGAATGTGACATACTGAGGCATTAATTCAACAAATTAATAACAAACATTATCTATTTTTTTGCATTTGTCAGATTTGCCACACAAGTCTGTACAGTCCTGAATAGTGCCTGGGTAGAAATCAGCAAGAATGAAAGCCTCTGACAGACACAGTCAATGCACATGCTGACAAAAAGACAATCCATTCTGGTCTGCCAGTTACTCTGCCAAACCATTTTAGTTTGTTTGATTTAACCTTCAGTCATTGGGCGTTTAGTTTCTGTCATAAAAACAAACAACAAAATTATTTAAAAAGCTAAGTCTATACAAACAGATACAAAAATGTACATATTTTAAAGAACCCATTCTTTATATTTTGGTTGTATTGAATTAGAGGTTTCCCATCATAATTCTGTATCTATTTTTTGCATATAAATGTGAAATAGCTTTTCCTATGTATAAGAAAAGAGTATTTGTTCATTAATTTCCTAAGTTTTCCTATTGCAGTACAATGTCATTGAGAAGTAAGGCCCATCCCAGCAGCACTGGGTGAAAAGTAGGAACAAAGCCTTTTGTGAAAATGCAAAAATATTTCACTTTTTAATGACTACCAAACATATTCAGGTGTATTGGGTTGGATGTGCCACTGTACTTACTGAGGTGATGGAGTTCTTTTTGCCTTTTTCCTACTGTATTATATGTATTTTCAAAATGTAAAAAAGTTTGGACTTAAAGCTCTAACCACATATAAATTTTACATCAATGCTGCCAAAGCTGTACAAAATATCAGGCTTTCCACAACTCCCACCCTTTTCGATTCTGGAAGACATACTGATCAGTCTTGAAGACTCAGACAGCTTCTCAACAAAATATAAAAACATCTCAAAGAATTTTCCCTTCAAAATCCTAGGGTACAGTAAGAAAAGGATCTTTCAATTAATATATAAGAACAGGAGTGAAATGCAGCCATTCAAATAATACACTGTAGCATTCAATCATTCAGCTTAAAATCTTTCATCAATGACATTTATCTTGTTTAAAATTGTCCAAAATATATCCAGGGCAAGATAAAAAAAAACTGTAAGCATTGCAAAAAAATCTATCTCCAGCCTTACTGGGCCACTTGTTTTGGGAGTGCATTAAATTAACATAATTTCAGCCAAAAATCTTTGAACACTTATTGGACAGCCTTGGTGTCTCAATCACTCTCATAATCTCATAGTCTCATAATCCATTAACAGCTGTGTTTGGTGTACTAACAGAGGGGCTTAAAGTGGAGAAGGAAAAATTAATTACAATTGCCTACACACTAGACTTATCTGGATTAACTGGAAGAATCCCATCCCACCTTTTATAAGTCAGTGGGTAACTTATGTTCTATACTATTTAAAACTTGAAAAAATCAAATTTTCACTTAGAGGATCTGTTTAAAAGTTTTAAAAGATATGACATAATGTAATCAATACAATTTTAGAAGAAGCATTTATATCGAGGGACATATTCCCTTTTTTTTTTTTTCCTAAATCTTGCTCTTGGTCCTACTCACTTTCTCTCAGGTGGTGGCGGAATTTTGCTTTGTTAGGTTTTGTCTGCTTTTATTTATACTTTCTTTTTTTTAACTTAATGATTTTTTTTGTTTTCTTCTTTTTTCTAGTTTGACTTTGAAGTCATTTGTTGTATAAGTTTGATTTGATTACATGAAATGTTATTTTCTACAAATAAATAAAAAAAAAGAAGAAACCAAATATGAAGGAAGAGATGATACTGTAGCTATGTCACTCCTAAGGTAAAGACACTGTCTATCACAGTGACGATTCCCAACATTTTAGACTCCATGATGGCACATCATGGTGATTATTTGTCAGGTAGTCAAATTCATTGTCTTCATTACAGACCACAACGAGGTGATCCTTTCTTTTTGTTCATATTGGAAATACTAAGTCTTCATATTATCCAAGTGCTTTAATCAGGTGTTGTATATCTACAACTTGGTTACTCCCAGAGAGTTTTCCTCCATTCTTGGGTGTTTTATTTTCCATTCCATTCCTGGTGCCACTCACACTTCTTGGGAATGATTGCAGCAGCAGCACCAAGCATTCCGTCACAACAACACTTTTAATTGTGTAGGTTCCTGTCAAGCAAATGGCCAAGAATCCTGCTGACTACACCAGTTGTGACTTGTACGGGTGTAATAGAGCCCTAAAACCCCAGACACAACTACACTAAAAGAAGTCTCAGGTTCAAATAAGTATTTTATAGTCACAGTAACTTCATAAATAATTGTTCACATTGCTAATATACAGTAGAATAATAATTATAATAATACGCTATATTAACATTGACATTGTAAAATATACATCTTTAACACTCTGACGATTCTGATCATGCTGTAGAACAGGGATGTTGAACTCTGGTCCTGGAGGGCCGCAGTGGCTGCAGGTTTTCATTTTAACCATATTCTTAATTAGTGACCAGTTTTTGCTGCTAATTAATTTCTTTTTCATTAGTTTTAATTAACTTGACTCAGGCCCCTTTGTTGTTTCTTTTTCCTTAATTAGCAACCAAACAATAATGAGACACAAAAAGGAGCCGCCACATGACCAGCTCACCTGTGCTCATCACACAATATCTCAAAATAAAGAAATGTGAACGTCTCAGTAAGGCTGATCTCTCAGGTCACCAAAACACCATTTTGATGGTGTTCTTAGAAAAAACAGAAAATCAACAGTTTTAGAAATGTCTGCTGTGGTAGAATGAGAGCAGGAACAGGCCATGGAATTAAATAACGGGTTTAATTAACAACAAAAATTGCCTTTTCATTAAAAAAGCTGGTTGGAGTGAAATTGGTTGGAGTTTGAAGACCCAATTTAGCTAATCATCTGTTGGCTTGTTTCACATATCATTTCTGTTTGGCTGTCATTTATTGAAGAAATGAATAAATTCAGAGGACTGAATCCTTGAAAAAAAGGTTATTAAAATGAAGGGAAAAGAAATTAATTAGCAGTAAAAAATGGTCATTGATTAGGAAAAGGGTTAGAATGAAAATCTGCAGCTACTGCGGTCCTCCAGGCCTGGAGTTTGACACCCCTGCAGAAGAATGTTCTCTTTTCAAACATTAGCTGAAGAGTAATAAATGGTGCAAATGGACAAGCTTTTTCTCCTGCCTGATTACTGATTTGACTTGTTAGAGGGATTAGTTTCTTTCCTTAATTCTTCTTCTTTCAACTGCTCCTGTTAGGGGTTGCCACAGTGGATCACCTAGTTCCATATCTTCCTGTCCTCTGCATCTTGCTCTGTCACACCCATCACCTGCATGTCCTCTCTCACCAAATCCATAAACCTTCTCTTAGGAATTCCAGTTTTCCTCTTACCTGGCAGCTCTATTCTTAGCATCCTTTTCCCAATATACTCAGCATCTCTCCTCTGCACATGTCCAAACTAACACAATCTTACCTCTCTGACTTTGTCTCCCAACCTTCCAACCTGAACTGACCCTCTAATGTCTTTATTTCTAATCCTGTCCATCCTCATCACACCCAATGCAAATCTTAACATCTTTAACTCTGCCATCTTCAGCTCTGTCTCCTGTTTTTTGGTCAGTGCCACCATCTCCAACCCTTGTAACATAGCTGGTCTCACTACTGTCCTGTAGACCTTCCCTTTCAATCTTGCTGATACCAGTCTCTCACAAATCACTCCTGACACTCTTCTCTACCCATTCCACCCTGTCTGTACTTTCTTTTATTTAAGATATTGATTACTACCTTACAGTATATAAAGCCTGTGAAGTTCTTATTTATATCAAAGTCTTAATGTACAGAAGTGATTAACAAGATAGTGTGTGTAAATAAATTAATAAATTAAAATACATTAAAAAAATTGGTACTTGTGTGTGAATGATTGTGAATGATTTACCCTGCAAATGGACTGGCACCCTGTGCAATGAGTGTTCCTGTCTTCTGCCCACTGCTTGCGTGTTTACTGGAACACATACAGTTGTTTTATGCTAAGTATACAAACATTTCCCTTTGTAATATTTCCAAATATTTATTTTCACCTACTTCAAATTAATTAAATTTCAACATCAACTAGAATATATTACTTCCTAAATTTTATAAATACATACAAACACAAGGCTGCGCACTATTATTTATTTATTCTTATTGTGCTTTCATTTTTATTGTACCCCTCTTGATTATCTGTGCAGCCATCTGAGACCTTGGTAAAGGTGCTATATAAATAAGTGAAATGCATTATTATTTGTTGTAATCCCGATTCAACAGAATGGGCAGGCATTTTGTTTAAGTGTGATGTTTAATGTTCATGTGTTTCTTTGACAAATCAATCATTCATTAAAGGGTTTTGTTAAATCAAAAAGAAAACTAAACAACTACGCCTGCAATGTAGGATTCAAAGCACCTTCTGTTGATGAGAAAATGTTTTAAATTTATTTTAAAGATACTTGTATTTTCTTCCATTCAGCAATGTGCCGCGAGCGGATTTCGAACTTGAGTTCGTGCGGTAATTTATGGTAGATCGTCTCTCAAAAATCGCTGCTATAAAAGTGTACCTGACAATTCAAATTTAAGTGAAAAAAGAGACACTCAAGTCCTGTGTACATTGTGCGCATGTCTGTAAAAGGAGGCGGGCGTTAGGGGGCGTGATTAGAGGCGTTGAAGCAGAGTGTCATGTCGGCTTCCGTGAAACTTGTTTCTCGGCTCGCAGTAATCACAGGTTGGTGTTAATTCTTGAACAGTCTATAAAAGATGTTAGAAAAAAAATCTGATATGGTGTTACAACGACTATAAAAATAGTACGTGGAATACATCTGCACCTTAAAAAACGTGTTAAAAGTCAAAGCACGCATACGTTTATTTAATGCGCATGTACACTGCTTGTTTATACATTTAAAGAAGAAAAGTTATAATATCTGCGGTCAAAGTTATTGTAAATGACAGTAAATTAAAATATTACCACATCCAAAACGATTTAAAATTCCCCACATCTTTAGTTATTTTATAGTCAATAATTACCTTTTAAGAGTTATGTGTGTGTGTGTGTGTATATATATATATATATATATTTTCTCCTACTTTTATGTAAAATGTATGGTCTATCAATATTCATTTTCCAATATAGCTATTTTTTTTTAAAGTGGTGCACAGTTTACATTTGGTAAGTACTGCATGGCGTGTATATCAGTTCTATCTGCCTTCATGAGACTGCAACCTCAAAAAACAAATATTTTTGCAGTGGTTGTGATTTTTGTCCTCCTGTTTTCACATAGGAGGAGGAAGTGGGATTGGAAGAGCAGTATGTCAGCGTTTTGCACAAGAAGGAGCATCAGTTGTAATTGCTGATATCAATGAAGACTCTGCCAATGAAACACTGGAGTTGCTGTCATATAACGAGGGTCATAAGCATTCAGCATTCATTGTAGATGTGACATCAAAGCAGAGTGTTGAACAGCTGTTCTCACAAATACAGGTGAATCGGATGTAGACCTAATGAGAGCTTTGTTTGTTCCAGAAGTCAGTCAGATTTTTATAGTGCCACTTTGCAATGCTATCTTCCATAAATACATTGCTATTAACTTCTCAAATTCTTAAACTGAAATCTATTTTTGTACTACAGTGTATTTATATTTTTTGTAATGTCAGTATTGGAGTTATATGAGTATTTGAATATAGAAATAAGCAAGAATTTTTTGTTTGATAATTGCAGATAATACCTGAAGCATGAAAACATATCCATCCATCCATTATCCAACCTGCTATATCTTAACTACAGGGTCACGGGGCTCTGCTGGAGCCAATCCCAGCCAACACAGGGTGCAAGGCAGGAAACAAACCCTGGGCATGGTGCCAGCCCACCGCAGGGTACACACACACACACACACACACACACACACACACACACACACACACTAGGGACAATTTAGAATCGCCAGTGCACCTAACCTGCAGGTCTTTGGACCACTGTGTCGCCCCCATGAAAACTTGTTTAAAACTTATGTGTAAACTAACAGAACAGAAATCCTAGCATCATGATGTAGACACACAGACACCAACATAAAATAGATTAAACCATAATAAAATAAACTTTATATTCCTTTTGTAAGCTAAAACTTAATCTTCTATTAAATAAAATATATTATTATTATACAGTAAATTAAGCCCTTTTTGAATCTTCAGATTAATAGTTTGTACTTGGAGGTACAGATCTATACTTGTGCATTTATACAGTATTGAGTAATAAGGATCTTCAAAAAATATGCATTGTGATAATGATATACTGTACTTGTGTTCAGCAGAAAAGGCAGGAAAAAAGACAAAAAGGTTTCGGTGTCAATAGTATGAAAAAAAATATTAAGATGAACTGAGTTTTTATATGTATATATTTTATAACATTGCAAGGAAAACCTTGATATATTAGGTTGTGATGCGGTGGCAATTCTGCAATAATGTATTTATTTATTTATTTTTGAACATTTGGTAGTGCACCTATTCATCCAGTTATCCACTACCATTTTGCTTCCTATGCCCAAATCAAATTAGTCCGTTTTTGTTCATCATAACACCTGTTACTTCCACACACATCTCAGCATTTGTCTTCCTCTCACTGTGTGACACTCCATACATCCATTCTTATCATCCATTTTTTATCTTCTTTTCATGTGTGCCTCATGTTCTTTCTCCTTGGCCACTCTCGCCTCCATATACAACATAAGAAAATGCTAATCCTGATTCCTGCCACTCCTTTTTCCCTTAAATACTTGAGAGACTCCTTTAGAAGTCAAAATGGTGGGCAGCTCTGAGAATTTCTTCCACCTCTGCTTGCTATCACAGATATGCCAATAAAAATATCATCTAAGTAGCAAAACATACTTTCTTCAAAGCAACATTTACATGTTTAAATTTACATCTAACTATTTCATCATCCTGCACCCCTGTAACACACTTTTCCTCAAACGTGGTCACACTTGCTATCTGCAGACCACCCTATATGGCAGTACATATTTTATGCACCCCATTCCAACAGCCTTTGCATTGGATTTAGCTTTACACAGTGCATCAGCTGTACATGCCATGTGCCCAAGCACAGATCTGTTCCAGTTCTCCTGGTCCTTTTGAATTGAACCATCACCTTTATCTTCCTTGCATTTGCCCTGAGGACTTTTGCTTCTAAACTACCGTTCCATTTCCAATTTCTTGTCTGTCATGCACTTCTCTGATCACCACCACTATCAAGAAAAATAAAAGACTCATGTATCTTCAGTTTCGCCCTAAAACTTTCATTTTTCCTCATGATCCATGTGCTGTGCTTACCACCGTTAGTGTTTCTTCATACATTAACATTTGCACAGAAACTAACTGTCCACCAAAAACTACATTCTCATTACCCACTTCCCATCTCTTTTAGAGGCACCCTGTCAAACGTCTTTTCCAAATGCAAAATGCATCTTCTTTCACCTGACACTTTTGTTGAATTTGCTGGACAACAAAATATCTATTGTTCTCTTCCCAGGCATGAAACCAAACTGTATTTCTCAAACTTTTACTTGGTCCCTGTTTTTTTTTTTTTTGTTTCTTCTTCTTCCAGCTGTAGTGCTCTCTCTAGCACCTTCATTACCAGCTACATGAGCTTGATCGCTCAGTATAACCCATATGTCAATGAATCATTCTAATCCTTGTAGACTGGACTGAGCACAATTATTTTAAATTTTTAGACATCTTCTCTTCACTCAGAATAGCGTGCAGACATGTGTCAGCTATTTTGCCTTTAACATTTCTGATGCCACTCCTGTGGGGCCTACTGCTTTACCTATTTTATCTTTTTCAGTGCTTTTCCAACTTCATATTTTAAAAATGTTTTTCACACAATGAACACAATCAACCCTTTACTTCTCTTTATTCAACAACTGCCTGTGTACTTCTTCCAGGTATACTTAATCCAGTTACTACCAATGATTATGTTCCCTTTAGTATTTTTTCAAGCATTTCACTCTTGCAACATCCTACCTTTCTTCTGCCATGTTCTTTGCGATCCTGAAAACAGTACTTTTTATTACGTCATTCTGTAGCTCACTTGCATAATCCCAGCTTTTGGCTCCTTTCACTTTGCAACTGTTTTTTTTTGGATGTTTTGCTTTACTTTCTTTACATTTCCTTGTTGCTTTTGTTTTTTGCTGCTTCTTATAGAACCTGCTCTTCTCCTCAACTGTCTAATCTACATCAACTATTCCTTTTCTTTGTCTCCTTGTTACCACTTTCTCTAACTGAAGACTTATGTTGTTTTTAACTAGACATTC
The DNA here is from genome assembly GCA_026402145.1 of Polypterus bichir lapradei. NCBI lineage: Eukaryota > Metazoa > Chordata > Cladistia > Polypteriformes > Polypteridae > Polypterus > Polypterus bichir. The sequence continues at coordinate 42,886,949 of JANRMT010062796.1, forward strand.
CTCATCACTTCCCAGTTGCCGTTCACACCTGATGCTTCTGAAATTTCACATTCTCCTATTATCATTATGGTACCGTTGCTTTGTACCTTACCTCAAAGGAAGTATGGAGCAGAAATGTTTACATTTTTGCAATTTCACATTTTTCTCCATGCTAACCTCCTTTAATCACATTTTACTACATTCAGGAATAACAGTGATCTTATTCTATCCAAGTTATGGGGCACACTTCAGTACAGCTTGTGTAGAATTCAACTTGTTTTTAAGACATATCTAAAATCTACTGTAGCTTGAGGGACAGGTTTCTTTACTACTACTGATGTACTTTAGATATGATGAATATGAGATTATGATTCATTAGTAGGTGGTGTATTTTTAAAAAAATGGGTGGGCCATAAGTTTCCATACATAGGAAAATAAACATTTGTTTATGAAAAAACTTTTGTATTTATATAATAGACTCTACATGACTGCCATTGTTTTGAAAACACATTTCAATATGTGTCCACCATTGCTGATGAACATGTATTAGCATAGCTGGAGGTATCTTTTAATGGCATTGGTGATACTTTCCCTAAGATGATTTATGTTTCGTATCTTTTCTTGATACACCATGGCCTTCTAATGCCCCCAAAGATAAAAATCAAGTGGGGTGAGATCTGGGATCAATTCATTGCTCTTTATTCAAACACATTTTTTAGGGTATCTGAAATATAAAAAATAAAATGTTAAAAACCATATGTATGGAAACTTATGGCCCACCTGTATATACAGTATACAATGTGCGTGTATAATTGAATGTGTGTGTTATATGGATAGATAGATAGACAGAGAGTGATAGATATAGCTATATAATCATTGTGTAAACTGTTGAAACTGTTTCTTTTAGCTACGTTATTTCCGACCTCCTTGTATATCTGTCAGTGCAGCAGGTATAACCCAGGATGAGTTTCTGATAAAGCTAGAAGAGGATGCATTTGACAAAGTCTTACAGGTTAATCTAAAAGTGAGTTATCTTCTTTGATATACACTTGAAAGATACATTAGTTTATGACCATGAATTGAAGTCATTAAGTGCTGTGGATTGTGTATGTAATGATTTTCTCTTTAAAAGCATGTGCTAACGTGATCTGTCTTTTTGACTCCTCATTAAACCAACAGGGCACATTCTTAGTAACACAGACTTCAGCAAAGTCTCTTATCTCCAGTGGCTTATCTAAGGGCTCCATCATTAATGTAGGAAGCATAGTGGGCAAGGTATGTAGCTATGGTTGTGTGAATTTTTTTGTTTATTTGTGGGGGGGTGAGCAGCACATTTTAGAACTGGTGTGCATGTCTTAAGAATTTTAATAAAAATCATTTTTTGAAACTGTGTGGAATATTTCTTTTGAATCCGTTTCTAGGCAGCATGAATAACCTCTAGTTGTACTATCAATAGTAGATTTCTTCTACTGGATTATTTATTGTTTATGTTTAACCTGTGTTTATACTACATTTATTTTATCCTTTAATTATTCATATGTTCATGGTAATGTTTATTGAAGAAATATATTTAATGTTTAAAAAGACTTTCTGTCAGTATTCCATTATTTTAATTTAGATATTCCCAGTATATTTGTTGATTAGATGAACAGTAAGAATTCAGGCACATATTTATCAGGCAAACAGAGCGGAGAAAAAAAAGTTGTTTATTTTAATTACTGATTGCCACACGGACAGTATGGCTAAAAAATAAGATCTGGAGTCTTGAGGCTAATCAGATGGCCACACAGCATACTGTTTTCATCAATACATTTTCTGAACTCATTTGATCTGTTACAGGGCAGAAACTAATTCTGGATGAGACATAAATTAATCGGTGTGCACAGTCACACAGTCACTTAAACTGAAGAAGATTAATTTCCTGATACTTATTTTTGGGGATGTGTGTAGTAAATGGAGTATCTAGGAAAAGTTAAAATGACAGATTTTGCAGACTTCATAACTACGGTCACCTTCTCAGAATATTTGAACTCTGCAGCAGTGCTAACAATTGTGCCACCTTGTGGCAGTTCAAAACTGTCCATGCCATAAATTATGCATGTAGAAGAATACAAAGTATTACTTATAATTTTATCATCTTATGACCTTATTAGTTTGTAATTTTTACTATTTTTTATAGGTAGGAAATCTGGGTCAAGCTAATTATGCAGCTTCAAAAGCAGGGGTTGAGGGTTTGACAAAAACAGCTGCAAAGGAGCTAGGGAGGTAAGTAACAAAGCATGCTAAGTAATGACATTAGTATGCAATTAAATTATACACTCACCGTCCAGTTTATTAGGTACTCCTGTTCAAGTGCTTGTTAATGGAAATATCTAATCAGCCATTCACATGGCAGCAACACAATGCATTTAGGCATGTAGACATTGTCAAGACAACATGCTGAAGTTCAAACCGAGCATCAGAATGGGGAAGAAGGTGATTTAAGTAACTTATTACATAAGTTATATTACATAGTTGTTGGTGCCAGACTGGCTGGTCAGAGTATTTCAGAAATTGCTGATCTACTGGGATTTTTATGCACAACCATCTCTAAGGTTTACAGAGTATGATCCGAGAAATAACTCAAATAACAACCTGTTACAACTGAAGTATGCAGAAGAGCATCTCTGAATGCACAGCACATCAAACCTTGAAGCAGATAGGCTACAACAGCAGGAAATGAGGCTATAGTTCACATGGACTCCCCAGCATTAGACAATAGATGTTTGGAAAAATGTTGCCTGGTCTAATGTGTCTCAATTTCTGCTGTAACATTCGGATGGTAGGGTCATAATTTGGAGTTAACAATACAAAAGCATGGATCCATCCTGCCTTGTATCAATGGTTCAGGCTGGTGGTGTGTAATAGTATGGGGGATATTTTCTTGGCACACTTTGGGCCCCTTAGTACTGATTGAGCATTGTTAAAATGCCACAGCCTAACACAGTATTGTTGCTGACCATGTCCATCCCTTTATAACCATAATGTACCTGTCTTCTGATGGCTACTTCCAGCAGGATAACATGGTATGTGGCAAAGCTGAAATCATGTCAGACTGGTTTTTTGAACATGACAATGATTTCACTGAACTGAAATGGCCTCCACAGTCACCAGATCTCAATTTAGTAGAGTACTTTTGGGGTGAGGCAGAACAGGAGATTTGCATCATGGATGTGCAGCGGACAAATCTGCAGCAACTGCATGATGCTATAATGTCAGTGTGGACCAAAATCCCTGAAGAATTTTTCCAGCACCTTGTTGAATCTATGCCATGGAAAATTATGTCAGTTCTGCAGGAAAAAGGGAATCCAGCCCGGGATTAGCAAGGTGTACCTAATAAAGTGGCTATTGAGTGTACATCAGTATATTTTGATGGATTGCATAGCTGACAAAGATTATCAGGCTCAAAGTGTGATCTGAATTGTATGAAAGAATGAGAGAGATGAAGAGCCTTACAAAGGAACAATGACTATAAAGATAGTGATAGAATGTAGACAATCTTAATGCAGGGTATATAGCCTCTCATCAAGAATACCCTTCGGGGAAGCTAGGTGCTGGCAGTTTTGCTTGTTATTTGTTTTTCTACCTGTTAATAAAAAATGCCTTTTTTGGGTATTTTGTTTGTTTGGTATTGGTTTATTCCATATTATCCTTGCACACAAAGGTGACCATTACAATACCAGTTGTATAGTTCATTTGAAATAGATGCATTTTTCACAGAATGTATCAGAAGACAATTACAACTTTTAGTGCTTAATCAATTTTAATTTTCTTCTGCATCATTATTTTGTATAATGAATCTTTCATTATTAGCACAGTATATACATGCTATTTGCTGGTGTTTTTTGGATTAGAATGTTATAAGAACATCTCAATATCTTATTTTTGCAGGTTATACTTTACAATAACTTTCATTACCTTCATTAATAAACCTTTACAAACCTTTGCAATAGATTAACAGTTTTATCTTGAGTTTACGTACTGAAAAAAATAAATACATGATTTTTGATAAATAAATTATTATCCATCCATCCAAACCTGCTTTTCCTGAGCAGGGTTGCAGGGAAGCTCAAACCTATCCCAGCAAGCATTGGTCATAAGGAGCAACCCCTGAACAGGGTGCCACTGTTACCATTCATTGATAAATGATTTTAAAGATGTTTGTTAATCCTTTCCTAATGAAAATTATTATAAAGTGTTAGATTTTCTAGTAAAGAATAATAGTTAGCATCTCATTTATTATACAAAACTGATCATTACGTTATAGCTTGGCTAATTTATGCAGTATGATTTTCTTTGCGCCTATTAAATGGAAGCTGACACTTTGAAGGGCATTCATGTTTAATTTCCTGCTGAGGAACCTAATATTTGTTGTCTGTCCAAACGCACTGAACATAGCCTTAAACTAAAAAATATAATTTGTGAGGCATTCATCTTAAATATTGTGTACAATTTTGATACCCATATTGCAAAAAAGTATTTTAATAGAATAACAGAACTAACTTTTTACAATCTGTAGTTAATGAGCTCTATCAAGTGTTTGAAAGATTTAAATAATTTGTTTAAGTAAACTAAGATTTGGATAAGATCTGATAGATATACGTAAAATTGTGTAGTGAGTTAGTATGGTAAATTCCAGCTATTGCTTTAACACTAGAATTACCAGAGCCTATGAAAAATCTCATAGACCCTGTCCACCTTAAATCTGTTTGCACCTCTCCGTCATTGTCTTTTGTCCTGTAAATGTGCCGATAAAGACAAGCAGCAAGCAGCCTGGTATCCCATCCCCGCCAGCGCCGCAGAACTTGCACAATGTTCTCTTAGCTCATGCCTTAATTGATTATGTGGGAGTGCTGGAGTTTTAGAGTGAAAATAATAGATCATTATTTGGAGCACATGCATTTCATGTGTGTTCCGTTTCTACAATAATCTGTGTAAATACATTGTTAAAACCGAAACGTTTTTCATATTTTAGTAGTAAATGACAAAATGTTGGCATAAACTATATAATGTGTGAAGCCTGAAGTCCAAAGATCAAATAAACATTTTCACAAAAGGTTCAAGGACAATACAACAGCTTCTGTGGCATAGCGGTAAGATTTGATGACATGTAATCAAGAATCCCCAGTTCGATTCTGACTGCCTCCTATATTTGCCGTTTTCAGTACTGAGCTGCTCTTATTGTTAATATTATACAGTACACACATACATTTGGTTTGCGTCTGTAACAGATGGCGTACATTTATAGGACTTGTAAAAGTTACCGTTTTTTGTTTTTTTTTTTCACTTTTATTCTCTCAGTCATGATCACGATACATAATACCGCCCTAGGGATCTGACGCTGTTAGTTTTTATTTGAAACTGGGAGTAACTGTAGATGTGAGTGGTGTTTTGAGACAGTGGAACTGGACATTCTCTGATCTGGGGGGATAAAAGCTGACACACAAACGCTGGTGAATCTGCCTTCTTCATATCTCATCTTCACTTGTTTTTTTTATTCAGTTTTATTGAGTGTTCCTGCTCACGCTGAATTAGTATTCACCTTATGGTGTATGATGTCGAAAAAATAAAACAGAGACGTAGGTATATATGATATTTGGAATTATTCATTTTATGACCTGTATAGTACATTTCGGAAAACATTGTGGCACGGATGCAACATTATTCATATTCATTCGCATAACATCTTGCACTTGCAATCAGTGACTGTATGGGTTTTTTGTTTTTTTGTTTTTTTTTTTCCCCCGATCTTGCCAGTGTCCACTTTTAGGTGCACAGTACTGTTTCTGTTGTACTCCAGGACATGCAGAGGAAAGTATAGTACAGAGAGGTCAGTTCAGTGCTATGTGCAATCATCAAATTCAAATGTTTGGAACAGTTCACACACCCTCAAGGACCGTCCTTCATGCATTTACGACATGTGTACCTGTTGCACTAGTTTGTTGGTCGTTAGGTGGAGAGGTGTATGCCTTCTTTGGAACAGGAAAAATGCAGGATGTTTTCCACAGCAGTGGCACCTTTTGGGGCCTTAGGAACAGAGTGAACAGGTGACGGAGGATACCACAACGCTGGTCAGCACTAGCATAAGAACCTGAGGACTGACTCCATCTGGTCTTGTGGCTTTTCATGTGTGTAGCTTCCTTGAGTGTCTCCTTACTTAGTTTTCATTTATGGAGAGTACATACTGGTGGTCAGAGGTGGGCTTGTCACTGGTCATTTCAGTTGAGTTAGGAGTTGTTGATGTTATAGGGATGGTGTGTGGAGACTGGTCATTGGAAGAAGGTGGCAGTGGGAGGGAAAATTGTATTAACATAAATTCAGAGCATTAGCTTTGTCCACATTACCTTCTACCACCTGAGGCATGGATTGATTGAGACCAGTAATTATGCCCAGTCCTTTTCAGACATCCTTCTTGTTATCTGATGATTATCAGATGTTGATGTGCTTTTTTTGCCAGAAATGTATTGTTGATAGAATAAACTTTGAAGATAATAGACTTGTCTTATCATTGTATTTTTTGTTTGTTTTGTAGGTATGGTATATGTTGCAACTGTGTCTTGCCTGGATTTATATTGACTCCAATGGTCGAAAAGGTTCCGCAGAAATTGCTAGAGAAGGTATGGTGTGAAAATGTTATAATTATACAGATGGAGCCACGTCAAATAGCCGCGGCTGTGTGAATGGCGTGCGAATGGCGTACGGCTGCCCTATGCACGCCGTGATCCCCCCCTCCCTCTACTGACAGAAGGCGTGTCAAGATTTCACAGTAAACACGCCCATTCATGCCCTATTTATTCATTTACCTGGTTCCACCACTAGATGGCGCTTTGTTCTCAAGAACACGTTAACACACGCCAGCAATTTAGCTGCGCTGAGTTGCAATCACGTGATTTTAACAACCCACCCCCTTCCCCGCCGAACTGACGCTACCAAACTGCACTACAGAGATTAAGATGGTGGCTTAACACTAGAATTACCAGAGCCTACGAAAAACTCTTAGATCCGTCCCACCTTAAATCGCTTCTTAAAACCGTTCTCACCTCTCCGCCAGCGTCTTTTGTTAATCTAAATGTGTTGATAAAGAAAAGTTGCAAGTAGCCGGCTATTCCATCCCCCCATCGACTTAGAAAGTGCACAAACTTCTCCCAGCTCATGCCTTGATTGATTATCTGGGAGTGAAGTGGAGTTTTAGAGTGGAAATAATAGATTATTATTTGGAATACACGTATTTCATGTGTGTTCCGTTTCTACAGTAATCCGTGTAAACACATTTTTAAAACAGAAACGTTTTTCATATTGTAGTAGTAAATGACAAAATGTAGGCTTAAACTATATAATGTATGAAGCCTGAAGTCCAAATATCAAATTAACA
>JANRMT010062796.1:42917537-42929108 GCA_026402145.1 Polypterus bichir lapradei
ATATATATATATATATATATATATATATATATATATACATATTGTAAGATATGGCCGGCTATGTACCCCGGCCAATACCCCCAAGCCGCCAGGTGGAGCCCTCCTTGCAGCATGGAGGTCCCCAGAAGACCAGCAGGGCATCATGGACAATGGAGTTTTTATGCACCGCCCTGCTGGATGCCATGGGGGCCACGAGAGGGAGCTGCAGGGAAGACCGAAGAGTTCTTCGTGCCCTATGACCCGGAAGTTCGTCATAGGAAGAGCGACGGGCTTCCGGGGTGAGAAAAAGCATTGTTTACCCTGACCCGGAAGGAATAAGGATTTGTGGACTGTTGGATTGGGAACACTTCCGGGTCGGGGGATATAAAAGGACTGTGGGAGCTCCCAGACGGCGAGCTGAGTTGGGAGGCAGGGTGGCTAAGCGTCTGGGAGTGGAGGATTGGTTTATTGTTTGTGATTGTTATTATTGGAGTATTTGGGAGTGGAGGGTGCTTTGTGCACATTATTATCATAATAAATAATAATTGGACTTTTTATCTGGTGTCTGACGTGTGGTCTGAGGGTACAAGGGTGCGAGCGAACCCTAAATCTGTCACAATATATATATAGCAAAATACCCACGCTTGGCAGCGGAGAAGTAAAAAGAAAAGGAAACATTTTAATAATAACGTAACATGATTGACAATGTAATTGTTTTGTCATTGTCATGAGTGTTGCAGGCATATATATATATATATATACATACTTGTGTACATATATACACACACACATATACTATGGGGTGCCAAACAGGCAAATACATTGATTTTCTGAACATATAAAGTCGGCGTCAGAATATATAAAGTCAAAACTTGAATATATAAAGTCATTCCCGAATATATAAAGTCAAAACTTGAATATATAACGTCAGCGCTGGAATATATAAAGTCAAAACTTGAATATATAAAGTCATCGCTGGAATATATAAAGTCAAATCTTGAATATATAAAGTCAGCGTCAGAATATATAAAGTCAGCGCTGGAATATATAAAGTCAAACCTTGAATATATAAAGTCATTCCCGAATATATAAAGTCAAAACTTGAATATATAAAGTCAGCATCGGTATATATAAAGTCAAACTTGTTTCTGAATATATAAAGTCAAAAGTTGAATATATAAAGTCATCGCTGGAATATATAAAGTCAAAACCTGAATATATAAAGTCAGCGCTGGAATATTTAAAGTCAAAACCTGAATATATAAAGTCAGCTTTGGAATTTATAAAGTCATTCCTGATTATATAAAGTCAACATCGGAGTATATAAACTCATTCCTGAATATATAAAGTCAAAGTCAAAATATATTGATTGAAATGACTCTGAACTGAACTAAGTTAACAAAAACGTATTCAGAAAAATAAATTAAAAAAACACTGTTCGGTTAATGTTTTGAAAATGATGCATGTGCCCTGCCCAGGATTGGTTCCTGCCTTGCTCCCAGTGTTGGCTGGGATTGGCTCCAGCAGACCCCCGTGACCCTGTGGTCAGATTCAACAGGTTGGGAAATGGATGGATATTTCAGCGCTGACTTTGTATATTCTGATGCTGACTTTATATATTGAAGTTTTGACTTTATATATTCCAGCGCTTACTTTATATATTCCGACGCTGACTTTATATATTCAAGATTTGACTTTATATTCCAGCGCTGACTTTATATATTCCGACGCTGACTTTATATATTCCGAAATATTCCAACGCCGTCTTTATATACTAAGGTTTTGACTTTATATATTTGGGAATGACTTTATATATTCAAGTTTTGACTTTATATATTCCAGCGCTGACTTTATATATTCAAGTTTTGAATTTATATATTCAGAAACAAGTTTTGACTTTATATATACCAACGCTGACTTTATATATTCAAGTTTTGACTTTATTTATTCCGACAGTGACTTTATATAATCAAGTTTTGACTTTATATATTCGGGAATGACTTTATATATACAAGTTTTGACTTTATATAGTTAAATTTGGTCATCATTGCATAACTTTTTCTTTACCATAGAAATTTAAATACTAAATTCAACTTCCATTCCTACCAAAGATATTTCTGGCGACTAAATAGAACCTACTTATATCCAAATTCGAGCTATTGAGCTGTCGCCTTCCTGCCTGAATAAGTCCCCCTCGCTTCGCTCTTACTTTTTTACCGTTCATTTAATCATGGCTAGTGGCAGAAAAATTATAAAATGGAAGGAGGATTACACTGAGTATGGCTGTACCAAAACAATTATTTATGGCAAATCGATTATTCATAAAGCTTCAATTGGTGATCTGTTTTTCTGTGTTAACCTCATATTTTTTCATACTTCTTCTCAAACCAAGGGGGTGCGAAGGTAAAATGAATCGGGAAGCGCTGATCGGTGTACCAGGAAATCATGCATTGACAGAAGTTCCCCTTTGCTTGGAATGCAAAGTGTGATTAAATGCATTATTTTTTAATGCGTTATGGAGCACATGCATCAAAGCTTCTCAGCTGTGCTTGTGCTAAGAAAAGGAAACATTTTAAAAATAACGTAACACGATTGTCAGTGTAACCTTTTGTAAGTAGTGCCTGGAGGATTCAGTGTGGAGAAACTCTAGAGACAGCGTGTGTATTAACTTGTGGATTTTTCTGTGAGTATTTGGTGGCAGCGTCACAAAGTCGCTTCCGTAAGACTACGTTAGCTGCGGAGCTCAGCTCAGAGCGAAAAGAGGTGAATGGGAGGGGAGATGATGACGTGACTCCCCCACCCACCTTAACTGTCAATCCCCCACAAACACAGTCTCTTGGAATTTGCATAAGCACAGCCCTTCACCTGCAATTTTAACTTAGTTACAAAGTGATCAAAACTCTCGTTTATATCCTGCGTCCTCTCATTAAACTTGTATCCTGCATTACCCGTGGGCATGACAAACGCAAGCGGCAGCCTGTCTATGAACTTAATTTAAACTTTAGGTTTACACCGTGCTTGTTTCCGAAGTAGCAGCACTCATGAATATGGTTGTATATGTCACTCGCTCGCTTCTTATTGTTTCGCTGCCTTCTCAATTATATAATGCATGTTTTCTTCAGCGCTTTTTGGAGCTCTTCCTGGTTTTCTACGTACTGCGTTGACAGTCAGTTCACGTGATTACGTGGGAGGCGTGATGATGTCACACGAAACTCCCCCCACGGCTTTCGAGCTCAACTCCATTACAGTATATGGAGAAAAATACCTTCCAGTTATGACCATTACGCGTAGACTTTCAAAATGAAATCTGCCCAACTTTTGTAAGGAAGCTGTAAGGAATGAGCCTGTCAAATTTCAGCCTTCCACCCACATGGGAAGTTGGAGAATTAGTGATGAGTCAGTGAGTGAGTGAGTCAGTGAGGGCTTTGCCTTTTATTAGTATAGATATATATATGTATGTATATATATATATATATATATATATATATATATACACACACACACATATAATGTATATACACATATATATTAGTAAAACCTTGGATTGCGGGTAAGTTGGTCTGCGAGTGTTTTGCAATACGAGCAAAAATTGTTAATTTTTAACTTGATAGACGAGCGAGGTCTTGCAATACAAGTAGTACGCATGCGCTTTGTCTGCCAAACGTCACGTGATCACAACTGAGCTGATGGTTCCGCTCTCTCTCTCACTGCGGAATTGTGGGTAATCGTCTCCCATGCTCGCTCTCATTTGGTGTGCCTCACTTGTATAGTCAACACCCGTACGAGCATAAACTGTTTACTATAGCATTGTCACCACGCTGGTGCCGTTTATTAGAACTTGCTTCAGGAATCCGTCATGCTACGCATTCGAGAGGAGTTTGGGGATGAGGACTAGTGTTATTTTCAGCAGGGTGGAGCAGCTCCCCACTACCATCATGATGTGAGGGCAATTATTGATTAAAATCTGCCAAAGAAATAGATTGGGCGAAGAGGTATCCCTCATGTTCACTAGACCGCATGGAAAAGGACTTTTTTTTTTAACGTGGTCATGTCAAAGTTAAGGTTTATCTCACAAAACCACAACAATTGATAAACTGAAGACAGTCAATGAAAGAGAATGTGCTCCTATACCAAATGAAAAGATTTGTGAGGTTTGCAAATCCATCAGTCTGCATTATCAGCAGTGCCTGGATCAGAGCAGACAGTAGTTCGAACACTTGTGATAACTGATTCTACATTTGTCTTTAATAAGTAAATAATCAGGAAGACTATACCAGGTAGAATGGAAGACAGTCATATTAAAATGCGACCAGCTAAAGGAATTCCACAGCAACATCAACTCAGTATTCTCTGCAATTCAGAAAATTACAATTCTGTCAGAAGGAAAGGACCACTGTTCATAATATATGCACATATCAACTTACCAAAGCACACATTTAACTGGGAGACAGAACAAGTGAGATTCAAGTCGAATACTAAGAGTGCCAGAGAACTGGCAGAATCGTGGCTATCAAATGAAACTGCTATTAACAGATACTTGGACAAGAACCAAGTATATGCAGGTTTAAAAAGAAGAACATTCAAATAATGAAAAATCTGGAGTGTTCTCATCTAGACTTTCTTGTATAATCAGATATGGGGATGGATATTTGAGGTGTAAACCACAAGGCAATGATTATATGTTTATATTGTGTACATTAAAAAACCATCAACAACAAATTCAATCAAATTAATGATATATTGAACAATTATTATAAAAGTAAAGCTGAATAAATTGGACTCTGTAGCTGCATGAATAAAAGGTAAAGTACCATTTCTGGTTAACGGAAATAGGCCAAAGTTGATATAAATCTATGTTTTGTACTTAATACTTGTATGTAAAGTTTGGTTGACCTAAGTGAAAGCGTACTCAAGTTATTGTATTTACATACACACACACAGACAGACACACAGACATAATTCCAAAAATGGTATTTCTGGACTCAGGGAGGTCTAAAATGTTGAGATTCTTCAAAATCTCTACATCGAATTTTTGGACAATTACAAATGTTTCCCTTTGTGTACAAGAAAGTACAAAGACTCTAAAGCCAACATCCTCTGAAATCCACCTTACTATTTCACCCCTCATACACCCGCTTATTTATATAAATGTAAATACTGTATGTATATATAAATATATAAATAATATAAATGTGTGTGTGTATATTGTCACAATAAGACACAGGAAACAACAAAGGTTTAGGGCAGCCACCCGTGTAATATCCCTGGCTGCAAAATGGGTATTTTTTCCATGAGTTGTGCATGGTACAATGTCCAAAACAGAACTGAGTTAGGTTGAGTGAAATGGTGGTTTTAAAGATTGTGACGGGAAATGACGTCATCTGGACCGGAACCGGAAGTGATGTCACCGGGACTGGAAGTGACTTTATCAATGGCACCTGTGCCGGAAGTGACATCATTAAAAGTGCCCACACCTAGTGGGATTTCCCGAAGATAGTCTGCAGAGAACAGAGAGAGAGAGTTAGTGCAGCTTGCCACCCCCTGGTCTAGCGTGGTATTACTATTATTTAAGCCTTCTAGCTGCCTCCCATGCACACGTGTGTGACAAGGCCCCCCTCAGCCCAGACCTGTCGGGTTGGGCGGCTCTGACCAAGAGGTTGTGAACACGAGAAAGGGCATCAGCGTTGGCTTGGAGCAAACCCTTACAATGAACAAGCGAAAAATTATATGGTTGGAGGTCAAGAAACCACCTAGTGACCTGCGGATTTGACTCTTTGTGTAGGCCCATCCACTGTAGGGGTGCATAATCTGTAACAAGAGTGAATTCACAGCCCAAGGGCTAGTACCTCAACTGCGTAATCGCCCATTTAATCGTAAGGGCTTCCCTCTCCACCACCGCATACCTGGTCTCATGATCCAACAGCTTCGGTTCAGGTACATAACAGGGTTCTGGCTCAGCACGGCAACCAGGCCTGTGTCCGAAGTGTCCGTCTGGAAAATGAAGGGGAGTGAAAAGTTAGGAGCCTTCAAGACTGGTGCTGATGTAAGGGCCTGTTTTAAGTCACAAAATACAGTGTCAGCCTTATCAGTCCATACCACCTTGTTAGGAGCCCTCTTTTTTTCTTAAATCACTTAAGCGCTGTCTTTGAAAACTGAGGTACAAACCGGCGGTAATACCCAGCTAATCAAAGAAATATTTTTTTGGATTGAAGGAAGCCAAATATTTATGCTACCTGGTGGGTCAGGGTACCGTAAAGCCACAGTGTTCAAAAGTAGATACCATATTAAAGTGGCCCCGTCCGCGAAACAAGCGGCAAGTCCAAGCATTTCTAGGATTAGCTGGGTATTACCGCTGGTGTCTTATTGTGACAATAAATATATACTGTATACACACCAGTAACAGCGCACTGCACGATAACTGCAGTGAGTGCACTTCATAGTTTTCATACTCTTTCTCTGTACATTTAGCATTCATTTGCTCAGAGGTTGAGGCACTTGATGCTTCCTCAGCAGCTCTTCTTTTCTCCACCTTAGCGGCCCGCTTCTTCTCTTCTTTCGTTGGCATCTTTTTGACTGATTAAGTCAGTGTTCATGTTGCAATTACTTAGTTTGTTTTCTTTAATTTTTCACTTAGGCTGGCACATAAGTCTTCAATCTGCCTCAAGAATGATTAAAGATATGAAGAGGTAGGGGAAGTGACGGAGAAGGTGTAGGGATGAAAACAGCGGCGTACGCATGCACAGCATGGCCAGCATGCTGGCCACTGCCGAGAGTTGATTCAACAATAAAATAAAAAGTGGAATAACCTTGGAGGTCACCCAGAAAGCAGATAGTAGATGTCATGTAGTATATGTGTACCTGATTTCAGGTCAATAGGTCAAACGGTTTGCGAGCAACAGGTGATTTAAAATCCTGGATAGACAAATGAACAGCCACAGTAGCGTATTATATAGAGAGATATATATATATATATATATATATATATAAAACTACTCAAAAAATTAAAGGAATACATCAGATCTCAATGGGAAAAAATCATGCTGGATATCTATACTGATATGGACTGGGTAATGTGTTAGGAACAAAAGGACGCCACATCGTTTGATGGAAATGAAAATTATCGACCTACAGAGGGCTGAATTCAAAGACACCCCGAAAATCAAAGTGAGAAAATGATGTGGCAGGCTAGTCCATTTTGCCAAAATTTCATTGCAGCAACTCAAAATTATACTCAGTAGTTTGTATGGCCCCCATATGCTTGTATACATGCCTGACAACGTCGGAACGTGCTCCTAATGGAAAGACAGAAGGTGTCCTGTGGGATCTTCTCCCAGATCTGGGCCAGGGCATCACTGAGTGCCTGGACAGTCTGAGGTGCAACCTGGCGGTGTCAGATAGACCAAAACATAATGTCCCAAAGGTGTTCTATTGGATTTAGGTCAGGCGAACATTGGGGCCAGTCAATGGTATCAATTCCTCCGGGAACTGCCTGCATACTTTCGTCACATGAGGCTGGGCATTGTTGTGCACCGACAGGAACCCAGCACCCACTGCACCAGCATAGGGTCTGACAATGGGTCCAAGGATTTCATCCGGTGGATGTCTCTGCTTCCCACCCTGGATATGCCTCCCCAGACCATCACTGATCCACCACCAAACGGTTATGCTAAAAGATGTTACAGGTAGCATAATGTTCTCCACAGCTTCTCCAGACCCTTTCACGTCTGTCACATGTGCTCAGGGTAAACCTGCTCTCTCATCTGTGAAAAGCACAGGGTGCCAGTGGTGGACCTGCCAATTCTGGTATTCCATGGCAAATGCCAATCGAGCTCCACGGTGTTGGGCAGTGAGCATGGGGCTCTCCTTCCAAACAATAACATCTCATCCTCTCTTCTCAGCACCATCCTAGTAGACACTCGACTCTTCTTGGCAAGGTAAAGTGAGGTTAAATTTTCATTTATTTCATCTTCTTGCTTTTGTATTTATGTACAGTATTTTAGTATTAAACAGTGTTTAAATTATTTTATACAACCCCATCAATGTATAATATGCCAATAACAATATGATTTTTTTCATGGGGACGAATTAATCATTTTCCCTTTATTTCTTATGGGAAAAATGTGTTTGGTATAAGTCCTGTTTGGTATAAGTCCAAGGATCTGGAATGGATTAAGGATGCATACCGACGTACCACTGTATATATGTTTTAACCTATTAGTTGTTCCCTGCCGAGGGCCCATTTGTAAAATTCTAAAATTTCTTTTGTTTTCAGTTTTTGCTAACCTAAACTTTAAATTTAAACCTCTGGCAGTTTATTGCTTACCTTTTCACCATTTTAAGTCATTCATTGCATTTCAACTGATTAAATTTGAAGAAAAACTGAAGTGTTCTAAAACTTTTGACTTGGATGACAGTTTATTGTTGTGCAACATTCAATCACAGAGGATTTAAGTTTGCAGAACAAGCCGCTTTAATGTTAAAGTGAAAAGAGCTGCAAAAGTGGTTTAAGTTAATTACAAATATAAAACTCAAAATAATTTGTCACATAATTATTCATTGCTTCAAATCAGTATTTAGTAGATGAACCCTTGTCAGTCATTTCAGCCATGAGTCTGTGTGGCAGGTCTCTGTCAGCTTTGCACATGTGGACACTGCAGTTTTACTGTGTTCTTCTTTATAAAGCTGCTCAAAATCTGTCAGGTTTCAAGAGGTTCATGAGTAAACAGCTCTTTTCAAGTCCAGACACAAATTCTTATTTGCATTGAGATCTAGATTCAGACTCGGCGCCTCCAGGACAGTAGTATTGCTTTAGCTTTATGCCTGAGGTCATTGTCTTTCTGGAACACAAATCTTTTCCCAAAGTACAGGATTCTTGCAGATTGCATCAGGTTTCCCTCTGAAAATTCCCTATATTTTTCTGCTTTTATGTTAACCTCTACTGTAAAGAGCTTTCCAGCACCTGCTGCAGAAAAGCTTCCCCAAAGCATGATGCTCCCACTACCATGTGCCATGGTGGTATGTTTTTGGTAAAGTGCAATGTTTGGTTGCACCAACATGGTGTTTACTCTGATAGCCAAAAAAGCTCAGTTTTAGTCTTATCAGACGATAAGACTGTCATCCAACTGACTTCAGTCTCTCATGTGCCTTCTGGAAAACTGTAGCAGAGATGTCCTGTGTATTTGTTTAAACAGTGGGTGTGTCTTTGCCCGTCTTCCATAAAGCTATGACTGGTGACGCTATGACATTGCGTTGACTGCACGGTCTCTCCAATCTCATTAAATGTAACTTGAAACTCCCCCAGAGTTATCATGGGTTTTTGGTGGTCTGTCTCACTAGTCGTCTTCTTGAATAATCACTCTAACTTTGTGGAAAGCCTGCTCCAGGCAGGTTTACAGTGGTGCCATACACTTTCCATTTCTTAATGACTGATGTAACTGTATGGCAATGAATATTAAGTGACTTGGATATTTTCTTGTATCTATTCCCTGACTTTTCAATCACATTTCACTGAGTTGCCCGAAGTGTTCTTCTGTATGTCGGTTACTAACTCAGCACAAGTTAAAACTTGCAGATAAGGTGCATTTTTACCATAATCAATTGAAACCCTTGACATCAGACATCTGATCTCCATTTAAGTAATTATGTGTCCTCTACAATTGATTGCCTACACCAGTGATGATTTAGGTGTGTCATATTCAAGGAGATCAATAATTACATGATAAATTAGTTTGTGTTTTATATTTTTTATTAATGTAGACCACTTTACAGAGATCTTTTTCTCATTTGACATTAAAGTCTTTTTCTGTGGATTAGTGTCAAAAAAGACATTAAATCCATAGTGATTGTTATTGTATAGCAATAACATATGAAACTTCCAAGGTAATGAATAGTTTTTATAGGAGCTTTTTACATAATAAAGCCTGCAGACATGCTGAAGAGGTTTAATTGTTGACCAAATGGTATAATATACAAGACAGAATGTCAGAGTAACTTTGACCAATAATTGATTTTGGTATGATTTATTGGTATGGAACACAGTTCTTTGAGTGTCACAGAAGCAGCTGCCATCAAGGGATTTGCATGCACTATAGTCTCTGAAAGGGTGGATGACTGAAAATGGGGTGGTGTCTAGGATAGAAAAAAATAGTTTTCATCACATTATGGAAAATGAATGGAAAAAGAAAGTTTGGTAAAACTCAATGAAGATGCAGTGTTTTTTGATGTTGTCTAGCAGCACTCTTAGATGTGACCAGCTCTGTCAATCCCCAGCCCTAAGATA
Source organism: Polypterus bichir lapradei (assembly GCA_026402145.1). Taxonomy (NCBI): domain Eukaryota; kingdom Metazoa; phylum Chordata; class Cladistia; order Polypteriformes; family Polypteridae; genus Polypterus; species Polypterus bichir. The sequence continues at coordinate 42,927,796 of JANRMT010062796.1, forward strand.
TGGTGTCAAAACCCTGTGCTGCAAACTCAAATGGAGAGATGTTGGCCTTAGACATTGGTGCTTGAATGTCTATTAGAGAAGCAAAAGAAATCTGCCCCGCACTCATCGCTCTTCACATTAATACATCAATGTAACATATAGGATACTTGCACTTACATGTATATCCAACTTAAGGACTGTTTTGCATATGCAGAGTCATTTGCATCATAGGACATCATAGATGTTTGATCTCAGACAGCATTTTTTAAAAAGTGTGAATATGTTTCTTTCCAGTTTGCAGCAGTTTTCAGAAAAATTGAGGGGTTTAAGTTATATTTAACCTAGATCATCAGACACTTTGTAGATTAAGTACGAAAAATGTCTAATTTGGGAATACTTTGGTTTTAAAAGTGTATGGTACAAGCTGTTAAACCACTGCAGGCAGACATTTATAAAGTCATTTTAAATTCAACCACATAGTCCAATATGAAGAGTACATGAAAATTAAGCAAGTGGTAACAAGTCCCGGTAATGTTAGGTTTGCAACACAGATTGCCATTAATTACCTGTTTATGCTAATACATACAGCAGGCTATCAAAAGTAAAATCAGGTGGAAGTTGTCATTGTGTTGTGTTTATCAAAAGACAAGGCTCCAAATGAAACTGTGTAATCAAGGTTTTAAAAAATGATTAACAGGGTAAGAGAAGTCATCTCCTCCTGGATTTATTCTTCCGAGGTCATGTTGCATTCACTTTATTCCAAATATCAGAATAAAATCAAAATGAATCTTAAAACAAGTAGCAGTTTATGCAACTTGGGCCAATTAGTGGTCAAGTAGAACTATTGATGCATGTCTGAGAATAAAGGTTCATTATATTGATGGAGAATATACTCTGAAAAGTAGATTCAGGCAGTGCTGATTCTTTAAATAAGTGTGCTTTTCATTACAATACTTTTATTTTTTTTCAAAAACTGGGATGCTGCTGCTCAAGGACTGCGTCAGGTAGCAGCATGTAACAGTGTGTTACTATCTAAATATGTCTGGAACTTGCTGTATATTAATATTGTTACATTTAATGCTTTTATATGCCAGTATACCCGGACTATCATGCTTTTTTGTTTGTCGTGTACTTCAGTTTCTATCCACCAAGGGAAGGCTATGTAAAAGCCAGAAGGCTACTTGAAAGTTACTATGGCGATCAAATATGCACTTTTGCGAAAGTGCTTATTTGATATTTGGACTTCAGCCTTTACACATTATGCACTTCATGTCCACATTTTGTCAATTATTACTATATTACTAAATATGAAAAACGTTTCTTTTTTAGTTATG
>JANRMT010062796.1:42929118-42961509 GCA_026402145.1 Polypterus bichir lapradei
ACGCAGATAAACAAGACTTGAGCCTGGAGAACTTTTTGCCCTTTCTGTGGCAGTGGGGGGGGGAGGGGTATGGTATAGCAGGCTGCTTGTGCTGATGGACACATTTACAAAACAAAAGACGCTGATGGAGAGGTGCAAAGGAATCTAAGGTGGGCCAAGATTACGAGTTTTTTCATGGTCTTCAGGGATTCTACTGGTAAAGTCAGTGGCAACGGAAGAGCAAGCCATAAATCTGGCAAAGGACCTTCAAGCTCTATGCCTTAGAAGGGGATTCCATTTGACCAATTGGGTAATTAACATCAGAGCGGTTTTATTGCCTTTTCACGAAGAAGACAGAGCTCTTGAACAAAAGGATTTAGTCTTGAGCCACATTCTGCTTCCAACAGAACATGCTGTGTGCATCCAGTGGTGGACAGAAACAATTTCAAATTTCAGATGAAGCTACAAAACAAGCCTGCTAAAAGGTATGGTATTCTGTTTGTTGTTAACTCAGTTTATGACCCTCTCGGATTTTTATCACCTGCTATACTGCCAGCAAAACTTATTTTAAGGGACTTGTGCAATGAAAAACTGGGGTTGGATGAAGAAGTGGAAGGCAAACACATTCAGAAATGGAAAAAGTGGATGGATGACTTACAGTTACTAGCGGACAACAATGTGAACAGATGCATCAAACCTGCACAGATTGGAACCATAAAGTCAGCACAAATGTACCATTCTGCAGATGCCAGTGAATATGGATATGGCACTGTCACATATCTTCTTTTGTCCAATGAAGAGAGCAAAAAACATTGTTCATTTATGATCGGCAAATCTAGGGTTCCACCATTGAAGCATGTCACAATTCCAAGATTGGAGTTGACAGCGGCCGCTGTGGCAGTCAAAATGGACTAAATGTTAAAAGATGAGCATCAAATAACCCCTCCAAGAGTTCACATTTTGAACTGACAGCACCACAGTGCTAAAATACATTTCAAATGAAAACACTCGGTTCAAGACCTTTGTTGCCAACAGAATTACAGTGATCAGAGATCATTCACAGCCCTCACAATGGAAGTACGTTATGTCTGCTCAGAATCCAGCAGATCAAGTATCCAGAGGACTAAGCACAGAAAGCTTTCTCAGAAGCACCACATGGATGCAAGGTCCAAGTTTCCTATTGAAGCCAGAACGAGAGTTGCCAAAAAGACCGGATCAACTGAATGATTCACTTTTTGAAGATGATCCAGAAGTTAAATTCTGTGCAGTTAACATGACAAGAGTAGAGGAGGTTACCGAGCCTATCAATAAACTAATCACCTACTTTTCAGAATGGCTACACTTGAAGAAAGCAGTGGCTTGGCTCGTCAAGTTTAAAGACATACTGCTGCATTTAAAAAATGAAAGAGAAACATTTCAACTAGAAGTCAGTCAATCTGCAAGTAGTCAAGAAGAATAAAAAGCACTTACCATAGAGCACATAAAAAAGTACAAACTGACTTTAAAACCAAGCATGATTTCTCCAGGAGACCTGGCTAAAGCTGAAACAGAGCTTATACACCTCAGTCAACTGCAAGAAGTTCCAGAAGAATTAAAGGATTTAAGGAAAAATGCTTGTGTAAAAAAGAACAGTGAAATCTTCAAACTTGACCCAGTCATACAAGATGGAGTACTGAGAGTTGGAGGAAGACTCAACAAAGCTGTAATGCCAGAAGAAGCTAAACATCCTGCAGTTCTTCACAAGCATTTACATATCACCTCCCTTATGTTGCAGCACATTCAAAAAGAAATTGGTCATTGTTGGTACAATTATTTGCTCGCACAGCTACGCCAGAAATATTGGTACCTTAAGCAAACTCAGCTATCAGTAAAATCATTTCAAAGTGAACTACATGCAGAAAATTCAATGCAAAAGCAGGACAGCAAAAAATGGCAGATTTGCTGGAAGATTGTTTGTAACTTGACCAACCACCTTTCTCCAGTGTTGGAGTTGATTATTTTGGTCGATTTCAAGTTAAAAGAGGACAAGGTCTGGTCAAGAGGTATGGAGTAATTTTCACTTGTCTAATAATCAGAGCTGTATATATATATATATATACAGATTGCACACAGCTTGGACAGTGATTCTTGCATCAATGCCATATGCTGATTCTTTTGCAGAAGAGGACAAGTTAAAATCATGCACTCAGATAATTGAACAAACTGTATTGAAGCAGAAAGAGAGCTACATGAAGCAATTAAAAATCTTGACCAAGAAAACATCAGCAACGCTATGATGAAGAAAGAGATCAAATGGATTATCAATCCACCATCAGCCTCTCATCAAGGCGGAGTATGGGAAAGACAAATTAGAAGCATGAGAAAGATTCAAAACTCAATACGTAACCAACAAACACTCGATGAAAGCCTCCAAACATTGATGTATGAACTGGAATCAATCATCAATAACAGACCCCTCACAAAGACCTCAAATGACCCAAATAATTTGGAGGCACTCACACCCATTCACTTGCTGTTACTGAAGACAAAACCCAGCATGCCTCCTGGACTCTTGACCAGTACACTCGAAGACGCTGGAAGCAAGTTCAATACATGGCTGATTTGTTTTGGAAAAGATGGTCTAAAAAGTATTTGCCAAATACCTTACACCATTTTGAACCAGGAGACATTGTTTTAATTGTAGATTTTGCTGCATCCTGCAATTCTTGGGTAATGGGTCGAGTCATCAGGACAATGCCAGATGCCAAAGGTGCAGTCAGAAGAGTTTGTGTGCAGACCAAAAGCAGCACACTGGACAGACCTGTGAATAAACTGTTCCTGTTATAAGAAACAGCCAATATTTGAAATAAGAAATATTTAAATGTTTGTTTGCAGTTACTAAGTACTAGTTATTTAAAGTATAGAAATCATTTATGGCTCTTTTTGAAGTGAAATATATTAATTGTCTCTGCTCCTGCATAAACAATTAGGGGCCAGAAATATAAGAGCCAATCTTAGAAAGTTAATGCTTTAAGTTAAACTAACATTAATGTTTGCTTGATTTCAATAGAATATCAGTTTCTTATTGCTACCAAGAATATGGTATAGCCTTTACCCCCTGTAAGTTTACATGAGATAGAACTTTCTTAGCTATATCTGTAATACAGTGTGTTAATTAAGTCAGTGTGTGTTTTGCAATAGTCCCATTGCTAGCATGGACTAAAAGACCCGTTTGCAGCATGTAAATGGGATAGGCATACAGTTTACTGATCGTTTAGAAATGGTTCAACTGTATGAACAAACTTAAAGAAACAAACAAGATATATAAGCTTTAAACTGAATTTTCTTTAGACAAGGACTTAACTTTGCAATACTAACTTTTTCTCTACTTTTGTGTAAACTGTTTTACTTTGAATTTTTAATGATGCTTTTTAAACGAAGATGCTTTGTCTATGGAATCATTTCAATGTGTCAGGCTAGTGCCAGAATTCCATGAAGTATACTAAAGCTGCAGAAGTCTGGTAATTTTGGGTAAACGCAGCTACACATATGCTTGTAGCATTTTTTTATTAATACAGCAGAACCCCAATTTAAAATTCCCAAGGTTAAGTTTCCAACATTTAAAATATTTGAATGGTGAGTGGTGGTGATGGCTGGATTTTCAGAAGAAAAAAAAATTGGAAAAAAGAGAAGGAATACTTGTGTTCTATTTAAATTTTATTATATAATATTTGTATATCAGTAATTTGCTGTATTTACTGTATTAAAAACAGTGACAAAGATTTTAGTTCTGAAGCGTGTTGTAACTTTATTGTAACAAATAAAAATGAGACTATTAAACACTACAGTTTTACTTTTTAAACTAATCTATCATTTTTCATTGTACTGCTAATTGAAATTAATAATCACAATTATAATATGAAAGGCAATAATTGACAATTATTAATTTTGTCGGAATTGCACACCCTTATTAAAATGATCAATTCACTGCATGTAAATGTTCAGCTTGTAAACATCAATACTGTATGTAATTAGTTAAAGTAAACCATGATTCACTGTGTATTGCTTTAGATCTAAGCCCTCCAAAACTTTATAATGGTACACGAATATAGATCAAAGCATTACATTCAAATCTGATTGAAGCTACCGTTTTTACAAGATGTGCTACAGGGTGAAATTATATGTATACCCAAAATTCTCTTTATTCCTACTAATTATCAGTTTGAATGCAAAAGAATACAGTTTCCTGTAAAATTTTGTTTTTCAGTGACCATGAACAAAAGCCAAATTCATTCACTAGGAAAAGCAAGAATTCATTTGTGGCATGAATGTTTTAGTCATGTGCAATTATGTCTAGCATATTCAAGAGTAAGGAGCTCCTGTGAACTAATAATATTAGGCCCTGGTTAAAAATAAATAAATATTGTATACAGAAAAGTACTCCATTACTTAAATAGTACGTATGTATTATGAAATTTCTTGGGCAAAGTCGGGAGACACAACCAGTATATATGCGGTAGAAGAAATTTGATTATGAAATGTTTGCATGCTAATTTGATTGCTTAATTTTAATTTTGGTATGTTGTATGATAAATAAGAAGAGAGTTTATGTCATAGCAGCTATAACATAAATAATTATCGACAATGATGTATGATTTAATGCATGTTAGCTCAGAGTTAACTAGTAAATGACATTTTTAGTTTATTTCATGTGATGATTTTGCGAGTTTGTATTTTTTAATAATTAACAGTGAGAAGAAAAAGGTATACTTTATTGTTGTATAAACCATACCCTTTATGTGCCATAAGATTCGATTTTTACCCGTTTAATCTGGTTTAATGACATGGGAGCAGAGGTCCGGAGCAATGTACACAGCACCATCAGGCCCAAGGCAGAAGCTAATTCTGGATGTAATGCCATTCAGTAACATTCACAACCTCAAGCAATTCAAAATTACCACTAATCCTTACAATGACATTTTTGAAACATAGAAGGAAAACTGGAATTACCACTCAAATTCATAATCCATGATGGAATATTACAGAATAGAAATGAGCTTTAAATATACTTGTTTCCTTATTCCTTGGCCCGTAAAATGTCTTCAGCTTTGTTGTGATTAATCTGAATGCATTCTGCTGATGAGTGTGATATTCTCTTTGGATTGTATATTACATTTTTTTATTCAGCCCTTTTGATATGCATTACACTTAAAGTTGCTTCATGGACCTAATGCTATCTGGAAATAAATGCCCTAACTAATACTTTACATGATTTATCATAATTATAATGCTAAAAATGTAACCTATTCCACTAATAACAATTGACAGTTTATATATCTGTTTTCTATACCAACTAAGTGCACATCCAGGTTTTGAACGTGTGGAGCCTTTCCTAGCAGCACAAAGGATAAGACAAGAACCATACCTGGACAAGGTGTCAGTCCCTTGCAGACTACACTCGTGCATATACACCATGTTGCTATAGGGTCACCTTAGCATGCGCATCTTTGGCATGCTGGGGAAAAAACATAGTGTAGGAGAATGTGCATACTGAACACAAAGAGTGCCAGGGCTGGGATTCAGTTGCGTATTCAGTATATGTTAAGAAATGAAAGATGGAATAAACAGTCATGACAAGTAAATGGCCACAGATGATGCCCATATTTTTATATACTGTACAATACTTTTTTTCTACAATAAAATATTTTGATTCACAGGCCAGATTTTTTCAGTTTATTTTAGCCACTCTCCTTTATTCATTCATTCAGTCTTGTTCTTGTAGGACAGGCAACAAATGGTTGTTGTGCAGCATGCCAGCTGTTTGAAGGAAAAAAGGAAGACGAGCAACAGCACCAGTCAAAAAACAATCCATTACTCTTAAGTTACAAGGACTGAAGAGACCTGTGTTGGTGTGCAATTTATTGGAACACAAGGAGAAAACAAAAACACCCTGAAAACTGACTGAATTGACTAAAAGGGAAAAGGAAAATTGCAGGGAGAGATGATCATGCAGGTTTTCAGCAGACATAGAAAAAAGATGATGCAAATGAAAAACACAAGCAGAAATCAGTTTGAAAAGAGCAATTTAGATGGAAAGAGCAGCATTTTAAAACAAGATGCGCAGAACTTGCATAAATGGAAAAATAAGACAACCTGAAAAAGCAGCAAATTATAGAATATATATTACAATACAAATAAAAAATACTTACAAACATTATAAAATAATACTTTGAGCACCTTTTTGTTTTGTTTCAGTTTAGTACAATCTGAGCACCATATTTTAAACAGTTCTTAAGTGTTACAGGTAAATCAAAAATATACTTTCTCAACTCAACCCCTTTGTTCTTTAAAAACAAAAAAACAATTCTGTCTCTTTTTATACATGATGTTTGTTCCTTCCAGCACTCAAAATTTAATTTCTCACTGGCATCTTCAGCAAACTGACACAGAAATGCACTTAAATTAAAAACAAGTAATTGGCCCTTGTGCTTAATACATTTTTAATATACTTCGAATGGACTTGAAGACAATGTGACTTTATTCTTTAGCGCACAAAAGTACCAACACATGAAAACTGCAAAGAACAGCTTATGTTTTTAGCATTTAGTTTAATGCACTGTACCTCTCACTAGGACCATGTTTTTTTTTATTTTTCAATAACATAATTGCAGCAGAATGTATGGATTACATTATGTGGTTCATAGTTATTATTCCAAAGGTGTTGCATATAAAATCAAAAAAATTCAATTTCCCTTTTGAACAGTTAACCATGGCTAGCTGCAAATCCCTTCATACAGTGTGGCTGTATTAAAAAAAAAGACAGAGAAAAGTTTTGTTCTACACTGTTCTTTGCAGTTTTCAGAAATTAAATGTCCCATCAAATTCTATGTAGGCTACTGCACAAATAACCCACAAGGCAGTCAGACAGATGACAGGCCTACACAGAAGGGTGGTACAGTTTCATTACTGTACATTTGATTTTTCCCTTTCCTTCTTGCTATAGAGTTTAGGTTTGTTTTTGTAGTTGCAAGTCTTTGGTGTGGCTTTCTTCAATTAAAGTCTTTCTTGTCCTGGTGATTTAGCTGAGGATCTTCCATTCAAATGCTGGATCCTGAAAAATGGTTTCTAAATGTAGAGTAGGATTCTCCATTTATTTTCATTGGGCTTTTGTTTTCCTGGGTATTTTATTTCCTTTTTGGATTATGTCTGTTATGCCAGACAAGAATAGAGATTATTGGCTGGTATTCAGCATGTAGAAAATATGGCCTGGGGTTGAACAAACGGTGAGAAAGAAATTTTGTTTGTTCAGGTAGTCCTGGTGAAGACACATAGGGCTTGAGATAAACAGGCAGGTCATGAAATGTTTGTATTTTTTCTATTTTTACTTTTTTATACTTTTTCTTTGGATTTTTACTTTCTTTTATGTTTGTCTTTCAGCCTAAGAAGCACACGGGTCCCACATCAAAGCCAAATTTCTGGTTAGGCTCCCCAAAGTCTGTGAACATGACATCTGCTAGAGGTAGGTGCTCCACATGTGGTGTGTTCACTTCCAAAATTGTTTTATCATAACCCTTGCGGTTCTGCAAAAACATAAATCATAAAATTACCAGGGATGGAAGGACTTAATATTAACACAACATGATTAGGTCTGTTCTTTCTCTCTTTACTATCTTTTATAGCTTCAGTGTTTATCTTAGATATTACCACAGAGCCATCATTAATTGCAGAAAGGTATAGTTTATAACACAGGTATTACTTTTCATATACTGTATTCACAACAAATTTCTGTTACTAAGAGGTTTTTGCCAATATCATTTATATCACAGTAAATTATTTCATTTTAAAAGGCAGTTAATTTTCAAATTAATTTTTGTATTAGGGTCAGACTAATTTTTAATTATTCATTTTTTCATTAGATTCAACTTTATGGAGTTTATGTACTTACAGCACAACCATCAACATGAGCCTTGATGTAGGGATTATTTGTATAGCTCAGTTCTTCCTCATTGGCACCCTGGAAATGCAGAGCTCTTTCAAAACTGTCTGAGCCCAAATGATGCCAGGCTACTGAGTGGTGGCAGTGATATGTAAAATTTTGTCGGGCTGAGACACTGAGCAAACGCAAGAAGGTCAACTGAACAACTCCCAGAGGGTTACCATTGGAGTCCACATAGGACAGCTGAACAAAAAACAGAAAAAACAAAATTGTTATTTAGGCTGTATAATGTATATACATATTTCATAAACATACCATTTCAAATGATTTAAACAGCATGTATTGTGAATTTACAATACTAGCAGTAAACCTTAAAATGAATAATGATCATTAGTACAAACACAAGAAATAGTACATATATATGAGCAGGTAATAAGAACATAAGAAACTGAATAAATGAGAGGAGACCAATCAGTTCCTCATGCTTTTTTTTGTTTAGCTAATAGGTAAGCTGCGCCAATATCTTATCCATATATTTCCTAAAGGTTGTCAATTTTTCAGCTTCAACTATATGTGTCGTTAGTCTGTTCCAGATTTCCACAACTCTTAGAGTAAGGAAGTGCTTCTTGGCTTCCATCCTAAATGTACTTTCCCTTGGTTTCCACTGGTGTCCTCAAGTACATGATTCATGGTTAAGTTCAAAGAATTCCAGTGGATCTGCTTTATCAATGCCATTGAGAATTTTGAAGACCTGGATTAGGTCCCCAAACTGTCTCCTGTGTTTGAGACTAAACATGTTTAATTCTCTAACTCTGTCAGATTAGGACATGTCTTAAAATCATGGGATGCACTTAGTTGCTCTTCTTTGAACAGTTTCAAATGATGTTATGTTTTTCTTGTAGTGTTCTAACCAAAACTGCACATAATACTTCAGCACATTACTAGCACATTATATAGTCTGAGTATAATGTCCCTTGATTTATAGTCAACTGTTTTTACAATATAACCAAATATTTTATTTGCCTTTTTAATAGGTGCTACCCATTAATGTAAGTTAATTTTAAATACCTGTATGTTTAAATCTGTTTTCATATGCCTTGTGTTAAGGACAGTCATGTAAATTTGTGCCAATCATAACCACAGACATTGAATAATAGTATCATGCTCTATAACTTTAGTAATAGTTGTAATATTGTAACATATGCAAAGTATAATGAAATTCTTTCTTGCACGTCTCACCACTCACCATTCTCCAGTGCCATGGTAATTAGCCAATCTTGTAAAACAATATAGCATCCTAATAACACACGTTATCAGATTTATAAAGCACATAATATAATTATCAAAATCTTTTTATCTTGATAAGCAAATATTAATTGAGCCAACATTGCTATTTTAATAGTAGAATGTGATAATTTTTATATTCTAAACATGTTGCAGTTTACAGCAAAGCTAATGAATTTACTTCCATATCCATATCCATACAAATAAAATTATCTGAAATGCCAATGTTTGATTATGCTCATTCTAGGGCTGGGGTGGCTTGAATATCTTAGTCATTAAAAGATTGTTTTTTCAATTGGCAGTACTTTAACTCATATTTAATAAAGTAGGCAAAAACTGTCTGTCCAGAAATTCTTACCTTATTGCCCTGTTTAAACTCACTGTACCATGTTCCTGGGCGCTCCTTTGACCAAGTGTTCATTTTTACCTAAAAATACAAACAAACTTTTTCAAAACTGTGTAATATTCTATTTATTATGATCTGTTTCCAGAAAAGGATTTTTTTTACTACTAATGGGTGAAATGCTGTATGTGTTACAGCTTGTTCACAATGATAAAAAGCTTCACTGTTGTTAAACATTTATGATTAAATAATATCTACCACCATAATATTGTTGTTTATATGAAGTTATTCTCTGTTATTATTTAAGAGAACTCCAAAGCTTGCTGAGTTTCTGAATTCTTTATACATACTGTACATGGTTTCTGCCCATTTCATTGCATCTTTATTTGCATTGAGTAGTTTGATGCCTCTTAAATTCAAAACTGTGTAAAATGAGGACCACACCTTGAATTCATTCTAATGCACTGTCACACACATGCGACTAGGAGGGAGCTGAATGGACCAAGTGAAGGAAATTGCTCACCAGGCCAGGGGGTGGTGGGGTGCACTAAACCTTATTCTGTTATCTCTGCAGGCCAAGTATGGGAAAACCTGCCTGATTTAACAACAGTGTCACTTCCAGTTCTGGCGCCAAGACAGATGTCACTTCCGGGTCCGGCGGCAAGAAAGATGCCACTTCCAGTTTCTAGCCTCAGATGACATCACTTCTGGTCTCACCCTTTAAATCCACCATCTTCTCCACTACCAATTCAGTTCAGTCTGGAGCTCAATCTATGCTTACTTAAAAAACCCTTTTGCAGCCAGGGATAATATTCGGGTGGCTGCCCCAAACCTTTCCAGTGTGTTGAGACTCATTCTTTTACAGCACATAAATGAAATTTGATACTGTACAACTGCTCAGTAACAGATTTATACTACTCCTGTGCTAGTCTGCAACCACCACTGCTTAGCTGGGCTGGGAAAGCATGGATTAGTAGGTCAGAGGTCAACAGATATAATATATAATACATACAGTATCAAAGAAAAAACTTGGCCATCTCATATTATATGCACCAAATTGCATTCTAAATGGATAATATATCTTACATCATGAAACGTTATACACTGTAGATAAACTCAGTGTTGTAACCTGTCACTGCAGATTATGAATCAAAGATGAACATATTAATACTTTTGCTTTTAGGCCCTACGTACACTAGTAAAACCACAAAAAAGTACAAAAATTGTAAGTAAATGAAATTGACTTATTTCCATGTCAGAGGTGAAGGGAGTCTACTGCAGGAGGTAAGTTTTGGACTGCTCAAACAAACCATGTAACCTAAAAAACATCCTTATATGCATTCATATATTTTACAAACTTGCTCTGTCCAACTCGAGTCTCTTGAGTAGACAGATCCTGTCCCAGCTGCATTGAGTGCAAGACAGAATCCATCTCTCAATGCAGTACCCATCCATCATGGGGCACCCTCACTCATAATGAGCCTTTTTACACCAATAAACTGAAAAATGCATGTGTTTGTTATGTGGGAATTATCCAGAGAAAAGTCCACACAGACACAAAAAGAATGTGCAGACTTCACACAGACAGTGATTATCTTAAACACAGCTTCCTGGTGCTGTGAGGCACAATTGATAATACATTTAACACTCTGCAATTCAACCTTAAAACCACATGATTTAAAATAAATATAATTATCAGGCCTACATAGAATATGCTAAAATTACTTTTTTTTTAAACATCAAAGTGCATAAATCATTGTTGTATATTTCTTGTGAAGACCAATGTCTAAAACGGATTAATCTAAAGGTGTTATGAGGGAGAAGCCTCACCATTTCAGTTTGCTTATCAGGGTAAATGCAAGTTTCTCCTCCAGCAGTAAAGTTGCAGAAGACCTTGAAAGAGTCCCTTGAGCATCCCTGGTTAGGATCAATCCAGTATTCACCTACCAGAATGAACAGGAGAGAACAGCAGTGCATTATAATAAGTAAATGTTCAGTGTTCAAAATTGTAACTATTAGTGCAGTTTAGCTGTGGAAATACAATTTGTGTCCATAGAAATGTGATGCTGTATTTCTCATATCTAAGAATGCAAATAGAAAACGTGCAATAAAATTCAGTGTCTGAACAATTTAATATTTGCAGTCGCTCACCATCTTTGAAGGTTGGTTGGCACAGCTGCAGGTCCTTGCAGGTTCGAGCTGGGTTTTCCTGGGTTCCAAGTGGGTGTTTCATGTGTTCAATCTCCTGTTTGAGAGAATTGAGGGATCCAAAGATCTCTTCCATTCCTTCATGATATTCCATGGGTGCATCAGCTGCCATTCCAGCTGAGTCTTCCACCAGCATACTGGCATCAATAGATCGCTTGTTCTTCTTAGGCATCTGGAAGGGCAGAGGCTGGATCACCTCTCCTGGAGGGCCCTTTAGAAGAAATATAGAAGGGTCGTTTTTGTTGAAATTTACACTCTCTTTCAATTAAACACACAGATATAACCATCAGAAATGAAGGTGCTTGCCAGAATCAGGTCTATACTTAACATTTGCAGTAACAAGTATTTAGAAACAATCCAAAAATCCTGCTCTAAGTAATATGTTAAACTTAATAAGAAACCTGATAGTATGTTGCATATACCAGCTACTTTCTGTAAAGTACTGCAGTAAACATTTAAGTTAACTATATCCACAAAATAAAACAGGAACTGAAAAACTGTAGCACTCACTGGTAGACCAGGAGGTCCTGCAGTACCCTTTTCTCCTTTAGGACCAGCTTGACCCTAAAAGCAGAGAACAAAAGGTTAACAATTTTTACGCAGTGCAACAAATATATTAGGGAAAAAAAGGTATTATAATTTGCTAGCCATATCAACTGTCAAAGACACATAATAGAATAAATGTAAAAATATTTGATAACTATTGCCCTACATGTACCTTCAGCAGCTTTCCTCAGTATCCTCATGTGCCTGAACCTCTACCTTTTTTGCCCAGCTTTCCCTCTCCTGAGCGCAATCCCATGAATCCTTTTATTTTTTTTTAGGTGTCTTGCTTACATCTTATCTGCATTTATAATTCCCATCCCACTCCCAGCGTTCCCACTACACCTTTACTTCTTTTTACCAGTCTCATACTTGTATGTCACCAAAGCCCAGATGACCAAACATATTACTCAAAAGAACCAGACAGACACACACAAACATTAGAATTTTATTATATAGTAGATAGCAGGCTTGAAGATCATCCATTCATCCATCAATCCATTTGCAAATCTGCTTGTTTAATTGTAGGTCATGGAAGCAAGAGCATATCCCAACACTGGGTAAAAGGTAGAAATCCACATGGCACATTTACACAATATGCACATATGTTAGGGACAATTACACTGAATGAGACGTCTTACCGTGGCTCCCTTTGCACCTTTGATACCAGGAGGTCCCTGTAAAAAAAGACAGAGATTGAGGAATTTTACACTATTCTCTCTATGTAAATGCATAGTTATACTGTTTATTTAAATTGTACAGTATTTATACTAAATAAATTATTTATATTTATATAAATAATATCTTTCCAAAATACAGTAAAGATATGGTTGTAACACTACATAATGGGGTGAATAGTTACTTGTGGAATAGACTTCCCTTCTACAGTGGTGATGAAAATACAAAAGGAAGCCCACTGTAAGCAATAATAGGCCATCCGTAGTACTGTATATGAGATGAAAAAAAGTTTAATAGGAAGGATCACTCACAGGCAGTCCAGGAGGTCCTGCTGGTCCAAGCGGGCCTGATTGTCCTGCGATACCCTAAAATGAAAAATAAAAAATAATTAGTCATTCGAAATATATATTTTAGAGTAATGTATGCTATTATGATGGATTAAATGAAATGTACAGAATAAGGCTTTGCTTGCCTATTTTTACATATGAGAAATCTCAGCACACTTGCTTCACAGATATTCAGCCTCTACCTGTTTAACTTAATCCAGTTACATTTAGAATGCACACTCTAGTTTTGATTGGGTTAGAACAATATATGTGTCTAATGTTGTTAAAGAAAAACACAATAATATGTGTGCATCATGAAAAGTATGAAGATATTCACACCTTTTACACTTTCATATATTTTTTCAGTTTCAATATTCTGTGTTGTTTTGGCTTCTAATTTAAAAAATGTAAGCATATATGAGTTAACGTTAATTAAAGCCAGCAGGCTGTACAGATATTAAAGAGAGCATTTGAATGATTATTTTAATATTATCATGTTTTTAGTCTAGCAACAATGTTATTAATGTTAGTTAGGAAAAAGTATTGTAAAGCATAGTTATTAGTCATTAACAGTAATATAAACTTTGTGCCCTAATATATTCTTTAATAGTACAAAACCAAAAATAAATACTTCTATTTATAATGTTAACATTGAAAGTAAGAGGCAGAACACACTGTTCCACTATACTAGAACTCACTTTATTTTACTCTCTGTATTGGCAATATTTTCCTAAGTTAATTTAAATTTGGATCTATTTATTCATTAATATATGAATTCTGCTATAGAACAGTACATTTCTAAGTTAATTTAAATTTGCATCTG
This sequence comes from Polypterus bichir lapradei, assembly GCA_026402145.1. Taxonomy (NCBI): domain Eukaryota; kingdom Metazoa; phylum Chordata; class Cladistia; order Polypteriformes; family Polypteridae; genus Polypterus; species Polypterus bichir. The sequence goes on from JANRMT010062796.1 coordinate 42,943,218, forward strand.
TTTATTAGAACAGTATAGAGACTAAGTGTTAAAGAATTTAATAATTTAAAGAATAATATTGCATTGCAAAAGGACAATGCAAAATGTGTATAGGAATCAACACATTGAACTTAAGTAAGTAGATCCAATCTCATGTAAGTATACTTAAATTTATAGTATTCAGATGGAACATACTGAACCAATGATAAGAAAAATAATTAAGAAAAAAAATTGTAGATCACTTTTCAGAAAAAAATGTTTTTTTGTTTGCATGGAAAAGAGTAACAGACATGTCTCAATTAGAGGAAACAGAAATTTAAGTCCATAAAAATGAAAGTCAGAAACTGCCTATGAACACCTTTAGATGCAGTAGATGTTATAAGTGTATTGTATTGTATTGAACCCCTTCTTTTGACACCCACTGCACGCCCAACCTACCTGGAAAGGGGTCTCTCTTTGAACTGCCTTTCCCGAGGTTTCTTCCATTTTTCCCTACAAGGTTTTTTTGGGAGTTTTTCCTTGTCTTCTTAGAGAGTCAAGGCTGGGGGGCTGTCAAGAGGCAGGGCCTGTTAAAGCCCATTGTGGCACTTCCTGTGTGATTTTGGGCTATACAAAAATAAACTATATTGTATTGTAACTGTATAAACAGAAATTCAAGTGGGTTTTACACTTCCAAGAACTTGTATTGAGGAGAAAATTAATTGGGATGCTGTGTATAATTGATTCACATTGAAAAGGAAAAAATGATTTGGTGTTTCATACAATATACAGTATAATAACAGCCATAGGCATTTTATTTATTTAAATGGGACAGTTTATATTTTGAAGCCAGCATTCATTCTCTTGCCTTCTGATGAATCCTGTAAATCACCAGTACAAAACACTGCATAATGCTCATTTGAAACTAGGCAGAAAAATGATTGCATGTGAACATATATTGTTTGTTTTATTCTACTTGATTTTGCCATTTTTTGTGCATTAGTAAAACTTTTCATAATTAGAAAGGACTTTCTTAAAATGCTATAGATTTCCTAGCAAAACCAAAATTACACATTTTGGTTTTGTTTTAAGAGTTCGACAGTTTCCATGGTTATACAGTAGTTTACTATACATGGTTACTGTAATAAGTCAATAGTGGTAGCTTTTGTATAATGCACAATGTAATAGAGCTGATCTGAAGAGTTCATTGCTGCAAAAACAGTCTTAAGCAATGATAATCATAGGCAGGAAACAGAGGAGTGCAAGATAACTAACAAAAAAAAGTCTAACATTTGGATATACGATAGAGTGGTGTACTTGTCCAATACCCTCTTTTTTAGTCTTAAATGTGCCATGTGTTAGTGACTGATGCATAAAATTTACAATAATGTGTAAATTGTAGAAGCAGTCACTTTAGTTTTTGAAGAACACTGCTGCAATTTCATTTTATTTGTCATGTTTAGTGAATTTGGTTTTCTTTATACTTACAGTGTATGGTAGTAAACAGCATTTCCCGACCACTAAATAAGGCAGACTTGAAATTTAAAAATGTTTGGGTTGAGTGGCAGGTAAATAAATATAAATTTACATAACTAGTTTCCACTACAATCAATTTTAATATACCTTGTGTATTTTTGACTAACCTTTAAATGTATTTTTTAACACTTACATTTCTAAAAGCACCCACTCTCTCTTAAAAGTTATTTTTGCTACAGGACAGACCTGATTTTTGTTATCTCTAGCAACAATCTCTGACTTCTTCGAGTAATCATTTTGCCTTAGCTAACCCTACCATGAGCACAAGCCTCCTGACAGCATAGCTCAAAGTATCACAGGTAGATACAAATCCCAATATCATACCCAAGTTATGGGTATGATATAGGAGCTTGAAGCTTTTAGGCATTTAATTTGAAATGGGCAGTAGGGTTGTGCAGTGTCTGCCATTTTCATCGAAGACTTTAAAAACCTCAGGCTCACATTGTGATAAAAAGGATAGAGCAAATATCTTAAGTCTTGTATCATATTCCATTTTGGTTTCATCCCAGGTTAAACTTTCAGCCGAAGTTGCTTCTTTAGACACAGGATAGGATTCTTCTCTCTCTGTTACAGATTTCTGATAAGACTGCTTCAAGGTTTGTGTGTAATGCATTATTGGAACAATCATTTCTTGAGAAAATTTGGAGATTGTAAATACCATACCAGAGCAGATAGACTACTTAAGAGTGACACATGATCTAAATCCTGTGATGATGTGAGCTACACATTACAGTTAAGAAGCCAATGTTTATAATGAAAAAGCATTACAGTGATCCCTCGCTATATCGCGCTTCGACTTTCACGGATTCACTCTATCGCGGATTTTAAATGTAAGCATATCTAAATATATATCACAGATTTTTCACTGGTTCGCAGATTTCTGCGGACAATGGGTCTTTTAATTTATGCTACATGTGTCCTCAGTTTGTTTGCCCAGTAGATTTCATACAAGGGACGCTATTGGCAGATGGCTTAGAGGCTACCCAATCAGAGCATGTATTACATATTAACTAAAACTCCTCAATGATATAAGATATGCATCCCGCAGGGTGCTTGATTGTTTGCTTGTCTCTGCCACTATCTCACCCTCTCTGACATTTTCTGCGCCTGACGGAGGGGGTGTGAGCAGAGGGGCTGTTTGCACAGAGGCTGTTTGCCTAGCATATTTAAAAGCACACGTATTGATTTTTTGATTGTTTGCTTTAATCTCACACGCTCTCTCTCTCTCTGGCGTTCTCTGCACCTGACGGAGGAGATGTGAGCAGAGGGGCTGTTTGCACAGAGGCTATTTGCTTAGAAGATAGTGACGCTCCTCTAAAAAATGCGGCTTTATTGCGGTGCGGAACGTATTGATTTTTTGATTGTATGCTTTTCTTTGCAAGCGCTCTCACTCTCTCACTCTGAAATTCTCTGCTCCTGATGCGGGCACTCCTTTGAAGAGAAGATATATTTGCATTCTTTTAATTGTGAGAAAGAAGAAAGAAGATCTCTGTCTTGTCATGGAGCACAGTCTAAATTTTTGACTAAAGGGTGTTATTTCATGTCTAGAGGCTCTAATAATGTTAACAGTGTGGGAGAGTTTATAAGGGCTTAAAATATATAAAAATAACCATACAAACATATGGTTTCTACTTTGTGGATTTTCATCTATCGCGGGGGGTTCTGGAACGCAACCCCCGCGATCGAGGAGGGATTACTGTAATAGCTTACATGCTCCAAAACATACTACACTTACCCAATTTCTAATTATTGCTTACTTAATTTCATTTGGCATTGTATCTCCTTGCTTTATGTTTGGGTACTGCTTGCTCTCAGTACTTATTTGCTGAGTTAGCCCTTTTTATAAAATGCTTTACTTTGCATATACATGTACAAGTTATACATGTTGACAGTGTATGTTCTTTCAATGCCCAGTCTAGAAAAGAAATTAAAATCAAACTAATTTGGCAATATCTGTGGAAGCTCTCTAATAGAAAATCACTTTATCCTAATCCCAAATTTCCTTCTGGATAGTTTTCCACATTCTGGAAATGTCCTTCTATATGTCAAAACTAGTCTCATGTTTCTACTTCTGGATCCTCAGTTCTAACTTTGAACAATTCTTTTCCTCCTCCTGGACCTTTCATCTTTCTCTCTCTTACCACTATTCCTTCAGAATAAAACATTTCTCTAGGGTCTATAGCTGCCATGGTCGCCAGGATTCCCACCGGAGACAAAATGGTCATTTATTCTTCAACTTTTGGAAGTCAGCTTTTTTAAAACTATTGCATCCAATACACATATTTAAAACTGCAACACTCACAGGGCTGGGATGGGGAAGTGTCTTATTTTCTTTCAGTATACTCCTGCCTGAATTTAAATGTTTATATTGAAATTAGTTTATTATGTGTCAATGTTTGTTCTATTTCCATCTCTTTAATAAAAAAAAAATCACTCTTGTTAAGCTTGCTCTATGTATGAGGGAAGTCCATATTACAGTATATTTTCATTGGAACATCTTACATCTTTTGCAACATATTATCTTTTCCAGACTTTTTCCTAATGTGGGGCATTCCCTAGAGTGAGGAACGAAAAGAAATTAAAATCAAACTAATTTGGCAATATCTGTGGAAGCTCTCTAATAGAAAATCACTTTATCCTAATCCCAAATTTCCTTCTGGATAGTTTTCCACATTCTGGATTTTAACAATTTATTTACCCTTTCCACATGTCTCTTTGTTTTGATTGGTATAATCTAACATGTGTAACTGTTTTATTTGTAACAGCTGCCATATGTGGCCATCATTTATAATGCAAACGGAGTACTTTTTTCCTTATGCATATTTTATAAAACACCTGCCCTGAAAAGTACAAGCCCAACTTGTAATATCTTTTACAGGATCCCTCCAAAGACATCTTTTGGATATCATGCCCCATTATCCACTATTACTAAAACACCTCAAGCCTAAAAGTTTACTTTACTACAGATCCTGCAAGATTGACTGTTACACTTTAAAAACTAAGCCATTTGAAAGGCAATGAAATAAATGGAAAATATTGGCCATGCTAATTAGAAGTTGGTTTTGATCCCCTTATAATTATTGTTTCAGCAAAGGATGGATGTAAACCATATTAGTCAATACTCTCACACCATAGCAGAACCAAACCCTTCATTGTAAGAAAAAAAAACAATTGAGTATATAGAATTCTTTTGTTACATGCCACACATGTTCCCATTTGATTGCTGACAACAAAATGAGGTATGTTTCTTCTGGCCAGGTACCATTTTCTGTTGCTCTGCAGCCCACTTTTTGTGTTCTTCATAACACATTAGTATAATTAGAGTTTTTAGACAGAGTGTTGTATTTGTACTCTGAATAAAGTAAGCACTCCCAGTGTCTTTATTGAAACATTTTGCTCCTGGCTTATATTAACAAGTACAGAAAAAAAAATACAGAGTTGCTTCTTTTTTCCCTAGCAGTTTAAACCAATGCTGGGACACTATGACCTATAACTGATGCTGTTTTTCATGTTTTCATGTTGCATTATATGACATCATCATAATAACTAGTTCTCTTCATGCAACGTCAACAAATTGATCATTCCTAAATCTCACAAATGTGGCACAAAAAAACAGACTAAACTGATTGCTGTCAAAGCAGTTTTCTAATTATATTAGAAGCCATATTTGGCAGTTGGGTCTGCCCAGCAGTTTTATGAATTACGTGACAGAATATTAATTGATTAATCATAGCAATCAGTTCTGTTGAGGAACACTTGCTTTCAATATAAAGTAAACTGTGTCCCGTTTAACTTATTTTGTCAGTTATCTATGCATTAAAAAAACATGATGAAGTAATAACTACTAATAATGAAAAGATTGGCAGACATAGTCAAATCTGTGAACTGCAACTTTGTTAGTAATAGTCCATAAATTATAAAAAATGTATTTGGTGGTAGAAAAGTGTTGAGAAAGGAAGGCACAGATAAAAAATAGAAATTTTCCTTCTGTATTAAGTTTTATTTCCGTTACTGTCTTTATTAAGTAATGTTTAAAAGATATACAATAGAACTTGTTGTAGTAATCCAGTTTTTATTAGTAAATATTCTTATTTAGGTAAGAAGGTTGAAAGCGTCCTATAAATAAGGATTGATTATTCCTTGAGCTAGAACTATAGGATGAATGCAAAGCATTGCTTTCTATAATTTTAGCTCTAGGACTCAACAGTCCCTTACATGGGTTTATAGAAAGTCTTCACAGTACTTGACTTTTACTACTTTATATACACCTGCTGGTATTTACTGTATAATTTAAAACTTGCCAATGACTACCTTACAGTCTGAAATTCAGTTTGTTTTTGTGATGACACTGATGTCCATCTAAGGGGGAGGATTGCAGCTTTTATACCATTTATGTGGATGCGTTTACTCAGAGTACTCACAGTTTCACCTTTGGGTCCAGCGCTGCCTTGTGGACCAGGTAGACCTCTGTCACCTTTCTCACCCTGCTCTCCTGGAGGTCCAATCAAACCAATAAGACCGGGATGACCCTTTTCTCCTTTTGCACCTGGATCACCCTTAAGACCTGGTAAGCCAGGAGGTCCCTGCATAAAAGTGAGACAATTTTTATTGTTTCCCATCCTAACAAGATATTCTTCAGGAAACACAACATAATTGAAACAGTTGGATATGACCATCAGTTCACTGAAGCTTTTCTATTAAAGTTTTATATTTTGTTTCTGGAGTCATTAAAGCTAATTTTGTGTCTGCTTACCATTGGTCCAGGGGGCCCTTTTTGTCCTGTAGCTCCAGGAGAACCTTGTTCACCCTAAATAGAGTACAAAGAAGTTCTCAGAATTAACAATGGCAATCTAGACACACACATAAACTCACTTTTATCTAAAAAGTTAGATATGCCTACAGCTTGGACTGTATATGTACTTGTATTAATTTGTATTTAATAGTCACATGGACAGCACCTTACAGTTCTAGTTGAATTGTTTTAATCAGTAATAATATGTTCAATATGTTTTAATCAGTAATAATACTGTATATTTACTGTACATTTCCTAAGTTGACCTTCACATAATTATGATGATTTGAAAATGAAATCATATTGTTGTAAAACATGTAAAAATAAATTGTGTTGACAGTTGGTGAATAACTTATTCCTTCCTCATAAGAGGAAATGAACAGAAATCACTTTTATCATAGCTATTACTTACCACAGGTCCGGGAATTCCTCGTAGACCCTCTGTTCCTGGTTTTCCTGGAGGACCTTGAGGACCTACTGGACCAGTCTTTCCTGCTGGACCATCAGCACCAGGGTCACCCTGATCAAAAATAGAAAAACATTAGAAATAAGCAGAATGTTTCAGATTGTATCTGTCTGGTAATCATTAAAGGGAAGACGTCTTGACTTATTTAATATGGTTTAAATCTGCAGTCTTCTCACCTTGGCACCTTTCTCACCCTGGCGACCCTCAGCTCCTCTTGTTCCTGGAGGCCCCTAACCAATGAAAGGAAATGAAACATCAGAATTAAAATCATGATATATTCATGTCAGCATGGGTTCAGAAGAGGGAGGTCGTGTTTTACAAACATGCTGGAATTCTATGAGGAGACAACAAAAGGATACGATCAAAGTGGAGCATATGATATTATTTATCTTGACTTTCAGAAAGCATTTGATAAGGTGCCACATGAGAGGTTGGGCATCAAATTAAAAGAAGTGGGAGTTCAAGGTGATGTTTGTAGATGGGTGTAGAATTGGCTCAGACACAGGAAGCAGTGGGCAATGGTGCAAGGAACCTCATCAAAATTGGCTGATGTTAAGAGTGGTGTTCCACAGGGGCCAGTGCTAGGGCCGATGCTATTTTTAATATATATAAATGATTTAGATAGGAATATAAGTAACAAGTTGGTTAAGTTTGCAGATGATACCAAGATAGGTAAATTATAGATAATTTGGAATCTGTTATATCATTAACAGGAGGACTTGGATAGCATACAGGCTTGGGCAGATTTGTGGCAGATGAAATTTAATGTCAGTAAATGTAAATTATTACACCCAGGAAGTAAAAATGTTAGGTTTGAATACACAATGGGCGGTCGGAATATCGAGAGTACACCTTATGAGAAGGATTTAGAAGTCATAGTGGACTCTAAGCTATCGACTTACCGACAGTTTTCAGAAGCCATTAAGAAGGCTAACAGAATGTTAGGTTATATAGCACGATGTGTGCAGTACAAGTCCAAGGAGGTTATGCTCCACCTTTATAATGCACTGGTGAGCTCTCATCTTGAGTACTGTGTGCAATTTTGGTCTCCAGGCTACGAAAAGGACATAGCAGCACTAGAAAAGGTCCAGAGAAGAGCGACTAGGCTAATTCCAGGGCTACAGGAGTTGAATTATGATGAAAGATTAGAAGAGCTGAGCATATACAGTTTAAGCAAAAGAAGATTAAGAGGTGATATGATTGAATTGTTTAAAATTTTGAAAGGAATTAGTACAGTGGATCGAGACTGTTATTTTAAAATGAGTTCATCAAGAACTCGGAAACACAGTTGGAAACTTGTTAAGGGTAAATTTCGCACAAACATTAGGAAGTTTTTCTTTACACAAAGACAACAACAATAGACACTTGGAATAAGCTACCAAGTAGTGTGGTAGACAGTAAGACCTTAGGGACTGTCAAAACTCGACATATTTTTGGAAGAAATAAGTAGATATGACTGGTGAGCTTTGTTGGGCTGAATGGCCTGTTCTCGTCTAGAGTGTTCTAATGTAAATTACTAGAAATTGTTGTTTATGTTCACTAGAACATAGAATTCTATCTTATATTTGTTTTGGATGGCCATTTTTATCTCTCCATTGTCAGCTTGACTTGGGTTGTGGAATTGTATAGTCTCCCCAACAAGCAGTACCTACAATAGTTGGAACAAGCCTTGGAAAAGATGTCACTTTATGACAGACTAGCAAAATACCCGCGCTTCGCAGCGGCGAAGTACTGCCTTAAAATTTTTATTAAGAAGAAAATTAAACCTTTTTAAACTGAGGGAAAATATACCAATAATTATTTGTTAAGGATCTCTTTGTATTCCACGTTGACAGTTCGGCCCTCCAGTTGTAATATGACCAAGCTGTAGCTGTGCGCTGAGCTTACTCTTGAGCATGCAACGTACAGTTGGCCATGTAAACAGTAATCTTGTTTCAAATCTCACAGCTTGGATTGCTGCTGTCATAATCGGTTTGAGTTTCATGGTTTGTTTCAATTATGACAGTATTTGTAGGACTTGTGTTGAAGAGACATTCGGCATCTGTCAAGAGTTGTAAGTATACAGCCAGTTTCATTGATAACTTCACATCCAGCTTTTGAGAGTTTAAACATTTTTAAACATCAAAGTGTCCACTACAGAAATCGTCACCTGTGAATCTGAGATGTTTAAGAGGCATTGGCGGTTGTCCAAAGGTGTAAAATATTTGGCCATTTCGGTACACTTAAGCATTTCACTCTTCTAGTGCTCCTGTGTAGTATAATTATTTCCTGTACCGTCATCAGTCCACACCTTGAACCTGTCCCAGTCATTCAATACATAAGACACAATGTTCCTCCGGATATCAAGAGTGAGCCTGATATGGCCGTGCAATATGTAACAAAGAGAATGGAAAAGGCAGGTGCCATCTCCGGGCATGGAAACCACTTGGTAAGTGACAGTTCTTTGATCGATGGTGATCACCTCGATAGACATGTTAATGGGGGTACGGTTGGAATGATAAAGAAAATGGGTACCTGAACAATGTAAAGTAAGTCTAAAATACCTACACAATAACTATAATCGTAATAAATGAACAATAAAACAGCGGAGAAGCCGTGGATTAAATAAAAAGGCTGTAGTTATCAGCAGGGAGACGTGAATACCGTGGCGAAGCAAGGAAGGGAATGTAGAGACTGGAGCGACAGACGGCCTTATATAGGCAGGCAGCCAACAACGTGGGAGGCGTTGGGATGGGGGATACAACGTCGCCTCACACGGTGACCGAGCTGCAGGCTATGGACGTATATATGTACGTAAGTAGGATTCAGTTAGCGTTGGGAACCCGCGTACCAAATTTCTTGAAGATGGGCCCATAAGTAACAAAGACCGTTGAAAAGTTCAATATGACGGCCGACAGTGGCATCATATCACTGAAATAAGTACCAAATTTCAGCCTTATACCTACACGGGAAGTTGGAGAATTAGTGACGTTGGAAAGTTCAATATGGCGGCCGACAGTGGCGTCATACCATCGAAATAAGTACATACATCGGTTTCGGTTAGCGTAGGGAATCTGCCTACCAAATTTCGTGAAGATGGGGCCATAAATAAGAAAGTTCAACATGGCGGACGTTGTCGACCGTTATGACCGTTACGTGTAGAATTTCGAAATGAAACCTGCTTAACTTTTGTAAGTAAGCTGTAAGGAATGAGCCTGCCAAATTTCAGCCTTCTACCTACACGGGAAGTTGGAGAATTAGTGACGTTGGAAAGTTCAATATGGCGGCTGACAGTGGCGTCATACCACCGAAATAAGTATGTACATTGGTTTCGGTTAGCGCAGGGATGCCGCCTACCAAATTTCGTGAAGATGGGGCCATGAATAAGAAAGTTCAACATGGCGGACATTGTTGACCGTTACGCGTAGAATTTCGAAATGAAACCTGCTTAACTTTTGTAGCCCCGGCCGGGACGCCCAGGAGGACGAGAGGAGGGCTTGTGCCTCCTCCAGACCGCGAGGGGGCGTCCGTCCTGGTTATGTTGGGGGCCTCGGATAGAGGGCTTGGAAGCCCAGCCCTGTAGGGACCCGTGGCCACCGCCAGGCGGTGCCCCGATGCCGGTTTATCCCGTGTGGTCCCTGGCCGGGACGCCATGAAGGACCAGAGGAGGGCGTGTGCCTCCTCCAGACCGAGACGGGGTGTCCGTCCTGGTTATGCAGGAGGCCTCGGATAGGGGGCTTGGAAGCCCAGGCCTGTAGGGACCCGTGGCCACCGCCAGGCGGCGCCCCAGTGCCTATTTATCCCGGGAGCCCGGCACTTCCGCCACACAGGGGTGTGGCCAAGACTAATTGCCGGGAAGCAGCTGGAGCCCATCCGGGTTCCTATAAGAGGGGCCGCCTCCCTCCAGTCATTAGTGGATGTCGGGTGGAAGAGGACAGAGCTGGAGAGAGGACGGGAGGCGGCCAGGAGAAAGGCATTGGAACTGTGTGGCCTGGACATTGGGGAATCGGTGCTGGAGGCACTGGGGTTGTGAGTGCACGTAATTCCTGTAAATATTAGTTGTAAATAAACAGTGTGTGGTGAAACCATGATGTCCGTCTGCCTGTGTCCGGGGCCAAGTTCACAGCTGTAAGGAATGACCCTGCCAAATTTCAGCCTTCTACCTACACGGGAAGTTGGAGAATTAGTGATGTTTGGAAAATTCAATATGGCGGCCGACAATGGCGTCATACCACCAAAATAAGTACGTACATCGGTTTTGGTTAGCGCAGGGAAGCCACCTACCAAATTTCGTGAAGATGGGGTCAGCCTTCTACCTACACTGGAAGTTGGAAAATTAGTGACGTTGGAAAGTTCAATATGGCGGCTGACTGTGGCGTCATACCATCGAAATAAGTACATACATCGGTTTCGGTTAGCGCAGGGAAGCCGCCTACCAAATTTCGTGAAGATGGTGCCATAAATAAGAAAGTTCAACATGGCGGACTTTGTCGACCGTTATCGACCGTTATGACCGTTACGTGTAGAATTTCGAAATGAAACCTGCTTAACTTTTGTAAGTGAGCTGTAAGGAATAAGCCTGCCAAATTTCAGCCTTCTACCTACACGGGAAGTTGGAGAATTAGTGATGAGTGAGTGAGTCAGTCAGTCAGTCAGTCAGTCAGTGAGGGCTTTGCCTTTTATTAGTATAGATCACACTTAGATACATACTCATTTTTGGTTATAATGGACCAGTTTAGAGTTATTAATTAACTTTAAAGTACAGTATGTCAATTCACAACAGCCATGCACTGCAACCCTTGCACTAACAAGAAAAACAGACACACCCTCACCAAGAATCAAATGAATATGTACATTTGCGTGGTACATGCGCCATAATTAGTTTTAGTTAAATGAACAAAATTGAAGAAAGCAATGATTATTTAAAAGTAAACTATTTGGGGTTGTAGAAGAATGAGAACATTTCTTGATGTTTTTTGCTAGATAATGATCTGTCCTTGTTTTGAAAATTATCTTTTTAATCCAGTTCAATAAACTACCAAATTCTCTTCAGTCCATTTCAATTTACATTTATGCTTTATTTTGCAGCTTGACAAGTATAAACCACTGCCACTAAAAGTATCTTTTGGTCAAACCCAGAAGCAATTTAACAAGATGTTATGTTTAGCCTTGATAATAAGTGTTTATATTGTGGAGTGATCACCTGTTTTGTTTTTTTTTTTTCCATTAAACCAAGTAAGAAATGCCTTACCCTTTTTCCTGGGGGCCCAGGTGGGCCAGCCTCACCAGTTGGTCCAGGAGATCCCTAGAATAAGATTAGTAAAGAGCAGAACATACTGTAAGGTGATGGCATGAATGATATTGACCTATTTAAAGAAAAAGAAATGGTATTAACTCACAGCTTGTCCTTGCTCTCCGTCCTCACCTCTCTCCCCCTTGGCACCATCAGCTCCCTAAAACAAAAAAAAATCAATTAAAATCTCATTATTATAATGTGACAGTAAAAACCTACTTATATACAGTTAGTCATTGACTTATGACCATGTTCGGTTCTGACAGACTGGTTGTAAGTCGATCTGGATGTAAGCAAATCGGTATATGTATTCAAACCTGACTGTATATATAGTGCTGTATAATAAGTCCCTTAAGTCGTATTGTTTTGCACGTATATACTTTATTTTTATACATTTTTTTTTGTTTCATTATTATTGTTGCTTGCATGGGTGCCGAACCTTTAACAGCTTCACAAACCATTTCTTTGTCTGTGTTATGTTACATCATCAGTGTGAGCCTCTACCAGTGCTCACTGAGAGAGGAGGAATTGTACCTGCAGACCTTAAGCACTCATATATTTTCTGTTTTAACATTTCAGCCCGTTAATAATAAACATTAACAAATGAAGTTCAGTGTGGTTTAATTACCTCTTTGTGGCAGTTCACACAAAGCGGCACAATGCAGAAGCTTTGGAGGTTAACCGGGTTCAAGGCCAGAGTGCAGTAGTACAGTACATGCGGTGAACACCAGTTACAATGAGTTAAATTAGAATCAATGCAATGACATTCACTTTCTTCCCTCCCTCATACTGCTTGATCAACTTCATTTTGTGTTGAGGTAAACTTTTTCCCTCTAATTATAAGACATATGTAACTGAATGAGTCATGGCATATGGAGCTGGTGGGGCGAAAACTGTCGGTGACCCATGAGACGCAGTAGTGGTTGTAAGTCAAATAGTTGTAAGAAGCATAGGTCAAAAGTCAACAATGACCTGTAATTGTTTTGCACAATTTTGTTATTATTATCCATAGTAATACAGTGAACTTTCAGAAAAATGGCATTTACTGAGATTTCTTTATCATTAGAGCTATTGTAATTTACAATTTTTTTTCATTGATGAAGAAGATACTTACACGGGGACCTTGTTCACCTGAGGGACCAGGATCTCCAGGAAAACCCACAGGACCCTAAAAGAGGAAAGGAAAATTACTTAAGGCAAGAATATAATGTATTTTTATATTATCATTAACTTAAGTTATGCTGTATTTACCGTAGTACATATCAGAAAATGTCACAGAAATTATTCATAAAGTTTTAATTATTTTGGAATAATTTATAATTGTATTTATTTTTATTTGGCATATTCAGTTTTGTTTTTCCTAAAATTTCACATTTGTTCATTGATGAAGTTACAATCTGTTATTCTATGCTTTGTACAGAGAACTAAAAATAGTTCACCAAACATCATTACATTTTTAAAGAACAAAAGGATTTTTCTTTGACTATGGCTTATTAGCTTTACATTGTTAAAATTAAATAATAGCATTTCTCTGCTTAACTGTCCATTGAACCTACTGGGTTGCCTTTTGGTCCATCATCTCCAGGTGGTCCCTTCACACCTGCTGGTCCAGCTGCCCCAGGTTGCCCAGCCTCTCCTTTCTCACCCCTCTCACCACGAGGACCCTGTGATAGGAAAAACAGATGCCTATAAGACAACAATGTACTGTGTATACAGGGTAGTATGCAATAAATGATAAAAAGCCTACTTTGCACAAAAATGAGTGCACTGTTACTGTATTTTACTATTTGGATATTACTGTCCCCCAATTTATCTATACATATCATGATTCTCAGAGAATGAATTACAGTATATGATTTGCAGAACAGAACATGAAGGGTTTCCTGTATCTCTACCTATTATTATTATTATTATTTTTAATTTGGTTGTGGTGGGCTGGCGCTCTGCCCGGGGTTTGTTTTCTGCCTTGTGCCCTATGTTGGCTAGGATTGACTCCAGCAGACACCCATGACCCTGTAGTTAGGATACAGCGGGTTGGATAATGGATGGATAGATGGATTTTTAATTTGGTTCCTTTAATTTGCTCACTGTGTCTATTCAGAATTGTTTATTACAATGAGAAGGCTGCAAGATATTTTGTGTTTTCAGTTTCAGTAATGGGTATCTCTGCAACAAGAAATGTAACTAATGACACTAGTAACTGCCATAATTAAATCTTCATATGTACCCCTTACTTCAAGGAGTTTCCAATTTATGATTTAGTTTTATCACTAATGAGATGAAAACTGAGTTTTTTGTGCAATGAGAAAAGAGTAGGTTTCTGTTTTTTAAATTCAGTTAAGGCAGTAATATGCTGTATCTTTGATGTGCCAAAATCCTGATAAGGCTGCATATTTACAGTAAGATGGCTGTGTCTTTGCTTGCTGCCATTTTGATTATTGGATTGACAATCAAAAGATGGACATAACACTGTCAAATGAAGTAATTTGTTTCTTAAAGTATACTGCTTCAATTTGAGACCTAACTTAGAAACAGTACCCAGCACCTGCTAAATATATAAAAATATTTGTACAGGTTAGATGTTTGTTCTTGCTCAGCTGCATGGAACAGTTGATTTACCGCTTTGCTAACAAAGGGGTAGACCCTGGCCTTCCAGTTAGCATCTTGGCATTCCTGTGCCAGCTCTGTATACTTAAGATGTTTTCCTTTATGAGCTGCTGTGATGCCCTCTTCCCAGGGGATGGAAGTTCTATCACAAGGACCCATGTTTCCACTGCAGACCACATAATAATATCTGCCAAAGAGTTGTTGTTATGATATCTCTTGAGAAGACCAACTGTCTTCTGAGGTCCACCAGCATCTGCCATGTTTTGTCTGGTCTTAGTATGGTGTTCTTTCTTCTGTGTAAATGCTTGTGATGTACTGTCCTGAATTGATGAATGTTGTAAAGTTAAGTTTTGGGGTGGTTTGTTGCTACCCTGCATTTCTCCATTACCTCAGCCAGCTTTTCCAGGACGTGGTTATGGTGTCACCTAAAGAGTCCCTGGGTCAGTGCCACATTACATCCTGATAGGATGTCCTGGAGACTTGCCTTGATGTTGCCACACACTGGACAGTCTATGTCATTTCCAAACCACTAGGTAAGATTTCGGGGCCATGGGAGGGTGTCATAGACTGGCCTTATCAGAAAATGAAATCTGATTTGTGGTGTCCGCCAAATGTCTGCCCAAATAATGTGTCCATTCACTGTTGCATCCCACAAGGTCCAGGCTATCTGGTGGCCTTGGAATACTGCATTTATGTGATAACACTCCTGCTCTAGCCTTATGATCTTAGCTACCATCATGGCCCTTTGCTGGTTTTTGGTGGCTTTTGACCAAAATTGGTGTGGGTGCTCCTCTACCCAAGTCAGTACGACTGATCTGGACTATCCCAGACATTCAAAACATGACATTTGGTGTGGTAAACTGGAGGTGGCATAATTTACCTCAGCTTGTGGCCTGTGTAGGTGGGAGCTTCTGTACTCTTCATGAACTGGTCAGTAGACTCCCTCAGGCTTAGTACAAGATGTGCCTTCTCTTGCTTGAACCCCAGACTAATGGATTTGATGAGGAGATCACGCATATTCCAGCCAAAGAAACCTATATCCCAAAAGCAGCGGGGCAAGCCCAACCACTTTCAAATGTACCTGTTAGCTTGCCTGTTCATCCTGTTGACCACTGCTGAGGGAATTTCACAGAGGTCACATCACACATTGATATAGTGTATGCTGATAATTCCACACTTTATATTTCCCAGAGAGATGGCTTTGCTTAATCTTTGCTTGGCCTTCCACGAGTTGTTGTTTGGCTGGTTTCCCAATCTGTCTGTCTGACAGGTCCACATTGTACTGTCTTTCCTGGTTTTGGAGTGGCTGTTCAGCCAGTTGTGGAATGGGCTCTTCTCCAACGAAAAAGATGTTCTTGTCTTGAAGAACTCCTCTCCTTATAGTTAGACTCCTTAACTTTGCAAGCTTAATCTTCGTTAATGTGATCAGCTCAGCTTATCAGTTCAAGCACTTGAGTAGTATTCCCATACATGGAGCAGTCTGAAGGATGCTTGAGATGTCATCAATATACCTTTTTAGTGGATGGAGCCTCTCACCTAATAATAGCTTGATGTCCCCAACTACCTGTCTGGCCCCTCTGAGAAATACCTTGAAAGCTGCCACCAATTGAAGGGAGAGATGGCACATCCTATGGCTATTCCACATTGCAGCTGTTGTCTTCCTGTCATGTAGACTTCCAGAGCAAAGCACATATGAAAGTTGCTAAAGTATCTGATGAGGATGTCACTGATGCAATGTGAGATATTGAAAAATCCCATGGCAAAGTTGATCAACTTGTGTGGCACTGAGCTATATGCGTTGGCAAGGCATAGCAACACTATATTTTCTCTCCTTCCATGATAGGTTTCTTCCCAAATCACTGCAAAATGTTCAATACATTTGGGGAAGTCTGGGATTCCGACCTTTTGGTAGCTTATGTCAATTTATCCATTTCTCATGAGGAAGCTGGTCATTCTGTTTGCCAGGATAGAGAAGAATATCTCCCCCTCTACATACAGCAAAGTAATGCTTCTTAACTGGCTGATGGTATTGGAGCTCAGCTCTTGGGGAATGAATACTCCAATAGCTTGCTGCAATTCAGGTGAAATTTGTTGCTTCTTTACACACTGTTTTCATAAGCCCTTATAGAGCCTTTACTACCATGGTACAGTTTTTGACAGGTTAACTGATGTTTTGGTGTTACCAGTGTTTACATGTCAACTGCATATTTTTAGTATGTTAATATTGTAATATAAAAAAATTGTAGACAGATTATTTGTTACTTGAAAGGTGGGAATGTACTGTATACTTTTGCATACTGTTGACATCAAAACATTGGATTCTGCACTTTCAGGTTTACTGTAAATTTTTCAACCTATGGTAAATGTGTGGCATTACCATCACAGCTTAATTCAAGATCTCACTGAATACTGGTTAAATGTATAAAATATATATGTAAACATAGGCTGCATACTTAAAGGAGTGTGTGGCCGGCAATATTGTGATATAAGACATGCAGTTATTGAGGAAGAGACTTTTTTTTAACTTTCTGAATTGGGGCTGGATTCAGCTTGCAGCACTGAAATATAATGGGCCTCTCTTAGTCATTTTCCAGTTAGTATAGCTTACTAAGTCATCCAGGACCAGATAGCCCTTCTTTTAGTATATTACTTCTTCATAAATTACAACCTAAAGCCTTGTCCTAGATTCTGTATTTATAGGATTTTACTTTATACCCTCAGCTTATGTTTGCAAAAGCACAACCTGAGGGTATAGGGTGTTGCTTATTGGATAATCAGTTCGACTATGAAATGATCCTACTGTGGAGCACACTATTAGTGCAATTGATCTCCTTAGTGAAAAAAAGGACATTATTCTGATAATTAGATTAACTCGATAAATAATTTAGTAAATAAAAAGGAGTAACATTCAAGTCACTTATCTAAAGCATCCTGGAGGTAACTTATCCATTTGTTCTAAAAGAAACTGCATTGCTGAATGCACACCAAATGATCTTTGACAGCAACAACATAACAATAAATGGTTTTGCATTTTGGGAATTGGAGTAAACAACAAAGGAATGATATTCGTAAATTTGGTTCTCATTATCAGTGAAACTGCCTTAGGTGTTTAGCTCAGTGGTTTTCTCTCTTTCTAAACTTGAATATTCTCATATGGTATGTCTCTTGTTGCAAGATGATCGATATGTGAATTCCTACTCTGTCTCTCTGCCTCCATGGAATTCACTTATTTAGAGCTACAGTAGATTTATTTGCCAGTATTAACACACCCAAGCTATATTTAACTCTATAGGTTCTCTGTTTCATTAGTTCCATTACTATAGTTGTTCTTGGACTGTTAGTAAACTATATGCAAGTTCAACAGAAACTGTTAAATCACTGAATGTCCCAATTGAGGGCTTCCTTACTTTAGGAGTTAAGTTGTCCTTAAATGTTGTCTAAATCTAATTTGATTACTTGATTCTTCAGACAGGTCAAACAATATTTCCAATTTTGTGAGTGGTGCACAAGTATCTTTATATTATTAAATATTTTTTAAGTTAGCAAGGAGCTAGCATTTTGGCTACAGGCAAATATTTCTCCTCTACAAATTTTGCTTTGTTTCATTTCATTGGCTATAAAAAATGTATAGTGCAAACAATATATATATATATATATATAT
>JANRMT010062796.1:42961609-42989473 GCA_026402145.1 Polypterus bichir lapradei
AAAAAAAAATGAGTTTAAGTAGATTAAAGGTAAAAAATGAAAACCAAGTTATTTGTTACAGTGGAGGAACCTAGTAGTGTATAAGATCATTTATGATTTGTTAGTCTGTTTCAGTCCATCAGTCTGTTCACTCTTGTGTAACATGGTTCAATAACATGTTTATTAAAAATAAACTTTCGGAATTAATTGATTGCATATATTACTATCTTGTATAACAGCATTATGTAACATTTATGTAATCATTCTTTTAAAAAAAAATAGAAGTACATACGCCATCAGGATTAAAGGGAAACCCTGAGAATTCAAAGAGTTTGTAAAGATAGTATTATACAATAGTAAGAAGTGATGAGAACACTCTAGTCTGGTAATCCTGTTTTAGTAGTTGCATATTTTAAATGATATGAGACTGTTCCTTATGAGGGGATAAATGTGTATGATCCACTTAAATAAAAGGACAGATGTCTGTATTTCTGTGTGTCCGTCTGAAGCTATGTCTCTGTTATATGCCATTTGGTATTGGAGTCATAAGAGCAGTGCAAATGATTGTGATGTACCATCAGTTAAAATGCAAAATGCAATGCATTTTATTACTACATGTATTACAAAATATATTGCAATATATGGTGAACTGTATCATTAACACTGAATACACTGAGGTCTATGTTGATTGCTTAGAATTCAACCCCTCTCTCTGGTCTCAGAATTAATCTGAATAAAAGTGTACTCTTTCCAGTGAACTCTCAAGCATATAATATTAGATTAGATACCCTACCTTTTATCATTACAGAACAGTTTAAATACCTCGGGGTAAACATCACAAGTAAACATAAAGCTCTATATCAACAAAATTTCGCCGTTTGCATGGAAAAAATTAAACAAGACTTGCATAGATGGTCAACCCTTCATCTCACACTAGCTGGAAGAATTAACACTGTTAAGATGAATATTCTTCCTAAACTCCTTTTTTATTTCAAAACATCCCAATATACATTAATAAATCATTTTTTAGGCAATTAGATTCGACAATAACCTCATTTATTTGGAATTCAAAACATCCACGCATCAAAAGAGCGACCTTACAAAGACAAAAGGCAGAAGGCAGCATGGCTCTTCCTAACTTCCAGTTTTATTACTGGGCAGCAAATATACAGGCGATAAGAACCTGGACACAAATAGAAGAACATACACAGGCTTGGTCCGCAATAGAAGTAAAATCCTGCAGTACTTCTTTGTATTCCTTGCTCTGTGCTCCAATAAACACACGTTATCGGCAATACACTAATAACCCAATTGTGCTCCACTCACTTAGAATCTGGAACCAATGTAGAAAGCATTTTAAGACGGAGAAGCTTCTATCTGTTGCACCCCTGCAAGAGAACCACCTCTTTCAACCTTCACAAACATATGCAGTTTTTAATATTTGGAAAAAATTTGGAATTAACTTGCTTAGAGATCTTTATATAGACAACGTCTTTGCATCCTATGAACAATTACATTCCAAATTTAACATTCCAGCTACACATTTCTTTCACTATCTTCAAGTCAGAAACTTTGTTAAACAAAACCTTCCAGATTTTCCTCATCTTGCACCCTCATCCATGCTGGAAAAAATATTGCTCAATCTCAAGGACTTAGACTCCATCTCTACAATATATAAAATCATTTTACAATCCCTCCCTTTCAAAGATCCAAGAAGACACTGGGAAAAAGATCTTTCAATTATTATATCAGAAAAGGAGTGGAAAGTAGCAATGCAGAGAATTCACTCGAGCTCCATATGCGCAAAGCATACAATCATACAACTTAAAATTATATATCGAGCACATCTGTCTCGACTAAAACTTTCCAAAATGTTCCCAGGGCATGATCCAACCTGCGAACGTTGCAACCAAGTCCCAGCCTCACTAGGTCACATGTTCTGGTCCTGCACCAAATTAACATTATTCTGGACAAACATTTTTAATTACCTTTCAGATAGCCTTGGACTCACAATCCCTCCAAACCCATTAACAGCTGTGTTTGGTGTTCTTCCAGATGGGTTTAAAGCGAAGAAAGACAAACAAATTGTGATTGCATTCACTACACTTTTGGCACGTAGACTTATTCTCATAAACTGGAAAAACCCAAACTCTCCTCTTTTAAGTCAGTGGGAAACCGATGTGTTATATTATTTGAAGTTGGAAAAAATCAAATACTCAGTTAGAGGATCCGTACAGACTTTTTTCAAAACATGGCAGGATCTAATCAATAATATTTTAAAATAAGTTCATAAGGCACAGAGAATTTATTAATTTAGGTATGTTTACAAGCCTTAAATTTAACGCCGTTTGGCTTGCTCTCTCTCTCAGGGGTGGGGATCGATCTGTTCTTAATTTTTTCTCTTTGTAAAAACTTGATTGGTTTGTATGGATTGTAATAAAATTAATAAAAAAAAAAAAATTAAAAAAAAAAAAAAAGAATTCAACCCCTCTTAGACAGGTAGCACAGCTAGTACTATTAACATTATAACTAGCTACATTCATGCAAAGAATTTTAGCCTCTAAATATTGAGAAAAAGAGTGATGATACACAAAATAACAGCTGCATTAAGCTGCTATATGCTTTTAGCATTACAGTGTAAAACTATAATATACTTTAAAACTAGTAATTTCAATTACCAGTCTGATTATATAACATTATGTGTTGAAGTAAGTTAATGAAGTAAGCACATAACCCAGTTTTATTTTATGTCTCATTTGCATATGTTGGTTGAAAGACTCAAGGCTATCTGGGAGACGTTTATAGTGGTTCAGCTACAGTATACACAATTGACTTCAAAAGAACTTCACGTTCTTTAATGAATCTTCTATTTATGTTTACTTTCAATTCCGTATTGATTACAATTGGTGTCTGTTGGAATCAATACTGTATATCTTCAATTAAGAGTTTTTGTCGATAGTGTTTTTTGTTTCACACCATAGTGTATCAGCAACCTGTGACTGATAGAAACATCTTGTCTCATTTAATTTCCAATCCAGTTAACTTTGTAAAGGTTGCCGTTTATAATATCAGAAAATAGCACACAAAAAAGATCTTGATTGCTCACCTTTGGACCAGGCTCTCCTGTGATGCCAGGTGCTCCTGCCTCTCCAGGTTCACCCTGAAGTTATAAAGATAGCAACAGTGTGAGCATGAAGACTTCCATGGAAAACCATAGAAAAATAAATACAAGAAAGACAGGAATTGTTGCACCTCATCTACTTACCTTGTCTCCTACGTTACCAGGGTTTCCAAGTCCTCCAGGAGGGCCTTGTGGACCCTGAATAACAGAAAATACAAGTTATTACAAACCACATTATCTATTTGAACCATCATCTAATTAGTAACTAATAGGTTATGCAAAACATTGCATCTTCTCTCATTTACCTGCAAAATTGATGTGTCTGCCACTGAAACTGTTAGTGCAGAGACATGAGAAAAGTATAATCTAACGATATATTTTTTAAACCTACTGCTTCCGATTGCACCCTAACGTAACAGCTCTGAATGCAAGGTGGTAAAATATCCTAGACAGGATGCCCATCTGTTCCAGGAAAAGCCCGCATTCAGATATACTAGGGACGGTAACTTAAGGGGTTACAGTTTTGTATTATTGGACAAAGCCAGAGATTTCAGACAAAACCATGAATGAAAGGTCATTATGATTGTGCTTGGAAATTAGCACAGCTCTTTGAAACTGTGAGGCAGCTATTTTAAGAACAATACCACCAGAACACTGCTAAAAATTACAATAAAATGAAAACTAAAAACATGTAGGATTATTATTAAAGAGAAAAGTGTCTTCCAAGTTTCCTATGGTTATCATTTAGCAGGATAACATTTATTTAACGTTTTTAGATTTTCATCACATAATTCAGCATTATTTGTATCTTCCTTACTTAAAACTCATTTCGACTTTTAGATTTGTAACTAAAATTTAAAAAGATGTTCCACTACAGAAAAGGTGGTGCGTTTCCACCAGGTATTAATGAGAAGCTATCGTGTGGGCTCCAAGGTCATTCAGTAGCATCTACACTGAGGACTGAGTATCCATTGAGGAATCCTTCATGGTTTCTGTGGTGTTGCCAACATTCAGTAATGACAGAATGACAGCAGTCGTGTTCAGGAATTGCCATGATGCTGCCTAATGTGAAAAATGGAAGGCTCCATAGAATTGCACGTGTCTGGTCCTTTTAAGGTTTTAAGGGGATTTTGGTAAATTCTCCATAATCAATCATGAGATCATAGTATTATTTGGCCAATTCTCCAGTCCCAGGAGTTACATAATACAATTTCAAAAGCCAATTTATACACACAGGGTGTGGGGATTAGAAAATAATAATTTTATTATTTATTATTATTTAATTTTATTTAATAATAATTAGAAAATAATGCTTGAAAGATTGCTTTTTTTCTTCAGAATATTGTGTTTTATTCATTTTTGTATATAACAGTTCTTTTTTTCCCTTACTTTTTTCATTATTGCTTTCACTTTTGAATTCTAACTTTCTTTTGCGTATATGTCTAGGGGCTAGGTGCCAGAATATGTCATTACAGTTGCAATGTATCTGTTTTATTGTTTTTACTAGGAACTCTATGAAGAGGACTAGTGGTAGATGATCTCTTTTCATCTCATAATACCTGCATTCTTCATACCCACATAATTTTTGTGCTCCACACCACTGTCCGGTCAAGATGTTATACAGTATTTAATTTAATAGTCAATACTGTGTCTCCAACAAGTAATATTGAGAATAGATTTTCTACTTATTCTTTAGTTCTCTTCCAGATGCTTAAGATGAACAAATTCAGTCAGGCAAAATGTTAACCTGATTATAATCACATGTACTTTGAGTATGTTGTGGGTCATTATATTGGAGAAAGTTGAGAAAGAAATTAACTCACATCAGCTCCATTGGGACCAGCAGGGCCTCTTGGTCCAGGTGGACCTGGTGGACCCTAAATTTAGATGAAAGTGAAATTTAAAGAATGAGTTAATCACAGAATATTTAAAAGAGTATTTTACAAATGCAGCCAATTAAAGTAAATGATCCATTTAATCAGTAAACTCACCATTGGCCCAACATCTCCTGTTTCTCCTTTCTCTCCTGATGGTCCAGGCAAACCCTACAAGGATAAATATTCACACTTAATCAAGGTAAACTATGCATTAGTACACTGTGCAACAAAATTTAAATATGTAGTATTAATAAAAATGGGGTAGAGTAGGCAGCCTGAGAGGATTGGCAATGTCAAGTGTTTTAACCTACAGTAGGATATGGGGCATTAAGACTAAGGGCAAGAAGTGGCTACATCTTATGGCAGCTACTGTAAACATATTTGAAGGGCAAGAAACTACCAGATATTGAGATGGAGAATAACTGTAACAAGTACAAATATAAACTTACAGGTGTTTAACAAATGACAGATTTAGCATATCTAAAATGGTACAAGTACTGTTCACTGCATGCATAGTTTCTTTGCTACCTCAGAAAGACAATATTGAGAGGACACGAATATGCTGTGATTATCTTCAAAATATACATCCAGACTAACAAACATTTATTATAAACATGTCTGTAATGTAAACTCACAACTATAAATTCAAATTGATTAAACACATAGAGATAAATAACTGAAGACTGTTTCAGTCAAAATATCTTTGGATCATAAAAGTGATGGCCATGTTGAGCATAAAAACAAAGGAATAATATATAGTCAGGGATATATTTTTTCTATTTTTTTCTTTTTCTAGCATTTCATGATTTACATATTAGCAATGTGATATGTTATAACTGAAACCTAACCCGTGCTTTGGCCCAACCTTATGATGTATTGTTTATTAGTTTTCATTTTCTTTTATTAGCATTCATCTAGTGTGTTAAACACTATTGCCAAATATTTATTTGTGGATAAACCGATTTCTAAGTGGTGTAACCCCGTTTTATTAAAACGCATTAATCTCCACTCAAGGTTCTTTAAATGATGAAGATGCAATTAGTTCCTCAAAACAGCTCACTGTGCTTCACGAGTATAGTAGTACATGATGTTTAATTATTTGTGCATCAAATGTGTGCATTTGTTTTTTTCAGTGACTCTAAAAACTGTCAAATAAAAAGCAAAATTATACTATGAACAAAACTGCAGCAGATGTTTTGACAAATGTAACATCCTTAATGGGATAAGTGCATTTTTTCCGTTATCTACTTGTTCAAACGTTATTGAAAGTTAAATAAATGATTATATGTCTATTTTTTGTTATGTTCTTTTATACAACTTATTTCTGAGAACATGTTTACTGAAATTTAATTACAAAGATTACAATAGATCTGTTGGTACATTTAATAGTCTGCTTCTATTGATGAGTGTTGCAGACTTCATATTTTACATATTCAATGGTGTTAACATATAGATACCATGGGAAGTTGCATGAGTTGTACGTAGCTGCCAGGAGCATTAGATGGATAACTGCAGGAAAAAGGATCGGCATGACAAAAATAAATTAATAAATATTGTAACTAGCCCCCAATATTGATCTTAAGGAACAGTTAATATGCTAGTGTGAATAAACAGGGGTTACCGGTAAGTAGTAAATCCTGTAAATGTTTACCAGAAAGGAAAATCATTTGAGGCACCCAAGTGGAGGAGATAGAGTTAACATAAAGGATCTGAGTGGATAAACAGTTGAGGTCAACCAAGCTGCCCCAGTGAAACCCCAAATGGAACAAGTTAGTCTTTGCTCACTTCACTGAGAACAGATGGCCCAAAAATACTTAACGATAAGTATTCTTTTAAGTAAAAACCTAGAGTCAAGCAGGCAGTTGAACCTGGGATTATTTAGGACTAAAATCAACTGAAACTTGGCAAAAGTAATTAAGAATACATCATTTTTTAATATTCCTAAGGTACTGTATGTATTATTGATTCATGTTAGTATACTTCATTGCTCAAACGAGATTGCAAGTTTATAGTTTAAATTAACATTTTTTCATTAATAAATTTGTTACTATTGGTGCACGCCAGGGGCCTCATATACAGTAAACAATGCATACTCTCAAAAATGTTGCAAACGCCTGTTTCCATGCTCACTTCGAGATGATTAAAAAATAAACTTGGCATAAAGCCGCGCACCTTTCCACAGCAGCCTTACACCATACATATGTACATTGCTGCTTGGTTTTACAAATGGGTGGCACCCAGCATCAAAACAGTACTGTTTCTATGTTGTTCTCTTTTCTTTTTTTAGATTCACATCCATGATGTGGGCTTTATCAAATACACCAAAATTAATTGCATATCGTTTACAAATTTAATTAAATTGATTGTAATCATTCTGTAACAATATAATGGTTCACAGAATGGCCAAACTATTCCAACTACCATAGCTGTTTTAGCATTGTTAGAAGACATCACAAAAGAAAGGATTAGAAGAGAGCACGTACATATTTATAAATGAAGATGACTGTCTTCTAACTCAATTTAGATTTCCAAGAGCTATCCTCTTGGAGCTGTGTACTGTTAGAATACTAGGATGTATACTTGATATCACTTCTATGATGAAATGCATTAAAGTATGTATATTACATTTTGCAGATAAATTTCTAACTTCATTTAAATAATGTATATTATTAATAATTAAACATGTGGCAGTGCAGTGGTAGCTATGAGCTAACACCCTATCTAGGGACTGTTCCTGCCTCGTGCTTGATGCTTTCTGGGACTGGCATGACTCTGGAAGGATGGATGGAATAATTAAACCTGTATAACAAAGATTTTTCAATGTCCCCTAAATTTTTTGAAGAATCGGCATTCTAAGCTTACAGCTGGTTTTACATTTATTACAGATGCTTATTGTGTGGTGATTGGTTACGTGGAGAAAGAAAACAAAAGGACAGGAATTGTGGGTTGGTACGTTTGACAGACACAGTACTGCTACAATAAATTATTCTATCCAGAGTCACACCCATCCCAGCAAGCATCGTGCAGGAGGCAGGATTCCTGCACGGGACGCCAGTTCATCACTACTGTTGCACCACCGTGCCCCCACATGTTAAATACATGCTTTAATGCATTTCATCATGAAAATTATATCTAGTATTCTAAAATGTTCAGAGAGCTGTAATATCATGAATGTAATATATTCTACATGGTGATCACTCCCAGCGTGCTCCTTTCGGCATAAGAGAAAGCCTGTTTAAGAAGCATGTAGTGATTAACGACTGGATAAGGGAACACAGAATACGAGGCATTTAATGTGCTACTTTAGTTGCGATGGGATTTGAGAAACTCTAGTAAATTAAACATCGATTTTAAGAAAATTTTATGATTTTCTACTTTAATGACAAAATAAACTACGAGATTAAAGTGACATTTCCACTTTAAACTTAACATAGACCTTTTTTTCAGATGGTGGGCTGAGACTCGCTTTTTCACTGTGACTTTGTTATCTGACCACTTCTTTTTAATTTCTGGCACTGTGCGACTTTCTAGACTTGAACTTTTGAGTGCTTCTGCCACGCTATACCACTCAATCAATTTTCTTTTGTTGTTTATGCCATTGCTTAAGCCACCAAATAGAACATTTTTTCTTGCCTGCACTTCACTGAGCAGGACCTCCATTTCGCATTTGCTGAAATTCTTCTTTTTTACACATGCTTTTGCTATTGTCTTTTAACAAAACACTGAACAGAAGGGGGTATTTATATTGATTTGCATATTCAAATAGGCATAATTCTGGGTGGAGCATGTGTGTTAAAAGTCATGTTGATTGGCATTAATAAAGGGGAAGTGCTTGGAACTTTGCTTATACGTGCAGTTTTATGCATCTGATTTTTTTGTGAGCAAGCACATTTCTATTTTTGTCTGTACACCTTGTTTTATTATGAACTAGCAAAATACCCGCACTTCGCAGCAGAGAAGTAGTGTGTTAAAGAAGTTATGAAAAAGAAAAGGAAACATTTTAAAAATAACGTAACATGATTGTCAATGTAATTGTTTTGTGACTGTTATGAGTGTTGCTGTCATCAAGGATTTGATTATCATTATTTCTTTCAATCAGGTTCGTATTTGGAGGATGTGTTGTGTTCAAGTTACATTCCGTGTTTGTCAACCGTTATAAAGATGACAGGTTTCATTCATCGAAGTGTTCACTACCCAAATCGGTACTCATGAATCTAAGATGTTTAACAGGCATTCCCGGTATTAAGTTGTGGATTTGCCTGCGAATATTTAGCGGCAGTGTGTCTATGAACTTAATTTAAACTTAAGCTTTACATCTTGCTTTCCTATTCATATTTCTACAAAGGCTTGTTCAGCTTCAGAGGGTTGTTCCTTTCTTACTGTATCAATAAACAGCTCGTCTTCCTCTTTATCTGAGACATCACACACTGCATGCACGGGTTTACCTTTCCCAGTCCTGCAAACTTTAGCGAAGTGGTTCAATTTACCACATTTTTTACACTGTCTTCCTTTAGCCGGACATTGACTTTTTCCACCATGTGCTTTGTTTCCACAGTAGCTGCACTTATGAATATGCTTGTATGCGTCACTCGCTTCATATTCTTTTGCTGCCTTCTCAATTATGTAATGCGTTTTTTGTTCAGCGCTCTTTGGAGCTCTTGCTTGTTGTCAGCATACTGCGTTCACAGTCAGTTCACGTGAGCCGCTCGGAGTACATGCATCGAAGGTTCTCAGCTGTGCTTGTGCTATCTTGTGCGATCTTGCGATGTCCACAGCTTTATGTAATGTTAGCTCAGACCCAGCACTTAAAATTTTCTCTCGCACTTTCGCTGAGTTTGTGCCAAACACTATTCTATCCCTGACCATCTCATCTTCGTTTGCATAAGCCCTGTCTTTCACCAGCAATTTTAACTCCATTACAAAGTGATCAAAAGTCTCGTTTATACTCTGCGTCCTCTCATTAAACTTGTATCTCGCGAAAATCGTATTCGTCTTAGGCATGACAAACACATCAAAACGTTCATAATAAGTTTTCAGTACCTTGGCTTCCTCCTGGGTGAGAGTCCATGTGTTAAAAATGTCTCTTCCTTTTTCCCCAATCCACAGGGGCAGGTAGCTGCATTTCTCACTCTCGTCTTTGCCTTTTAGCAGGCCAGAAAACATCAGCTCCATGTGCTGTTGGAACTTTTTCCATTCTCCCGACAGGTTAAGAAAATCCCAGTCAATTTGTGGCGAGAGAACCCCAACAAAATCCATGACTGTCCTCTATTCTGACACCATGTCTTGTTTTCACAAATTGTGAAAAATGAAATGATGGCGGGACTTTCTTTTAAAGTATGCAGGGGAACTTTATTTATTACAGCTCTTACATTCACGGCATCCGTGCTGTAAATTAACTTCCATAAAAGTAACCTTGAGGTCCTTTCTTCTGGTGCCTTCCTGATGACATAGGTGCCTAAACCATGCCTGATAATACATTTCAATGACATATAAATATTACAGTGATCACCTCGATAGACATCTCACCACCCAAATCGCTACTCGTGAATCTAAGATGTTTAACAGGCATTCCCGGTATTAACTTTTTGATTTGCCTGCAAATATTTAGCGGCAGCGTGTCTATGAACTTGTGGATTAGCCCACGAGTATTTAGCGGCAGCGTCTCTATGAACTTGTGGATTAGCCCGCGAGTATTTGGCGGCAGCGTGTCTATTAACCTGTGGATTTTTCTGCGAGTATTTGGCGGCAGCGTCACAAAGTTGTTTTCGTCTAGCTGCATCAGAAAATGTAGCACGATGTCTGACACGCCTCCTTTTTACTGTTTTCTCACAGCTTGGATTGCTGCTGACAGACGACCTTATATGGGCAGGCAGCCAATTACGTGGGAGGCGTGGTGATGGGGGACGCAACTCCGCCTCACATGGCGACTGAGCTGCAGGCTATGGCCGTATACTCGTATATGTACGTAAGTAGGATTCAGTTATGACCGTTACGCGTAGAATTGTGAAATGAAACCTGCTTAACTGTTGTAAGTAAGCTGTAAGGAATGAGCCTGCCAAATTTCAGCCTTCTACCTACTCGGGAAGTTGGAGAATTAGTGATGAGTGAGTGAGTCAGAGAGGGCTTTGCCTTTTATTAGTATAGATTCCATGCATGATGTTATACATGAGGCCTCAGGTCTTTGCCACTTATAAGAAGAGACACCCTCTCATTGCACTACTGAACTTGAATTTACTGATAAGGTGAACTCACTTGAAGCCCAATTGGGCCAGGTGGTCCAGGGAATCCACGAGGGCCTTCATCTCCCTTTGCACCAAATGGACCCTGTTGACCTCTAGCACCAACCTCACCATCTGCACCCTGTTTGGAGAAAGGAACAAAGGAAAACCGAGAAAATTGAAATCCACAATAATTGAAAATCAACTTAGTTCTTTGATAACTACTTAACAGCGAAGTCAAAGTAGAAGACATTTAATCAAATTGGACACATTTCATGAATAGCCAATCACTCTAACTTTGTAATAGTAAGAATTTCATACTTAATAACAAACTATATTCATCTTTGCTGGGCCGATAAGGCTTAGCTGTATATGATAATAAATATAAACACATACAGTATAAACCTCATTTCATTCTTAATAAAAATAAATACCGAAAAGATGGTCAAGATTAGACAAATCATAGTTACTAGAATATATATATGATATTTACTTTTTCTAGTAAGAAACCTAAATGATCAAAAAAATCTGTATGAATGTCTCAGAGATATATATTTAAAAACAGAACTTACAGCAGGTCCAGGCTGCCCTACAGGACCCATTGGGCCAGGTGGACCAGGTGGACCCTGAAACAAAATAGATTAAGGTTAAAGTTTGCATAGAAAATTCTTAGGTATGCTCAAAGAACAAAGATACATTATCAATATTGTAGCAAATATAAATGCAGTAGTATAGTGAATAAAATAAATAAAGTAAAACTGGTCTCTTGATTCTTTTATGTGGCCTCAAACATGTGTGATATCTTGATGTAAATACTGGATTAACCTTACTTTTACAATTAAAATTCTGTTAAATATCTTTTAATATGTTTTTAATTGTGTTATTTTATTGACCTTCAATAATATATTAGGGAAGTACTAAAATATGTTGCCATGCATACCTTTAATTTACAAGGAATTCTAGACCATTTGTGTACAAATCTGAGCAACTTTGACAAGGACAAACTTGTGATGGCTAGATAACTAGGTCAGAGCAACTCCAAAATTGCAAGTCTTATGGGGTGTTTATGGTATACTGTGGTTATTACCTACCAAAAGCGGTCCAAGGAATTATAACCAATAACCCACCAACAGGGTCATGTGTATGCCAAGGCTCATTGATGCGTGTAGGGCGCAAAGGCTAGTCTGGCTTGATCCCACAGATGAGCTACTGTAGCACAGATTGCTGAAAAACTTAATGCTGGCCATGAAAGAAAGGTGTTAGAACACACTGTGCATCACAGATGCTGTGTACAGGGCTGCATAGCCACATACCAGTCAGAGTACCCATGCAACTACAATGGGCATGTGAGCATCAGAACTGGAGCATAGAACAGAGGAAGAAGGTTGCCTGGTCTGATGAATCACATTTTCTTTCAGATCATGAGGAGAGCCGGGTAAGTGTGTCATTTACCTGGGGAACAGATTACAGCAGGATGCATTATGGTAAGGAGGCAAGCCAGTAGAGGCAGTGAGATGCTCTGGACAATGTTCTGCTGGAAAGTCCTGTCATTCATGTTGATGTTGCTTTGGCATATAGCATCTACTTAAGACGTGCAGACTACATATACCCCTTCATAACAATGGTATACACTGATGGCAGTGGCCTCTTTCACCAGGATAATGCCCCCTGCCACACTGCAAAAATTGTTCAGGAATGGTTTGAGGAACATGACAAAGAGTTCAAAGTGTTAACTTGGCTACCAAATTTCCCATATCTCAATGTGCTGGAAAACAAGTCCAATCCATGGAAGCCCCACCTTGCAACTTACAGGACTTAAAATCGGCTGCTAATATCTTGGTACCAGATACGAAAGGACACCTTCAGAGGTCTTGCAGAGTCCATGCCTATATGGGTCAGAGCTGTTTTGGCAGCATGAGGGTGACCCACACAATATTAGGCAGGTGGTTTTAATGTTGTGGCCGATCGGAATACATTATTAATATTTAATTTTGTTACATACTGCACAAGTTATAGATGCCATTACAGTCTGAGATATACAGTATGTACAGTTCAAGCAGGACATTACTCTCTCAGAATCGTTTAACAGTATTTTTATTAAGTTCACAATAAAATGTTGGCTTAATATAACTACAGAATTTCAATAAACATTTTCAAATTTGTTACATTGGACTGCGGAATACTAAATTGCATAACTGAGGAGTGATACAGATTGACTGAATAGACTATGCAGTAAATTCATTTGAGGGAACATAACTTTACTGTTCACTGTCAACTTTATTTATTGTTGCTTAGCAAATAAAAATCTTTCCTTATTAGAAACAGGAGGGAAAATTGATGTGAAAAGGTCAATAATGAAAGGTAAATACTTAGCTTAAAGTTAATTTTAAATTTAACTTATAGTACTTAATTTTATATTTTAATAGTTTGATCATTAATAATTTTATGTTACTAATATTTATAGTAATAGTTAAAAGAATAATGCATATACAGTAAGTGCAATTCTGAATTTTGCTTCTATAATTAAAACTTTGTGTGGCATATAGTCTAGGCACATGCAGTGCTTTCATTATTGCCACTTTGGGGATTGAAGCAGTAATTTAACAAGTCTTAATTACCCATATTCTTAAACTTCACGTTTACATTTGCATATGGTAAATTACATTTACTTACATGCTCTCCTTTATCTCCTTTGGAACCTTTCTGCCCTGGCTCTCCGACTTCACCCTGTTAGTGGTAAAAACAATGTATTTTGACTCATAGTATTAGTTCTTAAACTTGCTCCTCACACATCCCACTCTATTTTTCTTAAATACTAAGGTTAAGACAGTGATTACATTTTTAAGCTCAGTTTTATAGATAAAGACATATTTTTCACAAATGACACAACAGAACAGAATTACACAAGACAATATCATTCATTCGAGTACAATCATGTGCCAATTTATGGCCAACCAAGTTGTAGTGTGCTGATTTTATGTTTACTCTGTATTTTATATAGTGTGCATATTAAATTTGTAAAAATGTACTGAATTGTAATATTAATATTCATTAATATGTTGAAGAAACTTAACAACTATATTTAATAAAGCCTAATTATGCTTTGCTAGTGCTGTCCATGCAGGTTGGACGAATTGGTATTGCAAAATTGGCCCTGGTGTGTGTTTGTGGGGGAATGTATGTTCACCTTGTGATGGACTGGCACCCTATCCAAGAGTTGTTCCTTCCTTACACAAGACACTTGTTGGGACAGCTTCTCCATGTCCCTGCTCAGTATAAGGGGGCTCTTATTTCTTCTCATAATTTCTCCCACCACTTACAAAATGATAATGCACAGATCTTCTTTTTAATTCTTTCTTTCAGTCATTACATATCAGGTCTCCAAGTTTTTTTCCACCGTCTAACGATGAATGAATAAATGTCATCTTAAGCTTAATCTCAGTATCATGCACTTACATTTTGCATCTACCTATGCAGTTCTGTTCCTTATTAACACCAGTCTCTAGTCTCACCTTATATCCCTTTAAGAAGTCCCTTTTCTACTTCATCTTATCTGATGACCGTTTCTTCTCTCATCATATGTAATAAAGAGGGGAGGGACAATGTTTCTAATATTTTCCTCCCTGGTTGTGGAATTAGCATTCTATTACCCTTCCTATCTCCTCCAAATCTACTGATGTTCTGCTGCCTTATTAAAATCCAACTTTATACAAAGTATCTTGGGGCACCTTGGATTTTCTTTTTTTTTTTTTCTTTTTTTTTTAAACATTTTATTGAATTTATTACAATCCAACAACATACAAGCAAGTCAAATTTTACAAGACTAGCTTCAAATCAAGTCAGCCCCCACCCATGAAAAAGAGAGCTAGGCCAACATAGTGAAACTTTAATAGTAGATTTTCTACCTCTCTGCTCTTCTCCTAAATATCTGCATCTGTACTGAGCTAATCAAACGTCAATTAAAATACACTTCTTGTGTACTACTTTGAATTTTGTTCACAATCGCCTGTAAACTTTGTACTTGTAATAATATGTTTTTAGTTTTGCATTTTAGGTGTTCTAAATTCATAATATTCATATTTTTATGGACACCCTTTGTTTTTTGCTTCTCCTCTCTTCCAAACCACATACCTTATCTCCATCCTCCCCGGGCACACCGATTGGTCCAGCTGGTCCAGGCAGACCCACTGGACCCTGAATGCCGTCACGTCCTGCTGGGCCAATAGGACCTTTTTCACCCTGGTAGAGACAGGCAGAGAAGCATAATTATTTTTTATATCAGAAATTTTATATGAGAAATTAAACAGCAAAATACATTTCATAAAGCCTAGGATTTTACTATTACTCACCGGTACTCCCTTTTCGCCTGCAGGTCCAGGAGGCCCTTGAGGTCCAGGCCTTCCTGGAGGCCCAATAGGTCCACCAGGACCTGCACTTCCTCGTTCTCCAGGGGAACCCTAGGAAGGACAAAGGGTTGAAATCAAATAATTTGCAGATGCTGTGTAAAATCAGATTAAATGACAACTACTTCACAGAATGCTAAATTTTTCAAACAAACAGCAGTACATTTACAAATGTGTCGATATGAAAGTCTTTCATATTTATTATATTACATACAGTATATTAAATATATTACATCTATCATACATGCATATGTATAATTGCATTTTTATATTAAGACACCACTAAATGCATTAATGTTTATTTCAAAAAGACCAAAAGGAAAATTAGTCTGCAAACCTTCCTTAAGACATTACAGCGTGCTTTAATATCTGTGATTAGGTAGAAACTTGATGTGTATATGCAAACTGTAAGTCACTCACCGCTGGTCCAGGAGGTCCTGCTGGGCCTTCATTGCCTTTAAGTCCTCCTCCACCCTATATGGGTGACAAAAAAAAAAAAAACTAAGAACACATTTGTAACAGTGGAATAGCTGGATTAATGTAATGCTTTGCAGAACATTTTTATTTAGACATCAAACATAAAAAAAATATGATGACCAATAGTTTTGTATGTATTGTACATACCCAAATAACATTGTCCTAACTCATCCTCTTGAAGTATAACTTAGATATAATTAGTTTCTATTGTAAGACAAATGACAGCTTGGACAAGTACATTGTGCTGAGCTTACTTCATATGCAAAATATGTCTGTTTAATATGTATAATGAGAAAACAAATATGCTATGTATCCCTTTTCTTAGATAGCTTGAAAAATTGCTGATGGTTGCTGGTTTGCTATTCAATGCCATTCAAATATGCAAGAACCTCCATTTCTCCCTCTTAATGGCTGTTGCGCCTTATACATCACTTCTATGGACTTATGACATGTAATTTGATATCAAGATTTTGTTAGTATTGGAATATTGTCATTTTCTTTTGAATGCTTGAAGAATACAAATTCCATTTGTTTTAAAGGGATTATTTAAGGCATTTTTGAAAGTCTGAGTAAAGTTCATTATCTTTATCTGAATGCTTTAAATTCAGTAAAGAAAATAAACTATGTTAAAAAATGAAGCAAATCAGTAAAAGGAACTTAGCTCTTTACCAATGTACCCTTACAATGTGAAAGTAGATGGGACTGAAATGAGTTCTGTTTTTTAGCTACAAATTTAATTTACAAGTGAATACCATTTGGTTTTCCTAAAATGCACTATATGTATAACATCCCTTTAATGGTCTTTGTTCTAGTTACTCAGTGAGCTTAAAGCCAGTTAGCTTCTTTACAGTAAACCTGCATCTAATGTTTGTTCAAAGATGCATGAAAGATATTGACATCAAAGGTATTTGTTTTTGCTGTCAACAAATTTAGCTGTTGAAATTTATTTATACATCAGTACTACAATACATTGATCTGTTAACATATTCCCAGATTACAAAACACAAATTTTGTAAATCAAGAGATATTTGCACTTTATAAATGGAAATTGCAGTATAGTAGACTTGTATTAAAATTTACCATCATGCATCATTAATATCTAAATGCATTATTGTTTTTTAATTGCCAGAAAGTGGCTTATTGCTAACATATTATCTGTTTTGAAAAGTAAAAATGTATTTTGTGAATGTTTTCATCATCCCCTTTAGATTCTTAAAAACAGTTCAGGAAAGGGTCAGCATAGTGATAGAGCCATATGTGACAAAATTAAATTTTATTTACTTTTCAAAACAAGACTGCCTGATGATGTTTATTTAATATCATTAAGTAACATTAAGTTTAATTAATACATAACCTATTAAAGGTTTAAAGTAATGGGTTTTGGTTATTCTGTAGTGCATACTGCACTGTTTGCAACATCATATCTGAGTGGCTCATGGTGCATTGGTAATAATGTACAGGGGAAAATAAATAAAAACAAATCCTGAAGAAGTTAAAATCTCCTACAGAAATTAGAGCTATGTACATTTAACATCAGTGATATATGAACTCAATCGAAAGTGTAATTCTTGGTTAGAAATGCAATATTAAGCAGTCTGCTTATGTCCATCATTGCCAGACAACACATAAAAACCCACTTGGAGTTTCCAAAATGGCACCTAAAGCACTCTTAGACTATGAGAAACAAGACTTTCTGGTTTGGTGAAACCAAGATTGAACCATTTGGCCTCAATTCTAAACATCACATCTGGAGGAAACCAGGCAGTGCTAATCACCTCTGCACACATTCCAACATTGAAGCATGGTGGTAGCAGCGTTATGCTGTGGGGTTGTTTTTCAGCAGCAGGGACTGGGAGACTATTCAGGATTATGGGAAAGCTGAACGGAACAAAGCTCAGAGATATACTTAATAAAAACCTGCTCCATAGCACTCTGGAACTCATACTGGGCTGAAGGTCCATCTTCCAAAACAACAATCACCCTAAGCACAAAGTAAAGACAACAAAGGACTGGCTTAGGGACAACCCAGCCAGATCTTATACTTGAACCCAAACGAACATCTCTAGAGAGATCTGAAAATAGCCATCGGCTGACAGAGCTTGCGAGTATCTGTGGAGACGAATGGCAGAAAATTCCCAAATCCAGTTATTCAAACCTTGTTGTGTCATACCCAGAGTGTACTTACTGCCAAAAGTGTTTCCATGATGTGTTAAGTAAAGGGTGTGAATATCTCTCTTAATGTGATATTTCAGTTTTTTTATGTTTAATAAATTTGTAAAACTTGCTAAAATTCTGTTTTCACTTTGCCATTCCAGGGTATTGAGTGTTGTTTGAAAAAAGAAAAATACATTTAAATGATTTTAGCATAAGGCTCCAACAGAGCAAAATGTGTTAAAAGTGAAGTCCATCCATTATCCAACCCGCTATATCCTAACTACAGGGTCACGGGGGTCTGCTGGAGCCAATCCCAGCGCCCCATGCGCAAGTCAGGAAACAGACCCCAGGCATGGCGCCAGCCCACCGCAGGGCATGCACACACACACACTAGGGACAATTTAGAATCACCAATGCACCTAACCTGCATGTCTTTAGACTGTGGGAGGAAACTGGAGCACCCGGAGGAAACCCACGCAGACACGGGGAGAACATGCATGCTCCTAAAAGTGAAGTAAGTACTAAATACTTTCTAAAGGCAATGTATGTACTTTATCAATTAGTTATTTGTATGGTTGTTTATAATTTCACACTTTGTAAATCAAGCAAAGAATTAATGAGCTGGTTAGCAGCACTTTTTTTTTGGTTGTCCACAACAGGTTTTCACATACACCTGTGTGTGTGTATTCTTTACATTCCTTTGTCATGTATAAAAACCCCTTTCAGACCGTGACTAGGGGTTAGAATGACATTGGCATCCCTCTTGTGTGTCATAAAAGCATCAGAGAAGGATGGAATCAGAGAGGGCATCCAGCTTTAACAATTTCTGCCCAAATACCCCATCAATGATACAAAAAGGAGATTACCAAAATATGGGCAGAGTGCATCCCATAGTAGTCTGTGAACATCCCACGTGTCTATCTCAACTATAAAGTTGGAGAACCAGCTGTACACAAGATGAGGGAAACCAAATTTATGACAGTTTATCTTAGACCTGATGTACTGTGTGGAGGCTGGTTTGGTGGTAAGGGGTATTAAGTAATATGTATAATATATATAAGGGGTATAAGTTGGGGTATTAAGTAATATGTGCAAGTATAATAAATGCAACTTGAAATAATGGAAATATGGCAGAAAAATTCAACAAAGTGGTGGATGTCCTGAACATTAAGAGTGTAGATGTGTGCTGCATATGAAAGATAAGATTTAAAGGTATAGGAGTGAGAATGGTTAGTGGAAATGGTGGAATATGTCTTGGAAGGAAGCAGTAATAGCAATGCTGGGGTTGGTGTTCTTGTGTCAGAAAAATGAGCAAACAAAGTGGTAGTGGTAGAGATGAAGAGAGTGAGTAAGCATGTTGATGAATGTTGGAAAATGGTTGAGGTATATAGTCTTGGCATGTGCCCTACAGGCTGGCAGAAGTAAGAAAATTATGAGTTTTGGGACGATGAAGATGCCTCGAATATAAATCAGTGATGGACAGTAAGCTAGTATAGTCAACACAGTTAAGATGCAATCCATTCATTTCAGCAGGTCCAGCTCAGGGCTCTAGTAGTAGTGTTTTGAAATTCCTGTAATAATATTTTTCTCGGGAAGACCCATGAGATGAGGATTTGATATGGGCAAAATTTAAATCTGTTAGCCATAAACACCTTTCCAATACTGCAGTTTTATTATGTTCTCCTACTTATTTGCACCATTGCTGCTGTTTTGGTACCTCGATATTGTTGTTTGAGTCAGTATGGGACAAATGGATTTGAATAGTCTGTCTTACAGTCTTACAAATAAGATAACAAATCTCTACTACTAGAAAAAAAATATA
The DNA here is from genome assembly GCA_026402145.1 of Polypterus bichir lapradei. Lineage (NCBI taxonomy): Eukaryota > Metazoa > Chordata > Cladistia > Polypteriformes > Polypteridae > Polypterus > Polypterus bichir. The sequence continues at coordinate 42,981,661 of JANRMT010062796.1, forward strand.
TGCATGGGGGATTAATGAGTCTCCATATCACAGAAGGTATTACTAAGATCTATGAAATATTTGCTTTTATAAAATTAGATACATTTTGTCAATGCTCCCAATAGGAAATGCTTAAAAGCATCATACGTACAGAAATACTTCAACATGTTGATAAGCAGTGAGGTAAAAACAATGATGTTGAATGTACAGCTTTTACTGATTAATTCGGTAATATGGGATTGGTTATGAAAACTGTGATAAAATAATAAAATAATTATGTGCCCAAAATGTTTATGTTTATTTACTTTTAACAACAATTAGAATGCCCATGGAGTGTTTAAGTAACCAGTGATAAGTTCATTCTTGCAGGCTGATAAATACAAACATAATTAAAATTTTCAAACTCCACATAAACCAATGTTAGGACTGAAAAAAATGTTTTTACCTACGTACTGTGTTGTTAAATAGTTGCATTTAAATTCCCTTCCAGAAAAGTAGATCATAAAAAATTTGCAGGATTCCCTTTTAACATACACCAATAATTTACCTGCCCAGCCCTAATTTTTTATTCTTACCGCAGTGCCCGGAAGTCCTCTTTCACCTGGGAAGCCCCTCAGTCCTGGTGGTCCATCTTTTCCTGTGGCACCAGCTGGGCCTGGGTCACCTTTAGTGCCTTCTTTGCCTGATGGACCAGGGAGACCCTGTTCTCCAGGAGGCCCAGGAGGACCTGGGTGGCCTCGTTCACCCATAGGACCACTCTCACCAGCTGGACCCTGCAAAGAGAACATAGATCAGATGCACTGCATGCATTAACATTTTATGTCTCCAGTAGTGCACTGTTGTGAAGCCGATTCCAAACAACTCACTAAATCAAAATTGGAAGCAGCTTTGGTTATTGTTGTAGAAAATTGTATAATTTTGTATAGTACTTAAGTGGCAGATAGTCATATTACGCAACAATGAAACAATATAACAATAAATATTAATGAATGTTTTTGATATTTACTAATAAAACATAGATCTATTAAAAATATTATTTTTAATATTTTGAGAAGTCTGTAACTAAATTATGGTGGCATATTTTCATGTGAGACAGTCTGGAGAAGCACCCTGACTACATGCTGCCATTCTGTGTGTTTGGTTCTAAATATACAAGGCATTTAGTTTTAACACAGTCCAGGTGTCCATAATGTTAGTATCAGGGTTGGCACAAGAGTATACAGCCCCCCTTGGCAGGAAGGTGTATTCCCCTTTGTAGATTGGAATGCATTTGAATTTCTATGTGATATGAGTGGGGGGTGTTCCTTGGGGATTGTTGCACATTTTAATTTTTATGTTATATTGAAGAGCACAGAGTATCCCTTGGAGATTTGAGCGCATTCACATTTTTATGTCATATCGTAGAATGGGCTGAGGGATTTATATGCCTTGGTTTCCCCAAAGCCATGCCCCCCCTTAGGCTAGTGCTTACTTGGCCTTAGCCTAGAGTCAGCCTTGATTAGAATAGTGTACATTAGATTAGATATATTAGATTACATAAACTTTATTAATTCCATGGGGAATTGCTGTTCACAGTATGTACAGTATTTGTGTTACTTTGCATCATATCCTTATTTACTGCCAGGGAATACTTCTATCTATAAAAGATCCATGTTAAATAAACTGGACAATCACCTACATTTTAAGTCTTAACACTTAATAAACAAATATCATATGAGCAGGAGCATTTGTGAATGAAAGTGCTTTAATGACCAGTCATCACAATTGCCTTTGCTCTTCGCATTATCATGAAGAGACTCAAGTGTTTTCCTTCACTCTGAAAACAATAGATTTACAAAGTTCATACTGCAAGATGCATTTAAATGTAGTAAGTGGTTAACAAGACACATAATAGTGCAAAGGGAGAGTCCCTTTATATTCATAGATTAGCTCCTGATTTTTGGTTAAACTTAATTCTATATCCATGTGTCGGCCTACTTCTATAGCTTTTATCGATTAATGTTTTCACTGATTTAGACAAATGCTAATTATTATTAGAATTATTTTATGTTTCACATAATTTGAATTTTGTGATTCATCTATTTCTTAGCTTCTGTCCGTGATGACGTGTCACTATATTTATCTATTACCCTGTAATGTTTTATCAGGATGTTTAGAATCAAGAATTACACAAGCAGTTTCCACAAATAGGGCCCTCAAAGAAATATAAGTTTATAGAAGGATGTAAATGAGCTTATCAGGCATTACCATAGGCTTCCAAATTAAGATAAGGTACTAAAAAAACTTCTATTAGTGTTGGGATTCAACAAATCTGGACTGCATAATGATGCAGTGGTTAGTACTGTTGCTGCTTCATAGGTCCAGCATCCTGGCTTTGACTTCTCTCCCCATTTGGTGTCCATAAGTTGTCTGGACATTTTCCCTGTCTCTGCAGGAGTTTTCCCCTGGGTTTTGTGCTTTTCTTTTCACATTTCCAAACATATGTAGCTTTGTTAACTGGAGTGTGGAGTGAGTGTATCTGTGTGTGTGAGTTGGCCCAGTGAAAGGCCCTATCCAGAGTCATTTACTACCTTGTGCCTAGTGCTGCTGGGATAGGCTTGGGACTCTAGAAACCTTCAAGTACATTAAGTGGGTTTGAGTATGTTATGTTTTTGTTATGGAAGAAAAGCAGTGAAGAAATACATAATTTTTAATAACTACCTTTGCTTTTATTTTTTCTATTTTCTTTAAGTCATTTTTGAAAACTCTAATTTGGGTTCCAAAGGCTGTTACAGGGTCCCCTGAAGCAATCACATATAACACTGCATGTTAATACTAACAGTGCCTCGCTATGAGCAATTGTTGTATGCACATGATGTTATTATTAGTGATGAGTGAACCTCACTGAATTAGCTTTGCCTTGAGTTCCATGAGTGTTAATCACTACACCACCTTGCCTCAAACAACAAGAGATGCAATGGAATGACTACCATATATAAAATACAGCAAATGGCCACAAACTAACAATAAGTAAATATAATATAGATTATTGCTCTGAGAAAGTGGAAATTTTGGAACACACATTAGCCAAGCCCCAAAGTGGCTGCATGGGGCTGGCTTGTTCTATTGTTTGAAGTAGCAGCTCCAGGTGCAGTGGGAATGTCTTTTTTACTTTCTTGTATATGAAGTATTGCAATCTTCCAAAAATTCAACCTCTAGATCTTGATGAATCTCAACGTTTTAGACCTCCCTGAGTCAGATATACTTTCTCGTATATGAAGTATAGGGAATGTATTGTAATCATCCAAAAAATCGACCTTGAGATTTTGACAAATCTCGACCTCCCTGAGTCCAATTTGGAATTATGTCTGTGTGTGTGTGTTTGTGTGTGTCTGTGTGTATGTGTAAACACAATAACTTCAGAAGTCTTTGACTGAGGTCAACCAAATTTTGCATACATATATTACATCCAAAACTGAAGTTTCCATCAACGTTTGGGACAATTACGCTAACCGGAAGTGGTACTTTGCCTGAAAATTAATTTATAAATTGCAAGAAATCATATAATTATCAAAAACTAACATCTTATACCTATACATACTGTATAATAATACTATGACCATTTTTTTGGTTTACCCATATGACTGACTCATCCCTATGTCTGAATATATGAGAAAGTCAAGGGGAGGTCACTCCCGATTTTTTTTTCCTGGTATCTGTGCAGATGCTTTGCACTTTCTTCTTCTCTCAGGATTAAAAATGCCTTGTAAATAGTAATACATCTTTTCTTTTTATTATTTCACAGCATGTCCTGTGTTTTCTGATGAGTGGAGGGGGAGGACTGCTTTAAGCCTTTTTTTGAGTTTGTTGCCTGGCACATGGCTAAATTGCATGCATAATTAGCCATGTGGTGCTGACAATTATGGATAAGCATTATATATCTTTTGGCAATACTAATAATACTGTACATTTTGTGTTTACTTTTTAACGCATGCAGAATGGAAGTCCAGTAGTGTTTCTCAACCTCGTGGCTTCAGGGCACATTTTTATGTTATTAAGTACACTGACGACCCACATGCCCTAATTAAATAACGTGAGTAAAAGAAGAGTGCAGTTAGAGATGAGAAAAAATTTCGGCCCTGTTTGGTAGACAGGGAAAGGGTGGTTTCAGGGTATCTCAGTAGCTGAAATGGTATATTTTTAATTTTTGCTTGTGACACAGAGAGGGCAAGTCGGCATGCATGAAAGTTCTGCTCATGGCTGCTACAGCTCTGTGATATCATGTTTAGCTTGCTAAGCATCATGGGGCAATTGGAAATGTTTTCCTAAGCTGCTGCACAGTGAATTTCCAGGAAAATATTGGGCAAACAAAGTTACCAGCGAATACAGCATATTTGCTATGAAAAATGCTTTGGCGAAATTTGCTGATCAACACTAGTTGTTACATACATCTCATGACGTTGAAAATTGTTTTGATAATTTCCTGACTATTGAATGATTGGTGTTAATATAACATTCCAAATTAAGTTTGATCAAAAAATTATGTGGCTGTGAAATAGGTCCACATGCAATATGTATGAATTAGTACTTATAAATGTGATCTTGATACCATTTTCTTTATATTCATACAAGACTTACCTGGGGTCCAACCACTCCTGGAGGCCCTGGGGGACCAGTCTTTCCTTGAAAACCCTGGAGGATGACAAATGTTTGTCAGTGTGATTAATAATTCAATTAAATTCCCACAATAGCACAAGACAATGGACTGCAGATTAGAGATCATTACAAGTAATATAGAATTTTTACTTTCAAATAATCATGTAGTTGTCTTAAAGCATATTGAAAAATGATTCCATTTATTATTTTGACTAGTTTTTAACATTGTAATTCCAGTTAATAGTTACAAGCCCAAATTAAATATAAACAGTAAAGAAAAAAGGACCTAATGAACCCAGTGATTATTGAATATTAATATGAAGCATTTGCCTTTTTCTTTATAACACAACAAAGTAAAAATATAACTTACGACTTCGCCTCTCTGTCCAGGGTGCCCTGGCAGACCATCCTTTCCTGGGGGACCCTGGTGTACAAAAAAAGTAAACTATATTATTTCTCTGTGTTTCCAAATACTTTCACAAGTCATATTCTCAGACTTTTACTTACGGGTGGTCCTTTAGGACCAGGAAATCCATTAGGTCCCTGTGGTCCTGGCAAGCCCTGCAGAAGATAAGAGAAGCAATAAAAATTAATTTTGTGATCATTCAGTTCAATTGTTTAATTATATGTAACTCATTTGTCTATTGATTATCAGTTTTTATTTTAGTACAAAACAGTAAACACATTGGAATAATTTTTTTGATTTTATTATTTAATTATTGTACTTTAGTGTAAAAGACATACACATAACACAATATACAATACTTCATGCTGAATCTTTTTGATTTTGGGTGGCTTAGATGTTCAATGATGTTTTACACTGACATTTAGTGGCAGGTTAAGAATCCTTTGTGGGAAATTTGGTACTGTCCTTTAACAGGTAGCAAGTACTAAAAGTAGGTATGGGGACGATGAAATAAGGAGAGGGTGCTAGTCTAAAAGCAGTCAATAAGTGCCCACTATGGCACACTAGCCCCAGAATGTTAAGTCAAGATTCTGAGTGTTGATTATGGATGTGGAGGAGTAATAAGTATTTGATGTGCTTCTTCGGAGTTTACCTTTGCTTGTATTTGCATATTATAATTCATTACAAGTAAGTTGATGTATTTTATCATATTTGGGTTTTCTCATAATAGTCCTGTTATACATTGGGGTAACCTTTCCTTAAATATGCTTTCTTGGCTTTATTTTTTAAAAATCATAAAATTCTATTGTAAAATTTTATTCTATCTAGCAGCTTTTATGGTCCACAAGTACACAACATCTTTAGAAAGATTATTGTGCATGTATTATATGAAATGATGTCTTAAATGTCATATGTAAAGAAATCAAATTTATGCACTACTAAAAGACCAAATTTGGGTTACAATTTGAGTAAATATTATTTGTGTTGTAGACATTATAACCCTAATAGGGCAATAGACATTATTACTTAGCTGCATAATTTGTGTAAATGTGAGAGTAAAAATATAAAGACTCCAGGAAGATGGCCTGGATCTGCATTCTGGATTTGTCCTCTTGGTGAATTCAACTTATTCTTAGCAGTTATCTTATATCTATGGTGTCCTGGATTATGGACTATCTGTCGGGCAGTCCACAATTTGTGAGACTCAAGGACTGTGTTTCTGATATGGATGTGAACAACACTGGGGTACCACAAGGAACAGTCCTGTCTCTTTTTCTGTTTACACCTCAGACTATAAATATAACACCAGGTTATGTCACTTTTAGAATTTCTCAGATGATTCTGCACTTATGGGGTGTATCGATAAAGGTGATGTGACAGAGTATAGGAGTCAGATGGAAAAGTTTGTTTCTTGGTGCAAAGAAAATTGTCTGCAACTATATCAGCAAAATCAATATTGACTTTCGCCACATCAAAGAGCCACTATGTCCGTTCACTATTCAAGGAGTGGATGTAGAGGTGGTCCACTCTTACAAGTATTTGGGGGTCCACGTTAATGACAAGTTGGACTGGTGTCAGAGTACAGAGTAATTATATAAGAAAGGTCAGAGCAGGCTCTTTTTCCTTAGGAGACTGTGTTCCTTTAATGTGGGAAGTGACATCCTTCACATCTTCTATAACTCTCTGATGGCCAGTGCGATTTTCTACACTGTGGTGTGCTGAGCTAGTAACATCGGTAAAAGAGAGGCCCACCGAATTAACAGGCTAATTAAAAGGGCAAGCCCAGATATAGGATGGACTCTGGACCCCCTGGAGGTAGTAGTGAAGGCGAGAATTAAAACTGAGTGTCATTATGAACAAGCTGCACATCCTCTCTGTAACGCACTAACATCAAGTATTTTCAGCCAATGAATCATTCAGCAGAAGTGTGTCAAGAAACGCTACTGGGGCTCCTTTATACCTACAGCAATATGCCTGCATAATGCCTCACTGTGACTGAGACAGCCAAGTCAAAGCTTTTTCTTCTTTTGAATTTGTCTTGCTTTATAGTAATTTCAGTGTGTGTTCAGACCAAAGTGTATGTGCACAGTGGAACCTCAGGTCATGAATGTCTTGGACCACATACAAATCGGGTTACGACCAAAAAGTTTGCCAAACTTTTGCATCTGTTCACGACCACACACTCGGGTGACGAACAAGCCAGTTTCCCATCCGGTTCGTACGCGCCGATGATTTCCACATGTGTTCAGTCTCTCCCTGTGCATTCCCTGTGCAGCGAGCGAGCGAAAGAGCGAGCAAGAGAGAGAGATAGCACAAGAAGGCGGAAAGGCCGAGAAGGCAGTTAAAGAATGCACCGGGCTTGTTTTTAAAGAGACTGCAAGGTTAGTTTTCTCTGTTCAAGGTTTTCTCAGTGTTATTCAATGTTTTTACATTTAGTTTACTATTACACTGTGCATTCTATGGTATAATTAACTATTTTTGTGCTTAAAAATCTTTAAAAAAATATATTCACATACAGCTCGTACGGTCTGGAATGGATTAATTGTATTTACATACAGTCCTTTGGGGGAAATGACTTCGCATCACAACAAATCGGGTTGCGACCAGAGTTTTGGAACGAATTACGGTTGCGACCCGAGGTTCCATTGTATATTTATTTATTTAATTACTTATCTGCCTATTTAAGTATTTATGTATTCAGTGAGCTTCTGTTAAAATTCAAAATTCTGCCTGGGGACAAATAAAGATCTATCTATCTATCTATCTATCTATCTATCTATCTATCTATCTATC
>JANRMT010062796.1:42989483-43001776 GCA_026402145.1 Polypterus bichir lapradei
ATCTATCTATCTATCTATCTATCTATCTATCTATCTATCTATCTATCTATCTATCTATCTAAGCTAGCTATGGAAAAAAACATGTATCCCTATTGAAATGTACTCAAATATAGTAATCAATTCAGGAGAAATCATAAAATTTTAAACATTTTTTAATAGAGATTGATTTGTTTTTATGAAGCTTGCACGATTAAAAATAACTAGCCGAAGCCCGCCGTAGCATACGGCGGTGTAAGAATAGGAATAGAAAACAGTGAGAAAGGAATTCAGTATAACAAAGGCCTAGGAAACCACCGTTGCAGTATAACGAAAATAGCAAGGAGCGAAACCAATGCCAATGGTCAAGAGAGTACCTTCCTGTAGCAGGCTACGAAAAACATAGACATATCTAGATAGACACCGCATTCACTGTGTTGCCCAGTCGACACGATAAGTCAGCGCGTCCGCCCTATTGCGAGTGGTAAAAGTGCCATTTAAACTAATACAGGTAGATGTGGAAACCGAGTTTTTTGATGAAAAAAACAATAACGTTTTAAACAGTATCGTTTACATACAACAGATTTTGGCGAATCGCTTACATGTAATTATTTATATCCATTAAATAATTCCTCCCGCATAAGTAACATTTTTCGGACTGCTTTCTTCCATCTCCAAAACATTTCTAGACTTCGTCCTGTTCTTAGGCAACACAGTACTAAAGTCTCGGTTAATGCCCGAGTCACCTCACGTATAGATTACTGCAATGGTATTCTATCTGGCATCCCACAAAAACGTATCCATCGCTTACAATTTATTCAAAATTCTGCTGCCAGGATAATAACCTGCTGTTCTAAATCCACTGAACATACTATTCTCTCTCAACTTCACTGGCTCCCTGTTAACTACAGAATACAATACTAAATACCGCTCTTAACATTTAAAGCTCTCCACAACCTCACTGATCTCCTACAGACTGACACTCGTCTGCAGCTGTACTTTCTGTACCACACATAAAGTGGGCGGGGCTCTCTGTCTTGCATGCGCTCTCTGTCTTGCTTGCCCTTAGTTAGAGTTGGCGGGCGGGGCTCTCTGTTTTGTGTGCGCTCTCTGTCTTGCTTGCGTTCACTGTCTTGCTTGCACTCACTGTCTTGTGTGCCCTTAGTGAATTATATATATAGATAATGTCCCTTTTGATTTTATGATTTTTTACTTAAGAAGCTTATTCACATATTGATATGGATGATGATCTTGATTTAATTCCAAGTATCACACCATATTTCTGTGACTCATATAACACTTAGAATTCAGATAATTGGTCCTTTCAGATTTCTGTATTGGAGCCTTGATGGTATTACCAAAATGTTAAGCCTTTCATGTGTGTTAACGTGCATAGGTATTCATGTTCAACTTCTGCATACATGTGCTTATCATTTTGTGTTTAAATAAAATTCTCTACTGAAAAAACAAAACACCCTGTCACATCCTGACATTTTGTTAAACAAAGTGACAGGTTGTTCTGGTATTCCAATGCTTGCTTTACCAATTGTGATGGCAGTCTTATCAATTACAATCCTATAGATGCATCAGAGAGTTGATATTGGGTACATTCTTCTCAGAGCTTATAGCATATATGATCAATCTCATCTGTAGGAAACAGTATAGGGTGGCTGCTGGGGAATGGGAAGGGATAGGGTTCCTGTGTTTTGTGATTTCCTTTGGGGAAAAAACACACTAATATGTAAGATGGAGCATTTCTATGTGTCTTTGTTAAGATAATATGCAGCATGTCACATTTTGTTCATCCTCTCAGTGATATGACAAGGGATATAGAATTTAAGTGATTTTAGTGTTGTGCTGGGTGGCATAGTGGTACAGTGGTATGTGTGAGTGTGTTCACTGTGATGGACTGGTGTCCTTTCCTAGGGATTGTTATTGCCTTACAGCCTATTTTGTTGGGATAGGCTCCAGCACCCTATGGCCCTGCTCAGGATTAACTTGTTTTAAAAATGTATGGTATGGTATGGTATTGTGATGTGGATTATTTGCATTATGCAGGTGCAGAAATAATGCAGGGAAATGTACTTTATTTGATCAAAAGCAGAACCCACTTTGATGAATAACTAAACCAATCCACTGCTGTCTTTTCTTAATTAATGGAACATTAGGAAATGGAATGAAGAAGCTACAAGATGATTTGAGATGATTTTTAGAATGCTAGTTGATTAAATCTAATTGTTATGTATGGTATACAGAACTTACCCTCTCTCCAGGAGGACCAGCAGGTCCATCACTTCCAGATGTCCCCTATTGTAAACAAAACAAAACAAAGAATATTAACACTGTTGTTATTTTTTTACATTGAATAGCTTGTTTAACATTTCTAAAAACCCATCCACATTACCTTTGCTCCTGGCTTGCCTGTTGCTCCTCTAGGTCCCCTCTGGCCCCGAGGACCCTGTCAACCCAAAAAGCAGGAACAGCATGTTGGATTAAAAACTGTTTGTAAAAGAAGGCCTAGTTATACATTAATATTACTTCTATTTATTTATTTTAGGCACACTAAAGATATGTTATTTTAGGAAAGTTGTAAGTAAGTATAGAGTAAAATTTCCAAATCTAAAACTAGCATGGGCAATACTAATAGCAAAAACAAGTGGTAATGAAAACAAATTAAACAAGTGAGTCGATGAAGAAATATTAAATTTGTCAACATTATATAGAGAGAATTATAGATAAAACTGAACTGAATCAATGCTAAAAGAATATTAACAATATCTTTTGAATATTAATCAATAGAAAATTACTGTACAGTGTTTGGTCTATATTTTAAAGAATATTTTAACACATTACGATGATAGAGGTGCTTAATTTAATGGTAAAATGTCTGCAAGCCATACGGTAACACATTGATTAGTATTGCTGCCTGACAGCTCCAGATTCCTGGGTTTGAATGGCAACCTAGGATCTGTGGGTGTGAAGTTTGGAGATTCTCCTAATTTCTCTGTTTTTTTTTTTTATTATTTTATTTTAGGTTAACTGCACACTCTAAATTGGTCCAGTATGAATGAGTGCTGATTTGTTCTTGACTGCCCCGGTTTCTGCTTTGTACAGGACACTGCCAGAATAATCACCTGTTCCCTATGATCTTGACCTTGCTACGTGAGTTAGAAAATGGGTGGGAAGAAGGACAATATACCTGCTACAATTTTCTTCTAGTACATTTGTTTTTATGATTAGAATTATATGGATCTTTGATCATGAAGGAGTAAATGCAAACTAAATTTCTGATAACATGCTTTTGCAGTCACCATAATAAGTTGCTTCTTTGTGTTTTTGTGTTGTAGTCTGGAATATTCTTAATTAAATGTAAGGAGCTCAGTATTAAAGATGTTTTTGGTGAGAGCCCACTTGCAATTAAAGAGAAATTACTGCTACGCATATCTCTGTATATATTAAATCCAATGTCTGTCTATCTGTCTGCTTTTCATAAGAGAACTACTCAACGGATTTAGATTGGGTTTTTTCTATAATTTGCTTGAACATTCCGGTTGATTTTACGACTTCTGTCATCGTGCTAAGTATTATATTTCGGTTGAGGCACTGATTTATTTGCGCAAATCCAAGAGACAGGCTGCAGGCCGAGGGGAGGGGGAGGCAGTACCTCTTGAGTAGGGAGCCGGGTCAGGCCCTCCTGACTAACGCGCCAGGCTCCATTCGAGTTGGTCTACCTCTCGCCATGTGTTCGAGCGTACCTTGCCTCCACTTAGCTAGTGGTACCTGTTTGTTCAGCAGACATTATCATCTAGAGATTGTTAAGGAGTAATGTATGACGTTTTTGAGAGGGAAATCACAGCTACGTGTGTTTTAGAGGGTACCTGCTCATTGGCAGAGATATCACGGCCATGTGCTCTTCTCCCCACGCGGTGAACACTCTTCCTTCAGTACTGAACATGATCAGATACTGTGGCAACGTTTGACATTGGAGCATACCTACCTTCCACTTAGTCAGAGATACCTTGCCAACTTTTTACATTTTTGGCAAGGAGATCACAGCTACATTCTTGCCCCTGATAGCACAACCAAAAATATTGTATATCAAGAGGCCCTCGGATATAAAAGATATCAATATAAATTCTTCTCAATACAAATTATTACATTTTTTTAAAATTGATTTTAGAAGTTTGTCATGTTTCACTACTATGGGGGTGGAGCCGTGGGGGACGGCTAGTATGTACATATAGAGGAAGCTGAACATTTCCATTTTGGCCACACATTCTTTTGTTTTCAGTATGAAAAAATACTGGCCCACAGTAAGCATCGCACTGATCTAACTTTTGTAAGTAGTGCTCTTCAACCAATCATTGGTATAAGAATCTAAATGAACTGTTTGAATATCAGCTCAAAGTTTTGAGCATATGACAATGTCCTTCTTTGTTGTCATATATTTCTCTGGCATATCATTAAGCCATAGTATTAGCCAGATGGTCAGTTGCTCTATATTCAGGCTTACCACTTGTCAGTGTTTGTCACTGAAGGACCTCCTGTTTGGCTTGATGTTCAGGAGATGTCAACAGTGGATTTTTTTTAATTTTTATTTTCAGCCATTACGGTATGTAGCATTGTATTTTGCTAACATAAAGATCATTTTGGTGAGAGGACAGGTACACAGATCATTTTGCACAGGAATTTGTCTGTCTTCGTCACACATGCATTCTGTATCCTGTACTTGACACTCAGCAGATGTGACTGCTGTTCTTGTTCTTCTTCCTAAGAGTGACCTCAGCAATGTGCTTCATGCTCAGTAGATTTCTTTCTACCATTTCACTGTCTCAAATCCATATAACTTCACAGAAGCTGCAGCTTCCCCAGTTTTTGCTTTACTAGCACATATCACATCATAAGCTTCCCATTAAAATCAAGGTTCCAGCCTAAGTCATTCACTAGTAATCACATGATATATGGACACAACCCTTACCATTTTATAAATATAGATAAACATGTTCTGAAAAAACGTTATCACTAAAATCATTAACGAATATAAAATTCAGTCGATGCTCATTACCATTATCAGCTTTAATGCTATACTAATACCATTCAGCCTTATCTCAAGGTAATATAGAAAGCCAAATGTATTGCAATATAACAGTAATTCTAGCACCCAAATGTCTCTACTATTTAAAGCATTTGCTACAGCTATGCTGCATTTCTAAACCAATCAAAAATATATATATAACAAATCTGAGAGGACAAAAAAACGACATCCAGGACAGTTAAACATGTATGCAGAAGACATCACCTTTCAATACCCATATCAAAACCTGAAGGTACCCTCGTTCATTGAACTATGAAGGAGTGCAGCTCCTGTCTCTACCAACTACTTCATGTTGCTCTCCTCCACACCAACTTCATAGCCTATACCACCTGCAAATCTTCCATATCTCATGGTGAACCTAAGAGACCATTAATATAGCTTTTGTCCCCCAATTGCAGCATGAAAAATCCATGCTCACCCAGGGTGAATATTCTTATTGTGGCAAATGCAGCATATTATATTTTGTCTCATCTGGAGGTGTCGTCATGCTGTTTACAACCAGCAGATTATTGAATGCTTTATGGCCTGCAGGTATATCCTTGTACACAATGCTGGCAGTGGCATTCTGCATTTTTCTTCTTCCAGAAGTGAAATCAAACTAATACTGTGATTCATGATGCCTGCTTTTCCATTGAGGTCACATTGTGAAGCTTTAATAAATGATTGTTGTGGCTTTCTTGGTTCTTCAGCACCACTTGGCTTTGCACTGCAGTGTTACTTGACATGTGTTATGTTTTAGTCAAGCTTTCTTATTCTGCCCCTCCAGAAGTTTCTGTCCATATCTGTCTGCCACTGACCAAGCACCTTCATCCTTGACAAGCTCTCAAGATTTTCTATCACATACTTGATTAAGACAAAATACTCCTACATATCTGTAATCTCTAGTCTGCTAAATCTCCATTAAAGCATAAGCAAACTGTGTCCACTTCCAATCAGCAGTACATTAATCTCTTCAGTAATCACACCATCATCTAAATCTGTGGCAGCACTTCTTACCACTACACCTTGTGCCATTCTTAATTTCTTAAGAATTTAATTTTAATTACTTTGTATCCATCATTTTTTTAACTTCTCATTTTATGGAACAACAGCAAATAATATAGTGAGGAAAGCAGCACAACCAACTAAAGCCTGGAAAAATAATAATAAATAATTTCTAATTTGCACTGTACAGTATATAAACAAACATTTTTTTTTGTTTTGTATGATGCACTGTAGGACTACGCTGCAAATATTTATCAATAGAAAAATGACAATGTATAATGATGTATTTACCGTGGGACCTCTTTGACCTCGTGGTCCTGATTTTCCAATCAAACCCTAAGAAAACAAACACAAGAAATGAGGTGAGATGGAAGAATTTATGTCTTACAAACACTACCCAACAAAGCTTCCAAGCAAAATCATAGTGGTGTTATTTCCATGAAAATAGATAGACCTTTTTAGCAGTATTTGTGTCTTACATAGTACCTACTATAATTATAATATACACTCATTTGTATTCTTGTATGCTTGATTTATTTACAAATAGCATGTTTTCCAAACACATGCTGCATGATATTTGACTTCGCATTATAGCATATGTTAGAACATAAAATACATACCTAAGTATCATTCACAGAAAAGATATAAATTTCACAGAAAAGTGAAATTTATCATCATTTAAGTAGAAAATGAAATAAAACAATTAAAATATTATCTTTAAAGTGAAGCAATAAAACAACAGTTAAAATTTAAGAGTTTCATTGCAAAATATAGATAATTTTTTTACAGATTTGAGAATAGTTACTTTTTGCTGTGACTTAATTCAATGGAGAATGCTGACAATGTACAATTTTGCAATTTTCTTATATCTATATTGGATCATTCAATTTACAAAAAAAGAATCTAAAATAATGCTATACTCCATCATTAAAAGTGTTAATTTATGAGTGTTACCCTAAATCCATCAAAACTAAAGTAGCACATTAAATCTTTCATAACCCCTGGATGATTCAGTTTTCAGCATTAGGATTATATAGAATTTGTTAAGTAATTTACATAATTGCATACTCTCGCCCATGAATCAAAAGAGATAGAGGTTGGAAATGTCAGATTTCTTGATCTTAGAGCAGAGGGTGCACAGTAGGCTGGTGTGGTGGGCATTACTACCGTTTTTTTTTTCTTTTTCTTCAAAGGTTTCTGATTAAAAGACTTTGTTGGCATTTTATTGTACTTACATTTTTTTTGTAAATTTGAAAAATAAACACACCATGTGCAGCCCTAAAGAGCTTGAACATTTTAATTTTGATGGAAATTATTTAGTCATCTTTATTTAAGAACTGGGTAAAAATAACAGAATATATAAAGTAAACATATATAAAAATGATTTACAAATTGTCTCACTGGGCTCTACGTGTCTGAAAAGAGAGTAATGCTAGGCTGTGAGGCGCATGCCCTTAATTACTTTGCTGTCTCTGTCCCACTGTTGTTACTTGTTGCCTTTTGAAAATCTACCATGTGCCTTAGTAAGCAACAGCACCAAGTTTGTCATCTAGAAAAGTTAGTTCTTCTTTAGAAAAGTGTGGTCTACTTTTATGGTTTTTGTGTTCACCTTAGAAACAACAACTAATTTTATGTTTATTTATGCACTTTTTCATAACTGGTTATTAAATTATCATTTTTCCTTAATTTTCAAACTTTTATTTAATTCCATTGGATGACCAAAAACAACATATAATGAAAGTATTATCAGTTGACTGGTTTTCAACCATCTTGAGTATTTCATACAAAAAGTAGCACATACAGTATGTTATGAAAGTACATTTTAAAGTTCCTTGTTAATCTCTTAAGATTAATCATTTTCAGGAAATGCAGAGAAACTAGTGAAAAATGACAAATGATACATGAAATGGAGTATTGTTGATATTTGATGATGGGAGAAAAGAAAAATGACAAATTTCCTAAAATGGACACTGTAAATATACCGTGTATGTGTTTCACTATGTGGTGTTTGCTATTTTGTATACAATTTATGAGATACAATCTCAGTATCTAGTATATGCATTTCATTATACAGTGTATGCATTTCATAATAGAAAGCATATGCATTTAATAATGAATTAAGTTCTGAATAGTGGCTTGTAATAAACAGCATCTCATATAAGAATTAATAATAAATTATTAAAATGCTCAACAAAAGCAAATACCACTCTTGGCTAACATCAGTAATAGTAAAACCACTTACTGTCGTGATGGATGTTTGAAAAGTGCCACTTGGTTAAGTGTAATTATAGTAAATTGTACTAAAAGGTAAATTGAGTTGATGGTATTCTGAAATTAAATATATATACAGTATATGTTAACCTGCAGAACCTTAAGATTGGTCGTGTTTTTGTAAAATATGATTTCAGTAAAGCTATTGACTCTTCTTTAAAAGTTCTGAACCAATAGTTCTAAAAATTCTAATATGGGATTTATTAGGGTTTGAAATTAAACTTTTCTGTTTCAGTTTAGAACAATTGAGAATGTTATATTGTGGTGGGGGAGAAGTTCATCTTCATTATCTGAGAAGACATCACACTGATATTTTGTAGTGTGTTGTTTTTAAGGCTATCTGTTAGTATTTCAGTGCATTCAGTCTTCTTATTACAGCTAAACATGAACACAAAACATACACTGTGAAACATTGACAGAAGACTTAGCATCATTTATAGCAAAACATGTCTTACCCGAGCCCCTTTTTCTCCATTAGTGCCAGGGAATCCAGGGAAACCTAATGAACCCTATGAAAACACAAAGTAAAAATATGGAATTAATCAATGAAACTAGTTTATAAATAAAGAGGCCTTGGCCAAAAAATAAATGTCTCACCTTTGGTCCTTGTCTGCCTGGATATCCAGGTAGTCCTGGAACTCCAAGTTTTCCCTAAGGAAAAAAAGCAAAAAAATAAGAATTGTACAGTATATATGTATAGCATTTTTATTGCTCGGTATGGTAAAGAAATTATACAATAAACAATAATGTAGAGTCAAAGTTAAAAATCTTCAAGAATTATGTTTTTACAAACAGATACTGTATATGGAACCAAACAGGGGAAAAAGGAGCATATATGTTCTTAAAATGGTGTGGTTTAAGTTCATTATTAAGCTTAACTTTCATCTGGTTGTCAGCTAGTTATAATGTCAGATAAAATTAAAAGTAAACTAAAGTCATGCCATTTCTTTTTTTGAACTGTGGACAGGACCCTTCAACAATGAATGAAGGGGAAAGTCAAGTCGTTAATTCAAAAAGTCAGTCCCATGAAGAATTTAGGTTTCCTGTTTATAATGTACACTGATAATTCTGGAAGTAACAATTTAACAATATTTTAGGAAAAAAGTATGCATTTTTCATGTTTTGTATATACAACTGGATAACTGACATGTGGATTGACATGAGTAATGTGAGACTTTTTTTGTTTTTTTCCTTGGAAGTTTTTCATATTGTTTGCCATTGTTAAGCACTGGTCACTATTGGCTTCAATTATATCATAAATTCTTTTCTTTCCATTCTGCATAGAAACATGAGATTTTTTTTTTCTTGACCACCACTACAAAGTACATTGGGTAAGAATCATACAAAAAATATATTTTTGGTCAGATTATCCATTTAAGAAAAGAATAACAACATACTGCAACAATATAAGACTTCAAATTCAGATGTTAGATTTTAGCAATACATTAAAGGCCATAAATATTTTGTTTATATTTAATTTCTCATAATATGTAAATGTTATTGATATGAGCACTAGTTTGACATTACAATACAATTTACAATACAATTTATTTTTGTATAGCCTAAAATCACACAAGAAGTGCCACAATGGGCTTTAACAGGCCCTGCCTCTTGACAGCCCCCCAGCCTTGACTCTCTAAGAAGACAAGGAAAAACTCCCAAAAAAACCTTGTAGGGAAAAATGGAAGAAACCTTGGGAAAGGCAGTTCAGATAGAGACCCCTTTCCAGGTAGGTTGGGCGTGCAGTGGGTGCCAAAAAGAAGGGCATCAATACAATACAATACACAGAACAGAACAAATCCTCAATACAGTATACTGTATAAAAAATGTACAAGTACGGAGCAGAATTTAACAGTAGATGATATAACATAATATGATTTGGATTTGTTTAGGAGTCCTGGAGACCTCAGCCATCAAGCTGCCTCCCCCATTTAGCCATTCCACAGCTGAAACAGCGCTGGGTCAGCCAGTCCGATGAAAGGACCCCTCTACCCCACGATTCCTGCAATCCTCCATTAAAGAGTGGATACTTTACCAATGAATGTATTAAACATTGTTTGCTTTTAAATGTATATATTAAAGCATGGGTGGCATGGTGATGCCTCCTGGACCCCACTTCTGATGCCTGTCTGTCTTGAGCTGCATGTTCTACTCGCGCTGTTTAGGTTTTCCTTTACACCTTCTAGCCCTGCAATTGACTGATGGACTGTCCAGCACTGTTTTTTGTTTTGCACATAATTTATATGGGGGGGGGTGTTTCTGAGAATGTTATGTTATGTTTGCATTTAAGTTAAAAAGTTTCGCTACATTAATTGTAAAATCACTTTTATAAATATAAATCCAATTTTTTTGCTAAAAAATATATATAACAAAATATAGATTCAGAAAGCAAGAAACACTTTTTAAGCATCATTCAATTTTTCAATACAGGCTGATTTTATATCCAAGTGTTTTAATTACTGAACTTTGTTACTTTACACTTTGTTATCTTAACTTGATGCACATTCTGTTTTCAATACCTCCTCACCTTCTCACCAACAACTCCAATTGGACCAATTTCACCAGGAGCCCCAACTCTTCCTTTTGGACCTTCAGGACCGTCTTCACCTCTAGGGCCTGAAACTCCCAACTCTCCCTGACCATAAGGAGAACATATTAAATGTTAGGAACATAATATGTGGTTGTTTTCAATGTATAAACCTTATTAATAAAAGGAAAATAATAAATACATTCAGCTGAAGATAAATTAAATATTTTTTAATAGTTATTTTCAGCAATAAAGAGACACCACAAGATGGAACTTTTATAGTAATGATCAATTGATATATATGTTATTAGATAATATAAAATGAAAACTTGAATTTTCCATTTATTTTCTCAGGTTTCAATTAATATAACTGAAACCCAATTTTTTCACTTTGGTGAAATATGACTAACTTACAATAACACTAATAATTATTCATTGACAAGCATCAACAACATGATGAACTAGGGAACTGAAAGAAGTAATAGTGGCCCAGGGAAGGGTCAAGGGTCTAGGAGACAGAGACTACACTTAAAACGACAATATTTGTAGTCATGTCAGTGAAGAAAGAGAAGCCTAATGACTGCTCTGAAAGGACCACCCTGCTGCTAGAGGGTGTAATGCAACTTGTATTGCTTCCTCGAGACTCTGGAAAGACCATTCTTAGAGATAAAGAGAAACAGATGGAGAATAGAGTCATGGAAAGCTGGAGGAAGATTCAAAGAACTTATGGTCAACTGTGTGCAGCATGTGTTTCCAGACTAGGACAGTGTTAACTGCGTTTAACTGGTCAGGCAGGAGTAGGACAATCTCTCTGCAATCATGGCACTCTGTAGGCAATTGATGGTTTAGTAGTGCAGGAACACTGGGGGCTGGCAGAAAGAGAGCTCTGGTCTGATGGGCTTATTACAAAAATGTTGATAATGGAAGTAATTCTAGAGTTTGCCCAAACATGGAATGACATGAAAAACTGCCTCAATCCTCCTAGTCTACTATATCTAAATTAATAGGTTCAGTTGGGACAATGCTTTCAAGTGAAAAGGTTAAACCAGCTTTGATGAGAACTAAAATAAATGAGAGATGTGGAGTACTTTAATGTGAGTAAGTGGGTTGTTCACCATATTTGGTTGATAAGGTACAAACCTGTTAAATCAGGCCCACTGAAATGGCAGGTTCTGACACTTTACTTTTGTCTACTTGATGATTCTTATTCTTCCTTTGTTCCTCTCTGCCATATTCAATAAATAATAAATGTTAACTATAATTTTGCCTCCTTGCATTACTCTGGAAAAGAGGGTCACTATAATAGTGCCTCTTCTTTTCAACACTATATAACATTTCCTCTGTCATAATATTGCAATATGTTTTTTTTTAATTTTGATCATAATGTTAAAAGATTATTATTATTATTATTATTATTATTATTATTATTATTATTATTAT
>JANRMT010062796.1:43001786-43092699 GCA_026402145.1 Polypterus bichir lapradei
ATTATTATTATTATTATTATTATTATTATTATTATTATTATTATTATTATTATGTGTGAAGATAGTTGTTTCTTCAAACACTGAAAATTAAAGCAAAAAATACTGTTTCCAATGACTAAAATCAGTTTATATATTAGCGGTAATTTTTATATTTTGTTTAGGGCAATTACTGTGATCTATCATTGTAATCTTAATTCAGTATTATTGTTTTATACCATTATCATTAATTCTTGCTAGAGACTACATGTACAACAAAAATAAGCAGATATAATTTTAATTTTTAACTGGTCTTGATGAGATTGAAGGCAAAGTACCTAAAGCAAGTTTTAAAATAATGTGTTTTGCTTTTAAGTTTGACCATTTTCTTTATGGACACGCTTCCTTATGCATATACAGCACACACTGAGTGCTGACACCTTCCATATCAATTGCCATTCTGACTGTCTCACTAAAAAAGCTGAGTGCTCGAGTACATGTAGCTGACAACCTTTACTGCTTCCTCTGGTGGTGCGTTTTACTTCACTTTATGTCACTGACTCTTTTGGACTTTTTTCTGTGAGTGGTGAGCTCTCTTTGTGCTCTATGATTTATTGAAGCCATCATGAGGTGTGTTGTAACATGAAATGTGTTACCATTTTCTTTGTTTTTGTTGTCTAACGACCAACGTTACTTTAATCTTTTTTTTTGTTTTGGTGTGTGATTTTATTACTGAGTAGAAGCTTTAGTGAAATGCAGGGATCAATGTCAGAGCAGTTAAGTGACACAATCTAAAATCTTTTATTTAATCATTAAAGCTTATTAAGGCAAAGTATGGTACACCTATTATGAATAAATAAATAAAACATTTAATTATTTAAGAGTATTAAAATGTGAAGAGAAAGAGTGATTGTCACTTTAAATAGAAAAATATAATTATGTAGTTGAAACAGTCACACTGGACCTGCTTAAAACAAGGCTGTTTTATGTCCAATAAACAATATGGTTTCTTGTTAAAAACCACAATTAACAAATCACTTGTGTATTCTTTTTAATCAGAGTAATAAGGATTTGTAATACCATATGACTAAATATTTTCCACTTACTTTGTCACCCTTCACTCCAAAGTCTCCCTTAATTCCAGGGAAACCATCTTCACCCTACAAAGAAATAATTATATCATTTAGAAAACATTTTCAGCTGTGTAATGAAAATTCCAAACTCAATATACCACCAGCTTCTTTCTTTAAGAAAATAAGTGCATGTGAAATATAATTGATATAAAACTAACTAATTATATGAAAATAACACCTTTTCTCTACTTGAGCTAAACATTTATAGTATACTGCAGTACATTTTAAAGTACATTGTTATCATTCCATCAGCATTCTGAAGAGGCTCTTACCTTCTCACCCTTGTGTCCTTTTAGACCACGGATACCTTCTGCACCCTAGAGAAAAGAAAAACTCGATCATTTCAAAAAAGAAGGACACTGAAAGTTAAAGTTACAGCAGCTGCAAATATATGCATCTGTGCCACCTGGAATTGAACTGCATATATAAAAATCAGACATTGTAATATAATATGCTCATATATATATATATATATGTTTATTAAAATACAATAAAAAAAATATACACGAGAGAAGCATGATGGTAAATATAACTTAGCACTATTCACTTATAAAATAGGTTTTGAATAAACTGATTCATAGTTATGGCTTAATATTCACTTTGTATAAGATTAAGAATACAACAGTGGCAGAGAAATACATAAGAGTTGTACATGATATGTACAAGGGAAGTGTGACAGTGGTGAGGTCTGCGGTAGGAGCGACGGATGCATTCAACGTGGAGGTGAGATTACATCAGGGATCGGCTCTGAGCCCTTTCTTATTTGCAATGGTGATTGACAGGTTGACAGACGAAATTAGGCAGGAGTTCCCATGAACTCTTATGTTTGCTGATGACATTGTGATCTGTAGCAAGAGTAGGGAGCAGGTTGAAGAGACACCCTGGAGAGGTGGAGATATGCTCTAGAGGGGAGAGGAATGAAGGTCAGTAGGAACAAGACAGAATACATGTGTGCAAGTGAGAGGGAGGTCAGTGGAATGGTAAAGATGCAGGGAGTAGAGTTGGCGAAGATGGATGAGTTTAAATACTTGGAATCAACAGTAGAGAGTAATGGGGATTGTGGAAGAGAGGTGAAAAAGAGAGTGCAGGCAGGGTGGAATGGGTGGAGTAGAGTGTCAGAAGTAATTTGTGACAGATGGATATCAGCAGGAAGGAAAGGGAAGGTCTACAGGATGGTAGTGAGGCCAGCTATGTTATATGGGTTGGAGATGGTGGCACTGACCAGAAAGCAGGAGACAGAGCTGGAGGTGGCAGAGTTAAAGATGCTAAGATTTGCATTGGGTGTGACGAGGATGGACAGGATTAGAAATGAGTACATTAGAGGGTTAGCTCAAGTTGGACGGTTGGGTGACAAAGTCAGAGAGGCGAGATTACGTTGGTTTGGACATGTGCAGAGGAGAGATGCTGAGTATATTGGGAGAAGGATATTAAGGATAGCGCTGCCAAGGAAGAGGAAAAGAGGAAGGCCTAAGAGGAGGTTTATGGATGTGGTGAGAGAGAACATGCAGGTGGTGGGTGTGACAGAGCAAGATGCAGAGAACAAAAAGATATGGAAGAAGATGATCTGCTGTGGCGACCCTAACGGGAGCAGCTTAAAGAAGAAGAAGAAGATAAGAATAAGAATACAAACAGATTGGTCTTAGGGGTTATTATTTTAATACCTACTAAAACAGCATATGTTTCTCTTTAAAATGTTGGCTGTTGTACTTCAATAAACATTTGGTAAGATTAAAAAAACAGAAACAGTAATTTTTTCAGGCTGAATCTGACATAGGAAACAGTTTTAAGATATCCTCATATCAATTGGGAACTGAAAGCTCACATCCAATCAAAAATAAGGAAAGTCTCAACGCATAAAAAATGGTATTCAGTTTGATGAGCCGTTTCGAAATTTTAATAATGTCTGAGGACTAACCTTTATAATTGCATTTTAACATATACTGAAAATATGAAGAATGTCATGTGAAATGTTTAAACAAATGTATCTTATTAAAAAGGTAATTAAGTGTCACATGTAAAAGAAACTTCTGTGTCCTGTAACTTTAAGTAAATTCTGATAGCGTAATCCACCTGCCTTTGAATATTGTATTTCCATAATTGGTGCTTTGAGTATTCAGTCAGTGAGTTGTTTTATTTTTCATCAAATTAGATGAGCCTTTCAATTCAAATAGGCTTGTTGCAAATCATTTCTAACAAGTGAGATGTTTTTGTTTAAAATGTAGAACAACTTCAAAAGACCATTAAGTAGCATGTGAAAACTGCATGAGCTGAAGTTGGATGTACATGATAAGAAATAAAGCTGGCCATGTACAATTTCAACAATCCTGGACCATGCAGTAAATGTTATAATATTACACTATACAGTGGTCTTATTTAATGTAAACCAGTAACCATTGCAGTTAATAAATGGGGTAACTAATACAGAACTATCCAACACAGCATTCTCAGTTTTTTCTTCAAATTACAAAAGTTTTGCAGGTTGATTTTGATTGTGTGGAAATTGAGTTGTATTCCTTTCTTTTTCCTAGCTGTACTATTTTTATTTACTGCTCAATGTATAGAAACACGCAAAATGTCACAAGTGTTTCCACAGGGGATGTCTGCTGTACTATTGACATTTGCATTTGATTTGCTGTATGTAAGCTGGAAATGTACCATCTGACAATTTGACCACAAGTTTAATATTAATTTCTAATTTTGTTGTTATTATCCATAATTGTTATTGGTTACCAGGAAAAGGTAAAAAATGGTCTTACTATGAACTGGAGGGCGGATATAATAGGCCAGACCTTTTTTGTAATAAAATAATGTGTATTTTATTAGTTCAGCTGGAATGTAGCTTGGCAAGCACAAATCACCGAGTGCCAGTATACACAGTAAGAAGGCTTCAATCTTAAGATGTTTTAAAGAGAAAAATGTATTTTGATTATTCTGTTTAGCATCACTACAATGTGTGGTGTTGTCGTTGTGTGTACTGAATATAATATTAGTAATAGAGTAAGCATAATTGTAAAAATTTTGGAAAAAGTATGGTACTGAATAAATATTTTAGACACTGCACTTCATAGTAAGGGGCAAACATAATTAAAAGACTAAGAGAGACTCAATTAAATGTTTATAGGATTTTTATATATTTACAGTATATATGAAGTTTAT
This sequence comes from Polypterus bichir lapradei, assembly GCA_026402145.1. NCBI lineage: Eukaryota > Metazoa > Chordata > Cladistia > Polypteriformes > Polypteridae > Polypterus > Polypterus bichir. The sequence goes on from JANRMT010062796.1 coordinate 43,006,052, forward strand.
TTATATTCAGTCTGACAGGATGTATGAAAAATCTTCTGGATACCTAAACGTATGCCACTTTCCAAGTGTGTTGTATTTGAAGATGCATTCATTTTGAGAATTCCAGATTTAAAGACAACATATCTTCAACATTTTAGATAGTCACGAAATAATTCACTTTTTTTTTTTATTTTTATACACTTTTTTAAAATTTGTACTCACCTTTACACCACGAGGTCCGGGATAACCAATGGGACCCTGAGGACCGGTTGGGCCCTGTGAACCACAACAAGGAATAACATTTATTATAGAAAGAGATAAAACTCTAAAAATACAAACTAGCAAATCAACCTCAACATTTCAGGGTATTCAGTAAGATTAGCTTGAAATTGTTGTACATTAGTGAGGTGTGTAGGCAAATTTTCAGTCAAAGCATTTTAATCAATACAATTACAAATATCCAGATTGCCTGTAAATTACACATGTGGAAACAGGCCATCAGTGAAAAATCCATGCTTGGAAAAATTTATGAATTAAAGAATAAAGATCGGTGTCACATAATATAAGCTCATAACACTAATTCTAAATGCTAAAAATAAAATTTTAACGTAACCTCCTAAGCAATCTTTAAACATAATTTAAGAAGAAATGGTGAAGTTTTTTTAATGACATGTTCCACCTTGTTGATATGAGTGCAAAGAAGAGGCTGTACTCATATCTTGCATGTGTTAATATAAAAAACTAGAGACATTGACAAGATTAAGAAAAGTTCCTCAGTTGTAGACATGCCAAGGTCTGGAAAGGTGACATTTTTATCAAAGAATAAAGTACTGGACATTTCATGAAAAGTCAGAAACAAAATTGTTTCAAGACAATATCAGTGTTTTAAAGGACATGGCCATGTGAACCAAGAACAAATGCTGCTCTAGATGCTAGCAGCGACCACTCCCAGTGTGCACTGTATCTGTAAATATTCCAGCTGTGACTACACTCCCTTTGTAAATGATATAAAATGTAATATAAAACTTGAAATGATTTTTTTCTTTTAAAACACATACATTTACTATAATGCATCTGTAAATATGCAAGTATGTAGCTAACTTTCACAGAAGGAACTTAGTTGAGAGTGCCAGAAGGTAAGCTAAAACCATTCATTAACTACATGTCCTAGCAGAGACCTTTGTAGAAGACACATGAAACAGTCGTGTTTATCTGTGCTCTGCTCTTACTGGAAGATAATAGAGCTATTTTTGCTTTGTATGACTTTAACATGACAGCAGAATTGAAAATTTGAAATTAACGCTAAATTCTCATAATTAAACTCAACATTAAAGTAATGATAAAATCACAAGAAAACTCAGAACTTAAATACAATAATGCACTACAGTTCTGGTCATTAATTTAAGGCTGAGGTCTTCAACAACAGCAAAGGAACACAAAGATAATTTTCACATAAATGTTTTTTTTATGGGGACAGCCTCAGACATATGGAATAAGTTAATAACAAATGTGGTAGATAGGATTTTAGTGACCTTCAAAAGTTGACGTGATATTATTGTGGAGAAATTTGGTTAATGGAATCGACAAGCTACTGTTGATCTGAATGGCCTGTGCTCATCAAAATTATTCAGATGATTTCATGTTCTAAATTCTGGTGAATATGCACAAGTTACAGTACTGAACAACCATCTTCATGACATATTAAAAGATTACCGTACTGGTTTCTGCAAAGATGTGTCCTTTTTGAGCAAAATATTACAAAATTAAAACAAAGGCACTGTATATGCACATATTTACCTGGTTTCCTTTGGTTCCAGGTGGTCCCTCTTTACCTGGGTGACCCTATAAAAACAAACATGAAGTAATTAATCTTTTGTTACTGTTTATTAATAATGATAAGCAATGAATGAATACATTACTCCATTTATAAATTTTCTGCACCCTATATTCATTAGAGGGTAGCTATAGCAGCATCGGAGATGATGTGACAACGATACTAACATTTTCCCAAATATGATGAAATTAAAAGTACCCTGATGATCTCTAAACCTGGGGTTGTTAAATTTGGAACCACAGTGTCCACTATTTTCTGTTACAGCCAATTTATCAAGTATACCCGATTCTTCCCTTTCATTCAAGTCATATTTAATTAGTTATTTCATTTCTTCTGACATGAAATAAATTTACTTTTGTTAGGATTACAGATATCTGAGTGTTGCTGTACCATAGTTTTGAATAAAGTAAAGAAGTACAGAAAATGGGCAGATGTTCTGACATTTATTGTCTCATCATCTCATCTAATCTTCTCAACATCACAGCAGGCCTAGCAAGTCAGCCCAGACTTTCCTGTCCCCAACTACAGATTCTGTTTCTTTCTGGGGAATTCTCAGGAATTCCTAAGCCAGCCAAGAGATATATATAATCCTTCTAGTGTGCCATGGATTTGCCACAGGGTTTTCACCGAGTGGGGCACACCCAGAGAAGTTCTAGTGGGAGCCGTCTGGGGACATCCTTACAACATGTCCAACTGAATATTCACAATCTGGAGGAGCAGCAGCTCTACTCTAAGGCTCTCCTGAAACTCTGACCTTCTCACCCTATCACAGAGTGTCACCATGCACTCTGTGAAGAAACCTAATTTCTGCAACTTTTACTTGTGATCTCATTCTTTTGATCATTACCCACAATTCATGACTACAATGGACCGGTACAGCTCCTGCAGAACAGCAGCTGCTGCTCCAGTCCACTTGCTGATCTCACATTACCTTTTTAAATCACTTGTGAGCAAAATCCTGAAATATATGGAACACCTCCACTATGGGTAGTTGTTCTTACAGCTGTTAAATTAAATGTATATATACGAGGTAGTAAAATAATAGGAAGAGATATATTCATAAATTACTTCTAACCCATTTCAGAGTACATTTGTAGTCTCTTTTTTTCTAAAAGAAAGGGTACGTCAAGTGGTCTCTGAAGATACAACTGTTGGGGCAGTGACTTATTTCGAGGAACACAAATGTTTGCTCCTTCATCTCATTAAGACCCAGCATAGTAAGGCACACATAAAAGTAATAATTATTCCCCATTACAGCTAAGAGTCTTTCCTAATTGGATGTTCTACTGAATCCATGCTCAGTTCTTCCTTTCAACACATGTAACCCTATTTCAATGTCTTACTGTTCTCTGTTACTCATTAAAAGTTCAACAAAAAGCATTCTCTGACTTCTGATCATGGACAGCTGCTATTCTTTTGTTTAATTAAGGATTTCGAATAACGCATAATTTTCAGAAGTCTTGAAATGAGGGAAATAATAATTTGTTTTGATTGTCTACATCATTAATTTGTTCCATAGCAAGAAATATAATTCCTTTGATAATACTAGGGAAGTGTGATTTTTTAATTCCTAGAACAGGGCAGTTTAGCAGTACATTCTTTTTATATCCATTACATTTGTGTGTTGCTTCATGTAATCAAAATGAATCATTAATTTAAATAAAAAATTATTTTCACCCAATTAATTCATTTAAAATGTCTTTAAAACTATATATGTGATCCTCTAATGATTTCAATGAACAAACATGGCAATACTGAACTCCTAACATATGGAGTAGACAGTTGTAAATTTTAAGGGAGCATCGGAGTTTTGAATAGTTATAAACACTGAGCTGCATTTCTCAGTATGGTTAACAATGTCTCAACTAATGACATCACACTTTAACAATGGAGCTTCCATAGAGATATAATGAAATTGAATAGTGTTGTAACACCATCGTAATCGATCATATTACAATATTAATATTGCTATTAACGTATCATTACTGTATTTCAATAATTTTATTAATTTATGTACTGTATGTATTATGCTAATGTTAAGGTAGGTTACTTTTAGCTTTGAGTAGGTTATGTCAGGTGAGGTGTATACTTGAAGTGTCATTGGCAAAAATGACACAAAGGCATTTCTCTGCATGCTGCTGGTGTGTGGAATGTAGTGATACACACACACCACCTTGTATCAAAAGTCAGCAGAAAATGACAACAGACACAGAGGTGCACCCCAACCCCCTTAATATATGACAAGTACTTTTTTCATCCTGTGTCACATAGACCATGCAGTGCTCAGTGCTGTCCTGCGGTCTTTTACTGTATACCTACTCTAAGCATAACATTTCCAACCCTGTTTAATTCAGATCGGTGCTGAAAAAGGGCTGGAGCAGAACCCTGCAACATGAGGCACAAAGCAGGAATTGTCCCTGAACAGAAGGCTACAGTATTGTAAGTGAGTGCAAGTGAGTAAGATCTTTACTTTACAAGTTTTCACTCTGGTCACTCCATGTATTTTTTATATCCCAGCCATTGATTAATTGGCTACTAAATTGCCCCAATATAAGTGAGTCTGAGTGCAAGGGACTGACATCTTGCCTATGGTCATCTTCTGCCTTATGCTCAATTATGTCTACACAAGTTTTGGCCTTGCACAAAGTTTTGACAGTTAAACATATTTATACAATAAATATACAAAAGAATATGCTCTTAAGAATAGCAAACAGCTAATTATGCAACTGTGCTTCCTTCTATAGTCCGAAGCTATAAAAACTGTATTACTGTCTAAAGCAGGGGTCGCCAAGTCCAGTGTTGGAGGACCACTGTGGCTGCAGGTTTTCATTCTAACCCTTTTCTTAATGAGTGACCTGTTTTTGCTGCTAATTAACTTCTTTTGAATTAATTTTATTTGACTTGCTCCTGAAGACTCAGACCCCTTCATTGTTTCCTTTTCTTAATTAGCAGGTAAACAATAATGAGATACAAAATGAGCCAAAACAACTGGTGTCCATCATACAATATTTGAAAATAAAGAAAGGTGAAGGTCTCAGGCATGTTGATCTGTTCAGGTCCCCAAAACATTTGAACAGTGCTCTTAGAAAGAGAAAATCAACAATTTCAGAAATGTCTGTTAATACACCACAAGAGCAGCAACAAGCCATGGAATTAAAGAACAGGTTTAATTAACGATAAGAATCGGCATCTCATTAAGCAGCTGGTTGGAGTAAAATTGGTTGGAGTTTGAGGCCCTGACTTAGTTGGTCTTCTGTTGGCTCCCTCACTTCACATTTCATTTCTATTTGGGTGCCATTTAAGGATGGAAATGAAGCAATTTGGAAGAACGATGAAGAAATTCAGGGTAACAAATCTTAAAAAAGCAATTCAATTAAAATTGAAAGTTAATTAGCAGCACAAACAGGGAACTCATTAAAAAAAGGATTAGAATGAAAACCTGCAGCCACGGTGGTCCTCCAGGACTGGAGTTAGCGATCCCTGGTCCAAATGACTAAGAGTGTGTATGTGAGTGAAAGTACACTCTGGGGACCCACAGGCTCCATCCTGGAAGGCCACAGTGACTGCAGGGTTTTTGTTTCAACCCAATTTTCAATTAGAAGCCAATGATAGCTGCTGAAGCAGTTGTGGCTCAAGAAACATTTGGTGAATTGCTTTCATTAACTTGTTTGTTAGGATTCTTGTTTTTTTAATGGACTGACAATTAGCAATGAGAAAGCAGTTCACCATATGAACTAGTGCAATTTACACCTATGTGCATTCACCATGAAATATTGTTTTAATAAAATATACTTAAGAAATGGAAGTCAAGGGCTGAGAATAACTAATCTTTTCTGGGGAATAAATTATTTATATGATATTCTTACGTGAGGTGGCTGAATGAAAACATTAACAAGCCCTAAAATGAAATAAGTCCTATTATTGGCAAAAATTGGCTTTGAATTAGCAGTTGGATTGGAACAAAACTTCCATCCCTTCAGAACCAAATTTGAGGAATGCTGGTGTAGTCCATTATGGGCTGGTATCCATTTAAGGTCTGTTTCTGCCTTCTGCCTGTTGATGCAAAAATAAACAGCAGAATCCTGAGACACTGAATTAGACTAATGAGTCAGAAAATGGATCGGTATGAATGGTTTCTGTCTAACAAAGAGTAGTTTTCTGTATTCTGTTATTGTTGTAGTAGCATAGCGAAATGCTGGTTTATTGAAACTGGTTTAATGGTATAATAAATCTGTTTTCTTTGTTCATGCCATGCCTTAGGCCTTTATGAACCTAAGTTCACCAAATATGGCTTTCATCCCTCTTTCTTTGTGCTTCTTATTGACTTTCTTCATTGGCCATCTCTCTTGTGGATGCCAGATGACGCAACACTCAGATGAATGGACGTTTGCCATACAGTTTACCACCGACTTGCCTTTGTTCATCTCACATTCCCACCCTCTTGTGGATGCCGGATTCCATTATGCCCAGGTACAGGCACAGGTGCCAGACAGGCAGACGTCTTATCAGTTTATATATATTGAGATATGTATTTGAGTATTGCTGTTACATTTATAATGGTCAGCTACTATTGCCAATGATTTCAAGCACTTAGAAACCCTTTTATTATTTAAGGTAGAGTATAAACCTGTTGTCCTTGCTCCTTCCTATTCTCCAAAAATGGGGATAATCTTGTTTTGGTGTGTGTGTTGCACCTAACATACTGCCAAGCAGTCAGGTATAAATCAAAAGAGAAGGCAACAGTTTGTGACACTAGTAAAGCCATCTCAATATTTTTTTTTTAGTTTCTGTCTTGTAAGGAACTGCCTCTGAAGAGTAACAGTGTGCAAAAATCTAAGTCTACACCTACAGCACATTTTGAGTGCAGTTAACTCACTGTCTGCGGCTGAACCCGACTCCATACTCACAGGAGGTCCATCAGCACCTGGCATTCCTGGCAATCCTGGTTTTCCTTGGGGACCCTGAGAGCAAATAACAACTGAGTTAAAATAACATGAAGGCAGTCATATATTAGTATTACTATCATTGATGAGGCTCAATTAAAATGTATAACAGGAGATATGAGCTTAGATAGCCCACTTTTATATACACAAACTCACCTTCTCTCCTGGAGGCCCCATGGCTCCCTGAGGTCCTGGTGTTCCCTATGAATAAAAATAAAAACAAAGCACAAAATTTGAAATATTTTCTTTGAGGTTTATTTGTCTAGAAGTAGACAGATTCATCCTTTAAAAAATGTAAATAAAATAAATTAATTGCTGAGTGCACTATCTTCTGTGGCATAAATTCTATTTGACACATTGCTTACCTGAGTGCCGGGTGCGCCTTGTTGTCCTGGTGGTCCTGGTTCTCCTTGTGGACCCTTAAAACGAAATTAAAATAAAATGTGCATCAGTCTTCAGCCTTTTGGCTGCACCTTATCTTATTAATAAAACCAAGAGGTCAAACTGTTACAACAGTATTAAAAGAAGAATAAATGATAGGAAGAAAAATCATCTTGTTAAATTAATTTTCTATGAAGCAAATTACCTCTACTTTCATTACCTCTTTACTCAGTTTACTAACTAATATAAATATCAAACATTTATTTTGTTGGTTAATCTTGTTTTTTGTAACTTACAAGATTTCCTTTGGGACCAGAAGGGCCATCATTTCCACGCACACCCTGAATAGAAACAAAACATTTTTTAAAATAAATAACAACACACAGACATTGTAAACATTTTTATTCCAAGTATTTATGTGAGACAAATGTTAACTGGCCAACAATCCACTGTGTGATTACACCACAACATGGTAAGAAGACATGCTTATAAAGCACAGAAACTCAACAAGGAACTATTGTAATATTAGGAACAATGGCACTCTTCCTATCCTCTTCTTTGCAAATCCAAGATGCTGGTTTACAGTAGAAAATTTTCACAGGACAAAATGTCACATGCTAAGTCATCTTAAGAGAAGAAATGTCAAGCCCTACAAGAGAGATAATGTGCTGTCGTACTTTAGAGGAAGACTTTAGTAATTTGTTGAGATATGATGTGCTTCCTGGTTTTCATTTCAGTTTTATTTAGTTTTAGAGGCCTTTTACTTCTGTTAATTGAAAATTATATTCATGCACAATTTAGTTATTTTGGCTCATTTTATCCAGCTTGTGTTGCCTTCTGTTCTTTTTTTAATTTATATTTTGGTATTTATTACCTTGAACTTCAGTGTATGCCATGGGTGTGTTTTGCCATGCTGTGTGCCAGCCTGCCCACTTCCTAATGTGCTTAACGTCATTGTTCTTCTTTGGGAGAAAAGTCTTTTTGGCCTTGAAGGTTTATTTGTTTTAAAACAAGACCCCTTTCAGTTTTGGTTTGCTTTTCAGGAGTTTAGGACCTAGATTTCTGGAATAGGTGGTCCCAGGAAATTTCAGGGATTTATTTTTTTTCCTGTCAAACTGGACTTATTGCCCTGGTTCAGGAGGTGCACTACCCTGTCATATTTCTTTACCTCTTAACGGACTTGGCCTGACTGATCTTACTGAGTAGAGACTAGGCTTTCTTTGTATGACTGTGTATGTCATGCTGAGAGCAGTGTCTCCGTTCAAATCTATCAAATTAATTATCAATCAAGGCAGAAGCCATTTTTGTCTCTCATCCATCCATGGCAGGAACTGTCAGGTGTTTTTTTTCAGCTGGACAGGCCTCTAGGTTCCTGAGTTTCTGTTTGTCTGTGTATCTGACCATTCAACAACCATTTACTTTCTTAATCTTGTCTCTGTTTACACCACAACAAAATGGAAACTGCTTACCCCATTTTTGCTTGCCTCTCCAACTGTCAAGCCTACAACCAATTAACAGCTGCTTGTCAAAGTCTTTTGTCATAACGTATGAGACAGCTGTCCTTGTTCTCATCTTTTCTTCACTGGCAAATTGCTAAATTTTACCTGGACTGCAGCTTTTTTCTGTGCACTAAGCAGTTTGTTTAGACGGCCACACTACAACTTTGTGGAATTTCTGATTATGACCTTGGTTTGCCTCTGACCTAAATTTTGGAATTCCCTCTTATTTTAGATAAACTAATATATCCTTTCAATGTCTTGTTTGGAATCATTCCTTGACTCCATATTCTGTGTGCTCCCTTATAAAATAACATTTGTATGTGCGCTTTTCTGGTTGCGACTCAATTTGGTTGAATACAGCTCATTTTTAAGTCAGTGGGCACAAAATTTTTATTTTTCATTTATCCAGTTGGACCATGACATAATTTATTATTCGTTCATTTTCCTAATCGTAAATACAAAGGTGGCTGTTGCTTGTCATTTTAGCCTTCCAATTTCATATTTTAAAGTATCCTGACTAATGCAATCAGTCCTGCTTCATTTTATATAGGACCTTTTACTGAGCTCACCACCGGACAGTACAATACTGTACAAAGCACTCAAAAATATATATCAGACCAACAAAATACAGTAACAGGAGCGGTTCTGAGAATTCATGGTCTTCATAAATTTAGAGAATATAGGTTAGTGCAACAAAAAAATGAAAAACAAAAGCAAACAGTCTGCCAGGCAATGATAAAAAATAACATCTGCCTGAAAATACTCCTTGCCAGTTCATCTAAACCAGTGGTCTTCAAAGTATTTTGGACTATAGACCACTTTGCCAAGGACCTCTTAAATGCAAAAAATTTCTTATTGTAAAAATTTATTCTACTTTATGTATTATGCAAACATGCCAACAGCTTGCTGAATCCACAGTTTCAAATCTCAGATGTCAGTCACTGACCCACAATAAATCCTTAGCCTTTGAAGACACATACATTTAACAGAGACTTTGTTCTTTCAGTCATTACCTATAGCTTATGAGGTAATGCAGGCTGCCTTGTAGAGAAAGAAGGAAAACTACACAAAGCTGGCAGCTGTGTGCTCACAAGCAGGATGGAGGGTTCTTATGTATCTATTGGAAGTTGCGTGCCGAGGCTACACTGGAGTATCCATCCAGCGGATCGTGAAATATCTTGGAATCACAAATTCCAAATTGAAGAAGTCGGTGAAAGACCTGGCAGAGGAGGAACAAGGGAACTACTGGCTTTGGCTATGAAGAAAGGATAAGGTGTGGGGAAAGCAAGGATCTTAGGGCTGCAGTCTTGAGGTGTACCGGGACTAAAGAAACAAAACATCAATGAAAGGAGGCATTTCCCAGCTGATGACCCTGCAGCCAGCATGGAGATGTGTCAGGCAGAAGTGCCCAACAGGTGGACTCCCCTGTGCTTGTATTTAATTGACCTTTGGTGAGGACAGGAGTTTAGATCAACCGGCAAACTGAGAGCTTTGTCTTTAGACTCAACTTCTGTTTCAGCACCACAGCACGAGACAGCTCCACTGGTCCAGTCTGCTTGTCACTCTCATGTACCCTTCTTCTATCACTTGTGAACAAGATTTTTACTATTGTTTTCTCTTAAACTAATGAGGTAGCATAGAGCAAATGGTTTGATTCAATTATTATTTTTTCACATTAAAGTCTACATCATGTTTATAATCTTTAATAATTTGTTCATGTTGTGGAAACTTATTATTAAAAAAAAACTGATTGCTTCACTGTTTTGAAGTCATACCTTTGAGTACCAATGAGCCTATGAAGTGATTGTACCACTTATTAGCAAAACTCTAGAGAGGAGTAATCATAAATAAAAGCTTTTTAGAGCTGTTTTAAGAAGGACATGGCAGTGCGGATAAACTTAAGCAACTGCAAGAAAAATAAAAAAAAAATGTCACTAGTGTAGTGCATCTGTTAAACACTCATGTTTTATCTAAAGGAATAAGTATAATCAAGGAAAAATATAAAAAGAAAGAGATTTATCAGTTGACCAAAATACAAGCGCAGGAGAATGTTCTGTGGCCGACATTTGTATCATTTACAAGAACTCTGTTCTACTTTCTAAACATTTTACTGCTGGATAGATTCAAGAATTACAATTTGCCAGCACTGTTCACAAATTTAAAATTGTCTTATAACTAAATAGCGATCAATATGTATGGAAAAGGTGAGCTTCTTCATTTAATCATATTACAGGATGGCCTGCTGTCAACTGCCAGGTTAGAAGGTGGATGAAACAAACAGTCAGCTCTGTCTGTGCTTATGGATGATCAAAGAATAATGTCAACATCGTGAAAACAGCTACTAAGCACAAAGTGATATACATGGGCAAAAGGAACATCAATCATATATAAAGGATGGAAAACACTGTCTTGGAGGAGTCACCTCAAAAAAGGACTTAGATGTTTATGTTGAATAACACACTAGAGAGACTGCATCCTGGTCACCAAGTTAAAAGAAAAACATAGACGCACATGAATCTATGCAGAGGAGACATTTTGTACCCTGACACACTCAGAGAATTAAAACTGTTCAGTCTTGAGCTGAGGAGAATTCGTGAGGACCTAATGCAGGTTTTAAAAATTCTTAAACGCATTGGTAAAATAGATCCAGCAGAATCTCAATCACATACTCGAGAAAACCACAGGAGATTAAGGAAATGTCCATTTAGGAATGAAGCTAGGAAGCACTTCTTTATGCAAAGAGTTGTGGGAATCTGGAACAAACTACTAAGACATGCAGTTAAAGCAGAAACATTGGCAACCTTTAAGACGTATCTGGATGAGATATTGAGACAGCTTAGCTATTAGCCTGATGGACTGAATGAGCACCTCTCGTTTATCAAATTTATTATGTTCTTATGTATTAACTTTGGTCTATGTGAGTAAACTGTGTAAAATGTAAAAGCTCTATCCATATCTCTTATATATACATGGAGAAAAATGCTCTTCTTTGTCCTAATAAAACAAACTTTAAAAAATTTATTTTTAATACAGTACATGTGAATGTTATATAGTGATGAATATTAGCAACTTATTGAAGCAAAGAAGATAAAATGTAACAACTTTGCAATATAAAAATGCTTTGCTTCAGAAAACAAATGTTACAATATTGATTTGAGTACCATTTCTCATGTAATAAATGATTCATACTCACAGGTGGTCCAGGGATGCCGGGAGGTCCTTTAGGCCCCAACAAACCACGGGGACCCTATCCATGCAAAAGAACAGAATTAGCAATCAATAATAATAGTAATAGTATAGTGTATAGAAATTATATTCCAATATGAGACCACAACAGAGTATGGGTTTTCTTTTATAATGTGCTACTGGCAAAAGAAGAAAAATTAAGACATTACAACCTAAAATAAACTGTACTGTGAGAATAATGAAGATTTTCAAACAGTGGAAGTTTAAATTTTAGTTTAAAATTAATACAAAAATACACACAAATGATTTACTTACCAAAACAAATTAAGTTGTATATATTTATAAAAGATAACATCTTGTAGCATTACAAACATGAACGAAACAGCAAATGTAATGTCATTTTGTTTACAGTATCACCCATCCATTTTTGAATCCACTTTTCAATACAAGTTTGAATATGAAGATCTTGTGTACTGTTAGGGACAGACATGCGATAGCAATGGTCACTGCAGCCCAGGGCATTGCATTCTCCCGCACAAACACACACAGCTCAGTCAAACCTGGCCAGTTTAGAGTCTTAAAAGTTTGTCTTTGGATAATAATATTGAAAGATGACGCAAATTCTCTATAGACATCATTTCAAACAGTCATTGCTCCAGTGTTCAGGCGCTCTAAGTCATCACCATTTCCTACTGTAAAAACCTAAAATGGTAATTTTGCCATTAATTTCTGCATATCTTTTATATAGGAGAATATTAATTACTTTATTACATTGTACAATTAATTTGGTTTGCGAATTTCATATAGCAAACTCATAGATGTTTTTAAAGGAATATTCCACCCAAAAATGATATTGTTTTATTTATTACTTACCACATGTAATCTTTAATAATGGCCTAGAAAATTTTTTAATTTTATGCTTTTGTGGAGAACGGACATAACGATATTTCTAATAGAATGGTAGCCTATGGCGACTAATCCTGGACAACAACAAACATTATCAAAACAATCATTAAAAAAAGCTCACATTACTTTTGTCACATAATCCATATGTCATATCATCCATACATATAATCACAATGTACAAAACACATGTATTTTTTGTAAAATATTGTTATTTGTGTATATTTGGAAAATTAAAATAGTCCACAAACAGGAAGACCCTTCACATGCTATTGTGCTTTTGAATTGAAGACCTGCCTCTTTTCCTCGTTCATTGGTCAAGAGCCCTGACTTCAAAATACATGAATTTTGCACGTAGTGAGCATATAATTAGATGACTTGAAATATAGATTATGCTACACAAATGACTTGGGATTCTTTTTCATGAAAGGTTTTGATATTGTTTGCTTTTTTGCTGTTACATCCATATTAAAAAATATATAATTTTTGGGTGAGTTATTCCATTACATTCAGTTTCTTTCATGGGAGAAACCATCATGAGAGGTTGACAAGAGCTGAGTTTGTGCACCATCGCACTTTGGAGTGGTCTGAGGTGGCTTAACTGAGACACATTTCTCTTGATATTACATATTAAGTATAAGACCTGTAAATACTTCAAAATAACAAGTAATTTTATCATCATGCCAATATGCTGCACTGCACAGAGAAGAATAATCTATCTGCTGATGTTTTATAAATGTTATGAAGACCCAAGAAAGCGTTTCTTAAGGTCTTGTGATATAAAAGTAAATGATTAACGGATACATTTTTGTAGTACTTAAACAGAAATGTTACTATTTAATTTTAAACACAATATTAAAATATTAATTTAAAAATAAAATTTAATTCAAAATAGTATGGTCTAATATGTCTATACAGTGGTGTAGTGGTTAGCATCACTGTCACACAGATTCTGGAATTTGTGTTTGAACTGTGAACAAATGAGAATGTTTGAACTGGACATATAAATTCAGTTCAATTAGACTTTTCTAATTTATTGTGCTGGAAAAATGTGCAAACTCCTTTTTAAAGGAGTACTCCACCCAAAGATGATTGTTTATATATTACTTACCCCATTTGTAGTGATGGGTGAGAAAACTTTTAATCCCATGCAGAACGAAGATAACAAAGATTCTGACGTAATAAGGGTATGTAGTGGACAACAGCAAACAATTTCAAAAATGCCCATGAAAACAAACTCATATTACTCATATTGTCACATGATCCATATGCGAAGTCATCCAGTCATATGCTCATATGCTAGATAAACCACCTCCACAAAATGTTCACATGAACAAAAGTGAAATGGACTCAGGCGCAAACAGGCATCTGCTGATTCACCTTTCATTGTTACATTTATATTCATAAGACCTTGGGAAACAGCGCAGTAGATTTGACCTCCAACTTGTTGAAGTATCTCCGAAATAAAAATTATGATTCAAATTCTACTCCTGAAAATGTTTTCACTCACTTTTCTTTAACACTTAATCTTTAGTTTTACATGTCTCTAATTACACGATTTTTGTTGATATTGCGTGAAGCGTATGTTCGTTAATGTATAAACTGTTACTGGGCTGAACTCCCTACTAATGTATGAGGTGGGGAGGCAGGTCTTCAATTCAGATACTCATTTGCATTTGAGCGTGTTCTATCTTGATTCATGTAAAGATCTTTTGGAAATCGTTTGTTTAGCAACCTTATTGTAAGTGTTGGGGAAATGATGGTCAAACGACTGGATTACTTGACATGTAGATTATGTGACACACATAATGTGAGATTTTTTCATGGACTTTTTGATACCATTTGCTGTTGTCCTGCATTGGTCACCATAGACCTTTGTTGTATAAGAAACTTTGTGATCTCAGTTCTGCATAAAAGCAAGAGATTATACATTTATCTTGGCCATCACTACTAACAATATTCAAGTAAGAAACACTAAAAAAAATATATTATTTTTGTGTAGAATGTTCCTTTAAGGGATTTAGCTAAAGGATAGTGATGTTGAAAGCAAAGTTGTGTCACACAGAGTTTCAATAAATCTATATTTATTTATAATCTATAGTTATACTAACCTATAGTTACATGAATTAAAATCATGAGCTTATAAAACTATCTGATTGCTTGTCTTTCATGAGTCATCACGATAAAAGGGCACCAATGGGATGGGGACTTTATTCTCTTTTTGATGTTGCACTTTTTTTTATCCTGTTGTTCCACTTTTTCCTCACTTTAAAAATAATAAAGCTCTAATGCTTGCTTAATGTGACATGGCTGCCTTGATGTCAGTAGTCCCATGTCACATACATCATGTGCCTAACAACCATGCAGCACCAATCATAGTGACCAGACATACAAAATGGTGGAGCACATGAAATCTAGAAACCCAATGTTTCTATGAAAAAACAAATACATAAAATGGTGACACAATGACATCATGAAGATAAAAATGAAAAATATTAAAAACACAAATAGCAACAAAATTCAGAAAAATAAACCACATAGAAACAGGAAAAGCTTAATATAAATGAGGAAGGATTTTCCATGTAATGGACTGGGATCTCATCTGTGGTTATTTCCTGTATTCTACAACTCATATTCTTTCATTTTCAGCATTAACTTGCATATTTTTAAATAATGCATTAAATCCAGGTATATGTATGTCACTGTACCACTTTAAATTGTATGAATTTCCATTTATGAGCTCCATCTGCTTTATTCTGTTTCACCATGCATGCAAAACCATAAGGAGCAGCCATGTCTCTTTCAATTAACGTTAAGACTAATGGGCAATGAGAAATAGCGTCATTAACAACAGTAAACACCTAAACAGTACAAGATGATAAAGAACAGTAAAGGTGGAAACACAGAATCAGGCAGAAATCAGTATGTGGCAGACTCACTGGTTCACCTGGAAGTCCTCTGGGTCCAACTTCTCCATCATCTCCCTGTAACAGAAAAAAGAAAAATTAAAACAAATAAAAATGTACATGCTCTTAATGAGGCAAAATGATCAATTTGATGTTATCTACAATCCCAGTAAAATTACATTACTGAATAATTGAGATCTTTATTTACAATGATGTTGAATATATTGCATCCAGTTTGCATAAGGCAGGATTTCACTTTCAGATGCATCCAACAGTTTTCTAAAAAACAAAGTTTTCATTTGCTATTTAGATGTACATATAAATAAAATTTTAATAGTAGCTTCTAATGATATATATTTTAAAGTAAATATGACATTTGCCTTTCAGCCAGTTTAACTGTAACTTTGTGAAGAAGGCTGGCAATCACAGGCAGTGAAGATGACCCGTGAGGGTATTGCACTCCTTGATGTTGGAGTCCCATCATGATTCTAGGGAGTAAAGCAGTTCAGAGCATGTGGTAGAATATCTGTCCTCAAAGTTTTTTTAATATGGTATGAGTGTGATTTTTTCCCCAAAACAATCTAAGTAACTAGAGGTATCCTACATATCATTGAACCTATGCAGTCCATCCAGAGAATATGGGATGAATGCACAGTTATGGAGAGGAAAAGCAACATCTCCAGAGGTGGGAACAACAGGATACACCTAACTTGAAAGGACATTTCTCTTTGTAATTTAACATTTATACCTCTGAAGGAAGATCAACAAGACCAACCAGCCCTCATCAACCCAACTACAGCCCCTGCACTGCATCTTCAGTTCATTCTTACATTTGATCAGAAATTGTGATAAATATCCACTCTTTTATAACACCCGCAACTTAAATGAAACTACTGCTGCAAAGCCTTTAGATTCCTTAATGGTCTCCAAATTGGCTCAGCATATTCTCTACTATTAAGATATCAACTGCTTAATGAATTCTCAAGTGGGAAAAATTAATAAAAACTGCCATTTACTTGATGTCCAACCTACTGGCCTTCAGTGCTTAACACAATTATTGCTATTGGTTTTTTTTTTGGTCTAATTTGGCTTTCATAACAATGTGTGACTGCACCTCTTGATAAACTGGAAACTTAAAATTAGCCCAGTATGATTGAATGCTGGTGTGTGAATGAGTGTGCCCTTTGATGGACTGGTGCCCTGCCACCTGTGTTTAGAAAACGCATCCATGGATGTTTCTTCTCACTGCTTTTATATTAATAATCACATGGAAAAAGCAGAAGCCCAGTGATTTCTGGATTTTATACCATCATTTTGATGGAGGACGGAGGTAAGAAAGTAGGTGATCAAATCCATTTTTTATCATGAAGACTTCTTTTTCTTTATGATATTGTTCATTATCATAGGAAGGTGTTGGGAAAACTGCCAACCTTATGGCAACTCATAACCATTTTAGTTCTTTTTAGTCTGTGTGCTCTGATACTTTGTTTTCTCTTCATTCATTGAATTCTCCTCTTAAACTTCTTCATTCTCTTTTTGTATTGTAAAACCCTATTAGAGCTTCGGGTTTATCTTTTACTTTTCAATTCAGAATTTTCTTCCTTAGCAGGAAAATATACGTATGTGTCATTTACAGTATACCAAAATGTCTCTCTTTACATACAAAATGAGGAATCGATCGCTTGACTATTAAATCATTTTATCAGTACGTCTGATTTCTTTGATCTGATTCACTTTCTGTCAGACTGCAGATTTCTCATGGGTGGTATAGGAGCTTTAACTGGCAAATATAAGAGAAACAGCAAACAAAAATAATGGTCATTATGAATCTAGCTCCACAAACTGCAACCAGATTTATTAAATGAACTGTCAATAGTTTTTTCACTTACATCTTTTGCAGAATGTACATTATGTGTTATGTTTGCATCAGGTAAACATTTTTACAACATATTTTACCTGTATAAGAAAACAATACACATGTTGGAATAGAAATTAAGATGTATAATAAGTATTCAGCCAATATGCTCTGCTTTATCAAAAAGCCATATCAGACATGGCTCTCTGGAATGAAACCTAGACACAGACCCAGAGTATGCTGGGGGAGATTATAAAAATAATAATTTAAAAAAAGAATAGTCCCCAGAAAGCCCTGGTCTAGTTTGAACCATAAATGCTGTACGTAACAAGTGATGCAAAAGTAAAAGAATAATGACAGACGCGGGGAATAAGGAAACATTTTTAGAGGTGAAAGAAGCCACACATGTGCTGATTACAGCACATTTCCACACCCATGACATGGCAGACTACCCAGATTAAGATGCGAGTGCAGCAGTGTAACGGGTGACACCTCAGCACCACACTGGAACAGTATGAGTTGGCTGGAGTGCCAATCCTGCCACCAACCCCCAAGTTTTCCCTGTAAATTGGAGGACCTGCTTGCAGGGCTGGATGCAGATTAACGTCATACCCAGGATGAACCAATTGCAGGTTAAGGGCCTTGCTCAGACATGGGGTTGTTAACATTAAGTAAACACCCGAGATTAGGCATGTTTAGTAACAAGGGGTCCTAAAAAAGAGTTCAGTGGAGTATTCAGCTGGGCATT
Source organism: Polypterus bichir lapradei (assembly GCA_026402145.1). Classification (NCBI taxonomy): domain Eukaryota; kingdom Metazoa; phylum Chordata; class Cladistia; order Polypteriformes; family Polypteridae; genus Polypterus; species Polypterus bichir. The sequence goes on from JANRMT010062796.1 coordinate 43,024,286, forward strand.
GTACAAATGGTTCTTCAGGGAAGCAAAGTGCTGGGAAATGTGCAAAGTGGACTTTAGTTCGTATCTCAGCTCATGCTAACACACACATACATGCTGTTGAAAACAAGTTCTGAGATTTTATTGACCAGGGTAAGGTGCTGATGTTATGATGGCATTCATGCTGAAATTAAGGCTGTTTATCATCACATACTGTCCTGTTTGGCAATAAGTAGACCTGCCATGAAAGGCTGGATAATGGGTACAGGGACCTCCTGAGCATATTGTTGTGTGGTCATACTGGTCCTAATAAGCAGCAATTGTAGGCTTTGGAACCCCACACAATGATATGCATCATAGGTCCTGTCTCTTGGGGAAGAGGAAAGAGGTAATCATAGGAGCAGCTGCGCCCAAATCCTCAATCTTAAAGCAATTCTAGAGAAAAGTCGCAATGGTAAAAATGTATTGACAAGTCTGTACCAAATGCATCTGAGTTTCCAACCACAGGAACCAGGGATTATTCAAACTCAGGAACTTATGTAGCATTTACACCACTGGAACACTTGCTATTGTTTTTTTTTTTTAGTGAGTGGGGCTTGGCTGATAAATTGTGCTGATTGGTTAATCAAAAGCACTGACACCATTTTACAAATCTGTTAACCAGCAGCACCATAAACATATAAATTAAATGTAGCTCCTGAAATAACATGACTACCCTAATATTATCACACAATTCAATGAAATTAAGGTATAATGATTATCTACAAACATTTACCCATGATTCCTGCTTCCTGTATTCAAATCTACATTTCTGCCAGTAAATGGCCAACTTTGGGGAACTCTTTTTTTACTGTTCCAGAAGCAAAAGTGAATAGTGTAGTCAGTCAAGTCACAATGGAGATTAATATTAGCGGAGTTTCAACACAAGGTTTAATGTGTGTCCATTTGAGAGATGCTTATACTTTGAATTAAATCAGTCTTTAGCAATGCATTCAAAGCCTACAGTTGCAGGCAGGTCATTACTGTTTAGTATGCATGCTGCTTCTGATCTGTTCAAGAGAGTAAAACAGAGAGTGAAGAGGCATGTTTTCAAACTTATTGTTTTATTAAAAATCAGACAAACTTATTTGGCTTTTATTAGTCACCCAACACCTCTATTTCATGAAAGAAACTACAAAGCTTAAAAATGCTTGCTGGTTGAAAATGGGCGCACTAAAAGACATCACCATCTAAAACAGGAGTAATTTACTGCTTTACATGATTTTTGACATTGTCATCTTTATAATGCTTATTTGTTCATTTCTATTGATTTCTGACCTAAACCTTTCTATGTATTTTTATGTAGTGAAAAAGCTATCCTTCTGTATATTTCACACCTATGTTTGGATTACTGATTGATTAATTTGATCTTTCATATTATCATAAGTGCCAATTTGGTTGATTGAATGATTGGTCTGTCATTTTCAAAATTCTGATATTACTCATAATGAAGGCACTAGACAGACCGAGTGATTAATGTAGGTATTAATGCAGGTTTATGAGATACAGTAGGTGCTTAAAATTCATTCTAGCTGATAACAAAAGAGCTTCTTAACAAATATATTTCCTGAAGTCTAAACTCACCCTTTCTCCATCCTCTCCAGGACCTCCAGGTGGTCCTGATGCTCCAGGTTCTCCCTACAGCAAACAAACACAGAAATTAAAGATTTTACTAGTTATAGTTAAGAGAAACACTAAATCTGTAACTATTTCTGCCTTCAAATGCCAAGCAAGCAACAATAATACCATACAGCTGTTATTTTGTAATTTTCTGAAAATAAGTTATCCAGGTTTTATTACACTTGCCTAAAATACTTATAATTATAAAGAAAACTTAGAAATACTAGTTACCACTACACTCTTTCACAACTTGATGGACCCGGGTTTAAATTCCTGGTCAAACTGTTGCCATGGATTCATGGAAAGACGATAAGATCACATTTTGATTAACAAAAATATTTCCATTAAATTTTGTTCAATTTTTTTATTGAAATGAATGAATTTTGAGACAGTAATCCACACTAGCATAACATTAAGCACAGCATCCATATTAATTACCCGGTGCTGAAATGATTAACACATTCAGAGAGACTAAAGTTTGAGGCGAGGAAAGATAATGTGTTTTGGAATGGCCATTGTCAAATATCTTTTAAATGACTTAAATAACATCTGCAAAAAATTCAATATGTTTATTTATTTATTCACTCAACAGATCCATTAGAGAGAGACATGAAGCTGAGGCCTGCACCACCTTAGGGAAAGGCTGATGGAGATCCTTTGTTCTTAAAATGTATTTATTTAATTGAATATACAAATATATAAAATTGATATAAGAATGTATATAAAACTACAAAACATTACATAAACAATAATTTCCCTCACACAGACTCTCCAGGTGTAGCAGGCTACAGCTTTTAATACCATTGCACACATTAGCAGCAGATCAGCTAGCAGTTCAAGTGCTCATGATAACAAATTGGAGCCCAAACCATGGAACTGTAGCTTGACAGTTGCACAAATAAATTTGGAGAGTGGCCAAGCAAACTAAAAAAAAAATCAGTTTGCGTATATAATTTCTTATCATTAGCCTTTATAAAATGGTTACAAAGTCATACAGAATTGATAATACATTCATAATATTAAAGATTTCCTAATAAATTAAACAAGTGTAGAAGTACTTACTCTGTGTCCTTTGTCACCAGGCAGTCCAGGCAAACCATCAAAGCCTCGGTCGCCCTGTAAGGGACATTGAACAGTAAAACAAGTTCAGAGGTGGTAAAAGATAAAGAAACACACACTAAATATGATCCTCTCAGTGAAACAGAATGAAAATTGAATGAACGTTAAACTATAGGCAAGGAGATGGATGAACAGATGCTATGGAGGTTATGAATGAACATAAAGGAAAATAAGTTTTAATTGCGAAAAATACTTTGTAATAACATTGTAGCAATATCAATTTATCTGACCCTCTGTTCTGTTATGTAGTGTACAAACAGAGTGGTTACAAAAATCATGCAAAGTTGTGCCTGAGAGTTCTTAGGTGTTCTGTGATCAATTATTTATTGAATATTCCAAAATTAGTAAATTAAGCATAACTGCACAGTTTGCAGTGATGCCTTCTAGGAAGTTTAATTGTAGTTTCTCAGAATCGCATCGCATTATGACAATGTGCTTTTTTCACTTGAGTTGCTTAAAAAAATCATAAAAAGGGGAATAACTTTATTTTGTTTTCATTGTCTAAAGACAATTTGAGCTAGAGAAAAACTGAGCAAAATCATACAAAAAAGCATGTTTATTAGTAAAATAATCTTAATTGTTGGAAGCTAACAGACAATTACAGCAGTATTGTAATTGTAATAGTGACGGATATTAGCCAAATAAATGATAATTTTCATCTATAATGAGACAAACAATTTCAGATGCTTTTTGCTAAGTATATTAAAAGAAGAACAAATTAAGCATAGACTATATGATAAAAAAATATATGTGATGTCCAACATGAAAAATATGGGATGAGATACAAAAAGCAAAGCCACTGAAGGAATTATCAACAGTATTGATATACCTTATTAATTTACTTTAGCAAATATTCAAACCAGATAATAGTAGGTAGGCATACAGTAAGAATTTACAGTCGGTAGACAGTCTACCTGTTTGAAAATGGAATGTTTAACTGAAAGCCACAACAGTGAAGTTTATTTCCTACCCCAGACTTATTTTGTGACCCAGAGTAAGTTGCTTAGCCAACAATTTTCCTAGCTGTGGGAATATGAAATCAAGTCTGTTCTTTGCTATTTATTTGTAATTTAATTTTTTAAAAGTCACAAAATAAAACTCTGTGTTTTTCTTGATTTGATTATCATTCAAAATACAAGATAAGCAGCTTTCCCTTAATCTGTGATTTAATTCTTTTATGAAAGAGGTTCTTTTACCTTGGCTCCTGACTCCCCAGGCATGCCGCGTGCCCCATCTGCTCCAGCACGTCCCTACAGAAAATAAAGTAATAACATTTTGGGAGATATGTTGAAGATTCGATTTTATAACATATAAATTATGTTCATCTTGGGTGAACATATCCTATAAGCACTAGGTGACTCTAACTACAGTATCATATCATATAACAGTATTTAATGAAAGCAATATTTTGGCTAAATATTTTTTAACACAAAGAGATGAATTAGAACTAAGTGAGTAATTCAAACAGAAAATGTCACCCAAAATGATGCTTTCTACTCACCCTTCTACCTGGTTTGCCAGGAGGACCTGAAAGGCCTTGAGGACCGCGTGGACCCTAAAATGAAAGAAGTTTGATTATTTTCCACAAAGAATATTTTAAAATTCATGTAAATTTGAAATAATTATTAAACTAAGTAGTTACCTGCGGTCCAGGGTCTCCAGACTCACCCTTCAGCCCTGTGCTGCCAGGTGTCCCCTAAAAGAAAAGCAGTGGCAAAATAATTTTATTCATTACATGTTTCTAGGTAATATTTTTAGGAAGATGACAATAATGAAACTAATGATTCTGAAATTTCACTACTTAAATTTAATTTTACTAGATAAACTTTGATCTGCAAATATGCAGTTTAGCTATTTTATATCACCATAAATATTCATAAATGCTTTTTTACTTTGATAAATTTGTGAATAAATCCACAATCCAAAGACATGCAGGCTAGGTGAATTTGATGTGGGTAAATTGACCCTAGTGTATAAGATGGACTGGCGCCCTGTCCAGGAATGGTTGCAGTGTTGTGCCAGATGACTGCTGGGTTAGGCTAGATTAACAGGTTAGGAAAATGAATGAATGGATGGATAGATACAGAAGGAAATAAAGCATTTAACTGTAATGTCCCCAAACGTCATGATCTGCTGGTTTGTTTAAGGGATAGCATGCTAGTCTCAGAGATTAAATTCAGACTGAAGATCAGCCTGATCTGGGCCTAAGGTTTGTCTGTTCATACTGTTAAAATATCTGTTAATGATCTGTCTGAAATATATGTTTGGCAATTATGTTGATTGGCGGTTAGTAGCCACCTTCCATTCTTGATTTCTCCCTGGTAACCTGCTGTGGAGCAGCTACTTTGCTCAACCTTGGTTATGAAAGTAAAGGGTATGCATCAGGATTAATCTTATCTGAGTGATAAGCATGTACAGGATAGATTTAAACAAATTAATCTTCGTCAATAACAACTAATGCTTGGGATGTGGAGTGTTAATGCAGGTGACTGAAAAGTACTGACTAGATATAGCTGAGATAGAATATATCTCTATAGGTGGTAATTACTATGGGATCAGCATTCTCAATGGTGGATTCTCTTTATCTTTGTAACCTTCATATGAGAGAAAATTTAGGGATTGAAGGGAGAAGTCAAACTGAGTTGTAAGAAAGGGTTATCTTGTTGAAATCTGTTTTTTTTTTTTTTTTTTGGTGTTTTTTGTTTTGCTCTGTATCAAACAACTACACAAAGTACTTCACCTCTTTACAGGTGGTTATGTCAGTTGTGAAAAGGGCCTATTGACTCTTTAGTCATATTGTGAGACTTTAGGTTGTGACAAACGTGTAGAAGTGTGACTGAATCAGAATGTGTTAATTATAAGATTGTCTATAGCATCATTCTCATCCAACCTAAACCCTATGCAGAATTGTCTTGTGCTGATCACCACTTAGCTAGCACCAGCATCTATAGTTTTTTGCTGGAGAAATCTGGAAAACTCCAAAAAGGCACGGAGGTTGTCCTGAAAAATTGTAGAAGATTACTCAGTTCAAGAAAAGTTCACCTGACATAAGGTTTGGACACTCTCTAATTAAAACCTCAGTAGTGGATTAGACTACAAGAGGCTAAGTCAAAAGGTTGTTCATTGAATCGCATGCCATAATCTTCCCACTGGTGAACACCAATGTTGTGTGGAGCCAACAAGTTAAAGAAAGAAGATGAGATGAGTAATGAGTTGTACCATCATGCAACTATAGCTGTGACTCATGTGAGAAAATGTGTGTGGGAGCATAGATAACAAGTTTCAAATGGCATTGACATACCTGGTGAGACAAAGTCCATTTCTATGCTTAACATTATTTTATTAACCAAGTCATATGAAAGCCATAGACCTCAAAGGCACATCTCTGGAAATTAAGAAAATGACTCGATAGTAGAAGGTAAGATCATAGCTTCCAGGCTGACATACTAGGACTGTTGTTCTCATCCAACTGCAGTTTCCAAAATGTACTGGAGTGCCTTACTGCCAGAAGTCATGGCTCACTCACAACAATGACTGACTTGTTCTTATTGACCTATAACAGCTGCCTGTAATGGAGGAGTACCTCCAGGTCTTGTTCACAGGTGAAGGTAGAGGTTATGTAGTTGAATAGTCTTTGGTTGTGGAAGGGCTATTATTGTTGCCTTAGGCAGTGATGGTGAAACTGGAGTTATGTACTCTGATGTGTCTCTTATTTTACCATACATCTCCATCCTCAGCTATGGTCAGAAGCTTTAAGTAGGACTGCATGTAAAAGTAGAGTTGTTGAGCCAACTCTCTGTTAGACCGTAAGGATTTTGATTATCTAAGAGAGCTTTGGACAACAGCTGATGTCTGTTTAGATCAAGATAAAACAAACAGCTGCAATGGTTTGGGTATCTGTTGAGTTTGATCACTAAGTGGAGCACGAGGTACAACCCACTAAGAATACACTCAGGAACAGACCATTGAAGTGATGGAAGGTTTATATCTTTCATGTCACCTGGAAAGATCTATACATTTTACAGGAAGATTTTGTAGTACTAGGGTGCTGTACCATGTTGCCTATTATGAATGTGGTGAGAAGTTAAGCAAAATTTCACCTTTTATTAGCTAACTAGAAAGATTACTGTATGCAAGCTTTTGATACAACTCAGGCCCCTTCTTCAGGCCAGACGGATTACATCTTGTCTGAAGAAGGGGTCTGAGTTGTCTCAAAAGCTTGCATATTGTAATGTTTCTAGTTAGCCAATACAAGGTGTCATTTTGCTTACTTCTCATCAGGAAGAGATTGACATTGTTAATAGGAATATAAATGCCTGCTCTGCTCTGTATTATCCATTGCCACCATGGCACTACTCAAGAAGACTTGCCATTGAAAATTTTATAGTGGCAAAGCCATTTTCAAATGTCAGCTATAATTAAATAAAAAAAAACATTCAGTATAACACATAAAGAATAATTAATATGTGCACTACTTAAATTTTAATTTTTAATTGTCTTTTTAAGGTTCTCCAAGATTTGTGGTAGCAAAAGAAAACACATTTATTTCTTTTTCTATCTTGTAAACACTCATAACGCCAGGTAGCATTTAGATGTTGAATGTGATGACCTTTTTTAAAGTTATGGTAAAATTAATGCTTACTATCTTGCATGGAAAGATAATGGTACCTCTGATTAATATGTTTCAGAAGCACCAAAACCAATTACCAAAGCGCGAGTTTTAAAGTGATGTATTGTTTATGCACCTCAAAGTGACAAGAAGAGCTAGACACCCAGTTGGTCATAGTGTGGAAAATCTTCTTGGTGTAGAAAAGTGGACAGGACAAAGAAAGAATGAACTGAATGAAATTAAAAATGTACTTGTACAAAATACTATAAATATTGATGGAATGTTTGGAAGTACTATTTTAACCATACCTATGAGATATGAAACAGAGCTGATTTAGTGCTAGCAAAGGATCTAAGAAATGTTACCTTTTCAGATTTTTGACAATTAAACTTCAGTCCTTTTATTTAGCAAATTCCTTAACTATCAGTAGAAGTTTAAACTGCAGGAAAAACAGCTGTGTCATAAAGCAGTATTATGAACTTCACTTACATATGGGTGCTGAGGTCTTTGTATGTTGAAATGAGCATCAGGTACAAGAACTTGATTCATCAACATTTATAGCAAGAGAAAAATTAAATATTAAACACAGCAGATTGAATAAAAGAACTCACCACGGGTCCTGGGCGGCCAGTGAATCCCATCGGTCCAGGAGGCCCTCTTAATGCAAGCTGTGGAGATCAAAAATACTCATCTTAACGTATTATTTAATAGTAAGAGAGGGATATCACTGCAGTATTTATTATATGCCATATTAAATATGCCTTGGAAAGGAGAATAGAGTTAATCTGAAACAAAATCAATGCTTTATCTTACAAAAAAAAAGACAGTCAAAGCAACTGGCAATGTTACAGGAAGAAAAGAACACAAAGAAAATAAAATTTCTCCGCTTTTTTACATACTGCATGATTGATATTTATACCTTAATTTATTTTTATAGTGATTGACAAGTTACTCAATCTTTACAACACAAAGCTAATTTTAATTAAACTTTTTTTAAATTCACTGTTTAGTGTAATTCTAATTGAACTAATGAGTGTCATTAAAACAAAGCTGTTTGACACGGGGGTCAGCACACTTACTCGGGCTTGTTGCAGAATGGCCTGAGCTTGAGCTTCTTGTGCTGAGACAATTGGACCCTTCTCACCAGCGCTGTTGCCAAAACGGAACTGTGGATGAAATGCAATTAGTTGATATGTTTTTATAAAATTAAAAAAGTGAAACTATTCTTCCATTTTCAGTAAACTGTAGATCAGCTTGAATTCCAATTTCTGCCCAGAAATACTAAACATTAAAAGACATCTCTGTCAGCACACACGTATGAAGAGAGAGGGCAGAAATTAAAGAAACCCTTTCTTTCTTAAGATAAGCAGGCTAGGCAATCGATGATAGCTTAATATTTTGGTAACATTTTAAAGACATGCCTACCTATAGGTTACTGCAGTAACAGTTTGAAGTAAATTCAATTGTTGTGAACCACAGAACACTCCAAACATGTTAATAAATTGACAAAAAACTTGAAAGTGAATTATGCAGGATAGCACATATACTAAAAATAGCTGGGAAACAGCTAGACAAGGCATACAATGTCACTTCATCACAGTTTAATTTGACTATTTTTTGAAAAATAAACTGTAGGCACTTATGGCAAATTGCATCCATTAACACACTGAAGTGTCTCTGTGCTGATTTGAGGTATTTCTATAGTAATGAAGTTAACAATGAAAGACATTTTCCCAACAGAATAAACTGTACTTTGCCAGTGTACTTTCTGTTTTGGTAAATGAGTAATTGTGTATACCAAAAGTTTTGGATTATTTATTTATTTATCTCAGAAATGTGTAGTTCAAACCTGTCATATGTACTCACAGGAAGCATGACAGAGCTGCCAGGAGGACCAGGTAATCCATCAGCACCAGGTAAGCCTGCACGTCCAGGAGGACCCTGAAATCAGCAACATGAACAGTTAGTTATAGGGGATGCAGAGTTGTGACACCTAACAATGAGAGCAAACTCACAAAATTGTGAAAAAGGATAAAATGAAATCCAGTACTTCTTAAAAAAGAAAATGCATTATATTTAAAATATCAACCAGTTTAACAGAACTTTTCAATCCAATATCAGCTCATGGAGGGCCAGAGCCTATCCCAGAAAAAGTAGGTGTTGGCAGGAATTGGCCTTGGGCATGGCTCCAGACCATCATAGGTGCCACTAACACATACTCACATGAGGCCAGTCTAGAGTCTCCCTAACTTGCATATCTTTGGGGAAGCAGGAGAGAAACTGGACTACTAGGAGGAAAAGCCCACACAGACAGTTGCGGCACATGCAAACTCCTCAAAGAGAAATCTAGGTGTGGATTCAAATCCAAGACACTAGATCCACGAGGCAGCAATGCTTGCTCTAATGCATTATCCTATTAGCCAGGTTGTAGAGGTAAAATAAAAATAAGTAATATTGTCATGAAAATACATTTAACATCCTGAATATTCTTACTCCTGGCATAATATAATGTACAAAATAAAATTATGCTCTGGATTTACCTTAAAATCATAAGGATGTTGGGGTAGCATTGAACTATGATAATAGAAACAGGTGAACAATTAACCCATCTCCATATTCAGAGTGGTAACCTGGCTGCCAGCATAGAAATTTGGGGGACATAAATCAGGAAGAGGGTCCAAATTGAGGCAAAAAAGAATTATGAAACCAAAGCAGGTAAATGAAGAGCTTCTCTGAAATCTTTTATCGGTAAACATGGTCCAGGGTCTGCTACATCCTATGTATTTAAAGGGTGCACAACAGGGAAACTAAATAGAGTCACCCACTTGAGAGGCTGGAAGGCAGCCATCATTATTCTTTGCAAGAGTGAAATCCTAATGGAGAAAGGTAGGGCCTGGCTAACTTTAAAAAAAAAGAGCTGATGGCTTAAACACTTAAACAGGCATCTGCCACTTAAACCAAGAAGGCTCAGAGGCTTCAGGATTTCAAGCAAAACAAAATGCTCTGCGATATTCCTAGGAATTGGTGGGCCATCCCACTGAATACTGATAAACTGATAGTGTAGAATGAGTCTAGTGTTGGTATCTGAAAAGGATAAATTGATCAAGGTTTAAAGGCCACGTAATTATAGAGAAGATAATGGGATATATGTGTGAGTGTGCTTTTTTAAGATGGCAGGAGAGTGAGACATTTCAGCCCATAGCCAGTAAGTAAATGATAGTTTACAATCAATAGCAACACATAATTCCATAAGAAAAACAAGCTCAACAGGAAAATGATATAAACACAAATTTATAGACTTGACAGTTTGTACATATATTATATGAAGTAATGATAAATAAAAGAAATGAGCATATATACGTACCCTCTCTCCGGGATCACCTACAGAGCCTGGAGGTCCTTGAGGGCCAGCAGGGCCAGGCAGACCCTATAATTCAGAAGAGCGAGTAGTAATAAACTTTTGAAATTTAAAAACAAAAGCAATGAGAGCAAAATAATATGCATTATTATTAATATTATTATTTATTAATAATATTTTGTTGAACACAACAGCATAGTGAACACCTTCAAGAATATAACGAAGTAATATTAACTCCCACCCAAGTCAAGGTAATGCGATTGTTAACTCCGTCTCCTCTTTCATTCTGCAAACCTGAGGAACAGGCATGAAAGGACAACTGAGGTCACTTCCAGAAGCAGCATGGTGGGCCCACCCCTTCTGCCCCAACAGGTCTTTAACAGCTTGTAGGTAGTCATTCTTGAACCCACATGGGAAGAGGACAGAGCTCTTTTGACAGATACAAGCCTGTTCGCCTGATGCGTAATGTCTTGTCTGTTTTTATATATATCTGTATAAAAAGATTAGCGAATTCGTGCAAGGTTTTCATGTGACATTTTCATGTAACACTCATTTTTCTTCAAAATTGTACATCATATACTATACTTCTATATATCATTTTTTCATTGTTTTTTTTTAATTGAATTTATTAATAGCAAGTAACATTCCATACAAGCAAGTCAAAATTAACAAAACTAAATTCAGTTCAACCCCCAGTCAGGAGAAGGAGAGGTAGGCCAACAGCCAGAGTAAATTTTTTTTTGTCTCTATTAGGAAAATGCAACAATGATACTCTCACGCCAATACAACCAATTTTTCACATATACGTCAAACAAAATACGTTATATAAATCAGCTCTGCTAAGGATAGAAGTAGTCTGGTTGTGTGTTAGCATTCCACAAATAAAGCCTATGTAATGGCACACGCTTATAAATTGTAAAATTGTAAAAACATTAAATTTCCAGCAAACTCATGACTGGTGATGATATAGGAGAAGTCATTTTCCTTCCACGTATTAAGTCAGATGGCAATACTTCAGCAAGTAGATTCAATAATTTTAGCATTTGCTTTAACTATAAATAAATCTCAGCACCAGAGTTTTGACCATATTGGAATATGCCTGGGGACTGATAGCTTTGTAAGTTAACGAGGGGGTGTTGTTCTGCCTTAGGAGGCCAGGGGAACACACCAGGTCAGGTCAAGTCAGGCTGGGGAGCATGCACTGGTACAGCATGTTGCCACACCCACCACACAACGGAACAGCTTGGGATCCTGGTTGGAAACCCCCCAAGCAGGCATGCGGTCCAGTCCCACCCTCCAGAAATTACCCTCTATCTGCTGCAGCCAGGTGTTACATGGCCACCCCCCTCAGGGAATTGCGACACATGGTGTAGTGCCGTAACTGACGCTTCCTCACAATGCAGGTAATGTGCCTCATTCGGGACTCCATGAGCAACCGCTCATCCAACACAAAGTCAAACCAATGGAACCCAAGGATTTTCCGGAGAGAGACAGTACCAAAGGAGTCCAGTCTTTGTCTCAGGTCACTGGATAGCATCCATGTCTCACAACCATATAGCAAGACAGGAAGCACCAGGACTCTAAAGACTTGGACCTTCGTCCTTTTGCACACACCCCTTTACAGTGACCTCATGACCCCCCATGCTCTCCCAATCCGTCTACTGACTTCATAGGAGGAGTCACCAGAGACATGCCAAGGTAAGTAAACCTCTCGAGAGGTTGACAGTTTCTCTGCAGACAGACACACTGCTGATGGCTGTGCACAAGAGGTCATTAAAGGTCTGAATCTTGGTTTTTATCCAGGACACTCGCAAGCCCGGACACTCAGACTCCTCGCTCAGTCTCTCGAGAGTCCCAGTCACAGACTCCATTGACTCACAGATCACAGCATTGTCAGCAAAGTCAAGATCTGTGAATCTTTCTTCGCCAACAGATGCCCCACAGCCTCTGGACCCCATGACCTTGCCTAACACCCAGTTCACACAAGCATTGAACAGAGTAGGAGCAAGAACACACCCCTGACGAACCCTAGAATCAACTTGGAAAAACACAGAAGTTCTGCCTCCACTCTTCACAGCACTCACAGTACCAGTGTACACGCCGGCCATGATATCCAGTAATCTTGAGGGCATATAAACATACACGGTATCAAAATGTATATACAAAATTCGGCATGTAAAAAAGACAAACCAGTTCAAACTAAAAATATTGCACTTACCGCTTGTCCTTCTGGCCCTGGAGGTCCTTCAATTAGCATACCCTAGGCAGCAAAAACGTGTGAAATTGCAATTTAATCAAACAGAATTCTGCATATATTGTAGTTTAATTAAAGTGGCCATAGTGCTATGTACTATGCTGTACTTCTTACCAGAATCCAATGGCTGCAGCAATAAAGCAATTCATAAATATATAAATTATTAACAATACAATAAAATATTAAATTAATGTACATGTACAAATACGCTGCCAAACGTTTGATTTGGAAGTTGACGTATCTAATATACATCCCTTTAGATTACTTATGTTAAAAGGAAAACGATACATTAGGCCATAACATAGCTAGGACCAAGGATCAAAATGTGTCAATAAGGTAAAATTGATAAAAGTTTAAAAAGTGTCTTATTTATCCACAAATGTATTTATGTGGTAATTACCTCAAAAATATTGTCACTCAAACATATCTGCCTAAGTAATTTCTGGATAACTGCGCACTGCATGTGTACAAAAACACACAAAGCCAGATATATTTTAAATATGCTAGATTTTTTCTTGGCTAATAGCACACCCTGACTGATAGGCTCACACGGCCCACATGGTCTGTGGTACACTACTGTTTCTGCCATGACTAAGTCAGTAGTACAAAGTTTATGGTGTTTCACTTACAGGTTCGAGCACGGCAGGCTCTCCTTTTTCTCCTTTTTCACCTCTCACCATGGCCTGAGGAAAACACACATGTAACCACAAACATGGACCAGTCAATAAAGGCAATACTTTGAATTTTAGGTCATTTGCTAGTTTATTGATTTTCCTGTTATACAATAATCTGTTCAATTATGTTTTATAGCTAAAGATAAAAACTAGTAGGACTCTCTGGTTCTCCATCAATCTCAGCTGTAATATGACTCTTCTGTATGTCAGATTTACATGAAGACAGAGCTTTATGCAATCTGTGTTTACCACCTTGTGGACATTAGCCAGCTTTACGGGTTTAAAATATATTTGTAAAAATATATTTAAAATATATTTGTAAAAATATATTTAAGATATATTTGTAAAAATATATTTTTAGGGTAAAATGGCCATTCGTTATTATTCTTTTGGTTAGCATTTTGAGAAAGCTTTACAGCAAAAATATTAGCAAATTATTAAAACACTGTCTTATGTAGCTTAAATACAATTAAAATCCTACCTGTTCAGAAAAGCAAAATCTGAAGGTATATACAGAATATTATTAAACTAAAATATTCCCACCAAAATAAAATAAAATAAGATTTGATCAAATAGAACAAAAGGAGAACAAAGCATTGGCTTACCAGTTTAGGGGATAGCCTTCCTAAAATGGCTTAACAATTAAGTACAGTACAATATATGGACACTCCAAGGAGGAACACCACTTGAAATAAGAGTAAATAATTGACTGATAACTGTCTAACTGTCACACTTCTGGACATGGTCTGTTTGACTATCAATTGAAAGGATCAGTGGCAGGCATGCTGTTTATTTTAATAGCACTTTTGTCACAACAGTCCAATACTGTGAGACATTTCATATCTATAAAGATAGTACTATAGTACTATATAGGGCAAATATACTAAATAAAAGGAATTAGTGAAACCCATGAAACTCTCTTCATCAACCAAGACAAACAATTACAGTTTGAAAGTGTAGTTTTATATCCCTGTCCACTAATATCAGACATCTGTAGGAGCCACGTTTCTAGGATGGCCTGGTTTCGTGTGTTTCTCTATTACATCTAAGAACACTAAAGGAGATGGAGATGTTCCTTGATTACATCAGATCTGAGAAATTAATATACAGTATGCCTGTCTAACTGTATTGAAGATGCTGATGGAATTGCAACCGTGCTATTGTTCTTTTTGTTACTTTCTATTTTGTTTTAGTATTTTATGTTTTCATTGCATTGTTGTTTGCAATGCATGGTCCTCATTTCTTTCAAATTATTTTCATGTTTGCTGATATACTTTATTAATATAGATTGAAGTTTCCAAATTGAGATAAAAGTTATTATCATCCCTGACTGCATACATGGTTAGAGTTCATCTGTGATTCCCAGCATATTGTACAACACCAAACCAATCCATACTACTCAAGGGAGAGTGCAAAATGGCTCCCAGAGCAACAAGGCACAGAATATACTGTAATCTAGGGCTGGGAAATACAAGCTGAATGCTGATACTTTTGTGCTATTGTTATTGGATGAGTTTGGATATTGTGATTATGTATGTGATTATTATGTATTATATATGTATTTCAAATGCATTGTTAGACGAAGATAAATCAAAGCACGGACTTGGGCCAGGAAAAGCTATCGGGCTACTAGCTCTATTTGCCTAGACATCTACTGTAAATTACTTGCACTGTCATTGCTTTTGTTTTTCACAAACTATTCAACCACATACTGAACAAGCTGTACAGTATTCAAAATATTTCCCTACTTCGTGTAAAAAAATTGCCACCTACATATTTTCTCTATGTGGGTTTCCCTTTTAATATTATCAAAAGTATGTTCATATTGTGTTAGTTTAATGTTGTGACTAGATCACATTACAAAGTAGTAAATAAATGTTATTTAAAAAGAAATCACTTCTCAAATTCTGATAATAGGTCATAGATTTTTAAATGTAACTTGTCTAACATTTGTAGGAATATTTCATTTTTATAATGGTGTTCTCAGATAGAAATAAAAACGTGTTGATCTAATGTTGAATTTTTCAAGTCAGACTATCAACATGTCATGGAGTCTCTGGGTTGGTGACAAACACCACCAGAAATGGTGTTAAGCGATGCCATTGCCACTGTCCAATACACATGAAGCTCCCCCACTCCCCCCACCCCCCATCGTCACTTACACCTCCTTCCTCGGTCTCAGCAGACAGGGCGGGGCCAATCTCAGAAGGGCCAGGCCTTTCCCCATAGTCCTTGTATGAGTAATCATACTCTTTGACACCTGGATCCACTTCGCCTGTCACATACTCCTCGGTGAACATCTCCTCGGCAGGTGCAACGACATCGGTTTTCACCTCCTCCTCTTGCTGGGAGACCAAACCAGGGTTTGAGAAAGAGAAGGAGTGAGAGAGGAGAGGCACAGGAGTCAGCCTTACCTTCCATACATGGGGAAACTGCAGCCCCAAGTAAGTGGTGCACAATCAGTGAGGAGAGCTGAGAGCAGACAGAACTGAGAGCATTGCTGTTTGTCAGTGTAGCCGTTCACTTTAAATACAAGTGACATTGGACACAGTCCGGATTAAAAAGCACAGGAGCAGTGAAAGTATGAATTAAAATTATATGAGAAAGGAATTTAGTGAAAAATAGGATGTTTGGGTGACAGACAGGGAAATCTGAAGAAGTAACATGGATATGAAAGACTGCAGGTGTGAATGGAATAAAAGAACATCCGAAGAGGCAAATGTGTATAACGATCAGACTGGATAGAATTTGAGAAAAGGAAGAAGAACTGCCTCATAAAAGTTAGTGTGGGCTACAAGCAGTACCATCATATAATGCAGCTGATGGTTTCAGATGTGTGTTCACATTAGACCAGGGAAGTGGACTGAATGACTCTGCCTACTTGTTCCTTCTTTTCTTTTAACAGTAGTAAGGAGATGAGCTTGGAGCATAGAGACAGAGTAATGTATGACAGCCTTAACCCTTTCAGGGTGACCCTTGACCCTGTCAACATGCACTGCAGAAGTTTAAAAGATGGTAAGTTAAATGAGTCTTATTATATAAGGAACAGAGCTTGAAAGAACAGGTAAAAGGTGAGACATCATATTGGACATTGGCATACTGTGACAAACTACATTTAAACCTGGAGAGATAGCCTTGACATACAATGTGCCTGTTTTCCCGCTGTACATGTGTGGGTTTCTACTTATGCTTGTGTCCATTACTCTTTTTTTTTAAAGTGTTCATGACTTTTGGGTAAATCTGATGAATCAAAAGAGCAACAGGGACCATGTGATCTACTTTTTCTGTTGAACTACACTTCAGATTTTTCCTTCCCTGAACCTCACTAGGTGCATTACAGTTAAAATTTGATCATTTTTTCATGGGTGCCAAATTCACTTCTTGGATGCACTTATACTGACTGCTAATTTTTGTTTGGATTCAGGATAATTGTACATATTAATTCAAATACTTTCATAACATGGACTCTTTAGTCAAACAGTGCTTTCATTTTATGATTCCATAACATCTTATTATCGCATTTAAACATACTTCTCAGACGTTCAACATCAGTAGACTGTTGAGAATCAGCAGAATTTCCATGCTGCAGTGGCATGAAACCTTAATTCACTGTTGGTGTCGACGCAATACCACTATAACATAACAAAACACAGTGTTACTAATGTAAATATGTCCTAAAACAAGATTAAATGTGTGCTTAATGTACATTTCAATTCACTGCTAATATTTAGGGCACTGCGGCCTATGGGGTAAGGAGCTGGACAGCCAATCACAAGGTTCCTTTTCATTTAGATGTTTACCTTGACTGTGCCCCATATTAAACATAATACATTATACTCAAACTTGTCTAATCTAATTTGGAATCACAATCGGCCAGAGACTATCCCTGCAGCATCAAACTAAAGGCAGGAACTAAATCCGGAAGGACAACAGTCCATTGCAAAATACCTTCATATGCACACCCACACTCACACTCACACATAGAAGGCCAGTCCAGAATCACCAATTAACGTAAAACTTAAATCTTTGGGACATAAGAGAAAAACACATGTAGAAATGGGCAGAACATGGACCTTACATACAGACAGAGACTGGTTGTGGGATTCAGACCTAGGACTCGGTATCTGTGTGACAACATTGCCAAACCATGTATAAAAAATACATATACAGTATAAACAAGGTTTTATAAAGTGTATTGAGATGTTCAGTATATAAAGGCTCTACATTTAATAAAGATACGGCCTCTGTTTTATTTAGACAAAGACCTTAATTAACACTGTAAATATATCTAATAGTCATTCAATTGAATTTTCTCCAACTAGCATTAGAAATCACCAATTAATGTGAAAATGTGTGTGTAGTGTTACTACATTCAATGTACAAGAGTGTAAAGAGTTTAAAGGACAGACCAACTCATCCACATTCATTCCATACCCTGCACCTGCAGAAACTGGAACTCCACACACCACTCTATGTTGTCACAGCTTAGTAGGACCCTGCCCTGAAAACTAGTGAAGAGGCAATGTAATAAGCCAGAATGGTAGGCGTTTGATGCTTGTGGAAACTGCTCTAACATTTATATAAGCTTATCTGTTGCACAGCCATTTTTTGATTTTCGCATTTTTCTATTGCTTACTTGAATGGAAAGCTTACAAAGGAACTTTTTATTAACACAGCCAAATTGTGCTTATGTACTGTATATCTTGTGATAAACTGTGCTATATTGCAGTTTAGCTTCCTTCTTTTTCCTCTTACTGCTTGTTAATACCTTAGGATTGTATCTGCAACTATGGAAATAGACGGTTAATGAATAATATTGTCAGAAATTGTTGTTTAACATACAAATGATACCTAAGTAATTCTCGCTATTTTTATATTAAGTGTGATAATAATTATCATATAAATCTATAAGCCTAATCGATATTAATTCATTGTGAATACTGCGGTGTATTGATGGGGCTCAAACCGAACAAGCAAATAAAGAATGAGAGGAGTGAACAGAAATATGGACTGTTGATATTAATAAAAACAAAACCAAAAAGAGACAAACAGCAGTGGTCAGTTTCATGCTTTCACAACTCCTCGTGATTGAGCATGCTATCTTACTATTTAATTCATGTAATTCATTATTATTGTTAATTATTGTATTTATACAATACTTGATTTATGACTTGAAATCTTTCCCTTGAGAGGCAGAACCAATTTCTGGTTGAGCTTTTCATGAGTCTCATGACTTTGGTTATTACAATATTATCAGATATGTTGTGCTTAAAATTAGTACCATTGAATGATTATGGGATTTTAAATTACTTAAATATTGCATAAGAAAAGGAAGATGAATATTTAATTGATATTTAAATGTTTAAATTAATGTTTTGGTCATGCACTATGATTTATGTTATATAACAAACTTAATTTTATAATCAGTAGAATATACATGCAATTATAAACCTGTTTAAGGGTTTATAAAAATCTGCCATCAATTGTAATAACCAAATGGTAGCTACTGTAGAGCTTATTTCTAGTCTTTCATCTTTAATGTTGTGAATCCTGTAGAGAATTCAACATCTATTCTATTAAGGGAAAGATTTTTTAGCTGATGCTCAATTACAGACAGTCTTCATTTGGATTCAGCATCAGTCCAAGCCAGTACTTACTTAAGAGAGACCACCCCATTGCTGGGGCTTCATGTCTGTCAGATGCTGTAAACACAGTAATGCTGTGCATCCACCGCACTCACCTTACCAGAAAACACCATCATCACTCAGTAATTTTATTAATAATACAGTAATAATTTAGTAAAAGCATGTTTTACATTTGCCACAATCAAAAAATACTTACTAATTACTGCAGTCCAACTGCCAAGCACATTTTACCATATCCCAATATTCATTGGGCTGCCCATCCTTTTTCCTATTTTAATAAAACTTTAACGCACTTAATGTTTTTAGTCTTCCCAAAGCTCTCAGGTCTTTGAGCCTGAATGATCATTTTTTACAATGTGATCCAGAGATGCAGGGCCTGTTTCCCCCCACTATTCCCCCATGCTGTAACTCTGTTTATTCTCTTTTGCTCATTTGTTTTAAACATGCACTTGTAAGGTTGTAGTTAATAATCTGGTCTTGAAACCTTTCAGGTCCAGTCTGTACTACCCATGCTGAACCTGCATAGACTCACGCTGCATCCTGATTGTCACTATAAATAACAACTGGTTTTCAAATGACTTACAATACTCGTTCTAATAAGTATCAGCTCTTGAACACACCGAGAAAGAATTAAACTTTCTTTGTTACTCCTTAGTAACCTTGGTAGGTATTTTAAACATGTATTCTCTTTTTGTTGATATCATGCACATGCTTGCTGGTTCCATGCCAGTTTACCTCAACAGCGGGAGGCGGTGCTGACTTGCCCTCTTCTGTGGGCTCAACGACATTCTTCTCTGACTCTGCCACTGCCTCCGGCTCCTCCTCTAAGGTATAATAATACTCCTCCACTGCCGGTTCAGGCGTGTGCTCTGGCTCAGCAGGGACATAACCTGCCTCAGTTGGTGCCAGGGCCACATCCTGATGGATATGAGTAAGCAGGGTTGGATGGAATGATTGAGGAAGACAGAAGCATTAGTGATGCAGTTAAGATTAATCAAGTTAACTAAAGCAAAGCTGAGGTTCAAAGCAGGAATTTCCTCTTCAGTTTGAATGAGTAGGCTTTGTTTCCCTGATTTTCTTTGCGACCTGATGCTGTACATAGAAATCTTATCTGCTAACAAAATTGAGTTTTGTTTTACATTGGAAAATTAAATAAAGGCAAATTTAAAACATATTATAAACTAAATAAATGTTATTATATATTAATTGTAACTAAAAACCTATGGTTCTCATTTAAAAAATAAGATGGCTGAAGATTTTGATGTAAAAAAATATCTCTAATTTTACTGATTAAATATGTGGCAATATAAGGAAAGTGTTATCCAGTTAAAATACATTTTGCCTACTTATTGTTTAACTAAGAATGCAACTTTCAATGTTTAGACATACAGTAATGTGGTATGGATACAAAGGTCTTTATGATAAGAAATTGAAATAATTTGCACACAAGCTGTGTCAACCTTCATACTCTAAAACACAAATGTCCTATTTGTTATTAAATTAACAAAAAGTTAAAACAAGTGCAGTCAATTTTTGTGAACCACAATCTTCTGTTACATATGCTGCATCATAAAGTAAGTTTGGTATCTCTGATTGATTTCTATTTTAAGTCCAAATTTTACAGTTAACCGCTTGTGAAATTATTGATTGATACTCTGAAATAAAATACATTTTTACTGAGATACCACAGGGCTTCTTATTCTTCAAAGCATAGAGTCAAACTTCAGGGAAGTCACACTACTGTTCAAACTGGAGAGGAAATGGCATGAGATCATTTTTAAAGGTTTCTTTTCACCAAACCAAAACTTTACAACATCCAGTTATTCCCATCAGGTCTTAAGAGTAAACGTAAGAGATAACTTGGATGCCATGATTATAACTACTCAACATAAGAAAAGACACATTCAGTTTGAATTTTTTGTCTGGTTTGGTTAGGCTAAATGTTTTCTAACAATCCAATAGTTTAACATGAATGAAACAAGACTTCTACAAAAAGTAAAAGAGGGAGAGAGAAAGATGAACAGACATCCTGAATGGAAAAGACTAAGACATACAAATATAATCAGATGGAGAGCCATGTTAAAAAAAAAACTCCTTATCAGTCGTATGGATGTGGTGATCTCTTTAGTAAAGATTAGGGTATTGTAATTAAAAAAACAACTATTAGAAAGAACTCTCATTAGTTAGTCACATGGTATGGTCTTATTTGCTGTAATGAATACTGGGATCAAGCCTTGTTTTCAAGCAGTACAATTATGTACATTTCCCCCTCCTGCATTCAATGATGAATAATAAAATAGTGTAATTTCATGCTATATTACTCTATCGACTGAAATAATGAGCTGTCATGCTAGGTTTTTTAAGAATGTGCTAACGTGGATGAATCACCTTCAATTTAACTGAACAAGAAATTTAGAAAATTCACAGATCCATTTGTCATTTTAGGTAGGATATGGTTCTTCAGCTCTAAAAATTCAAAAAAATTGTGCTAAGTTCAGGCAGTAGTGATTGTGACAAGTGGAGCCTTGAAAGTGGCCCATCCACTCTAAATTGAAGTCTTCCATTGCTTGGCTGCTGCTGATTTTTACCATTAAAATGAACAAGTATTCTGACTAGTCCTTATTAGTTATTACTAGTCCTTAGTAATTATTAACTAGTCCTTAGTAGTTTATTTCTCAAAAGCCATGTCAGTTATTTTACTTGCAATCATAATGAAACCATACCTCCTGTTTCTCACTCCAGAGTAACAAACAGATTTGAGAAAACATAATTTCTAAGACCCTCTTTAGCTTCCAGAAGTCAAGAAGATGATTTTCATTACTGGATGGTGAGTGTCAGAGACAATACTGTATACTGCACAACACATTAACAGGGTACTTGGAACTCACAGCTCTTCGTTGTCATTTTGGCATGTCTGGGGTTGAAATCGGTATCTCAGTTGGCATTCTTTCTAAATAAGCTTCATGAATGGTTAATACAAAATCGCAAAGTTTCACATGAATGGAATATTCCTTTTACTTGACTTTAAAATGAACATTAAATACACATCCATACAAGACCCAAAAGTGTTTACTAATGACTGTTTGTTTTTTTTTTAACTGGCCTCCAGAAGCAGAAAGCAGATGTTATTCTTAAGTGAGCCCACAATATATTGAGTTGTTTTCATCAAACTATCAATATACTGCTTGAGCAGAACTTTGTGAATCTTGTTTTCATTCAAAGCTTTATAATCGTGACACAAGAAGAAGACAGTACTGTGACCTTTTATACTTAATGATTTTCACGTCAGTTCTCTTTGAATAGACCATTTTGGGCATTTTCATGGGTGGGTTACAGGGGATCTTATCACAGATGCTTGCCAGTCCCTGGGGCGGTGAGTGAACTTGATTTAACAGTTCATACAGAGCTGCACCAAAGAAGCCATGTAAGATTAAGAAACAGAAAAAACAAACTTTCTGGATGATTTAGGAATAAAATTTGCTACCATTAAAATAAGCAAGTGCTAATGACAAAATGACAGGTAGCTTATTTCGAAACCAGTACCTAACAAGTGACCTGAGTGGCTTCCTCAGAGCAGCTCTGTATGAATGCTAGAATTGACGGGAATCATTTGGCAAGATCTGGATAGCGATGTTTCATGTCTACCTGTTGATAACCGTTGGTTGTCTTCTTCTTAATTTTAGCACCAGTGGCAGCTGCCTGTGCTTTTTTAGGTGGCGCCTTACTGATGGAGTTTTTCACAGTTGCCACTTTGACCTTGGGAGTCTTGGTTGTGGCGGGTTTCGTTGGAGAGGGCTTAGGAGTGGCATTCTTGGCAGGGGGGGACTTGTTGCTGTTGTTGCTCTTGTTGTTGTTGTTAGATTTCTGGTTGCTGCCATTCTGTTTACCATTGCCATTAGCCCCAGCAGATTTAGGCTTGGGTTTAGCCGACTCCTTGTTACCATTTGTAGGTTTAGCTTTCTGTGGGAGTCAAAGCAAGAGGAAGGAAGCACCAAGACAGAATGGACAGATAAACAGACAGACAGACAGACAGAGACATAATGATGAGAATAGATGATGATGATCGATGTGTGATACACAATAACTGAAAGGTGACTAGGCACTTGCATTGGAGGACCATCTGCTGAAGGAGCTGAAATAAGTGTTGTTTAAAAATAAGGTCATTATATCTTGGATGATGAATAACCAGTGTAAGTCAAAAGCCAATCATTTTTGTCTAAAGAGACTGAGACACATGGCTAAGTGCAAATAAAAACAAAGTCCCTCCATTATATCACTCCTTTAGCAGATGCATCACCGCCCAATGCAGGGCCTGCAGTCAGGCATTAAGAAGACTTCATGAAGAAGCATGACCAATGAAAGATGACAACCATGAAATGACTCAACTGTGAACTAGAAACTGAACAGCAGTAGATGTTGGAGTTTAGTGAAGCAGTGGCTCAACATTCTGAAGCAAACACAAATAAAAATGATTTCATCTGAATTTGGTTCACCACGTACAACAATTATAGAATGACTAGAGTAGCGTTAAATAAGGCTGTGTTGTACACCAATGTAAAAAAATCTTGTGGTTAGGTATTCTAAAATGTAAAATGGTTACTGGATATATTATTATTTCACCAATTAAGGAAATACATTTGTTTTATTTTATATTTTAATATCTGAATAAATTAGATAAGCCCTATATTATTGTTATCTACTGTAATTTGTACATATATTTCATCTGTGGGAAGTAAAATGTGGCATGCATATTTTGTGTGTGCGTTTTTCCAGTTGAGCCATCACCGTCACCAAACTCCTTTATTTTTCCTCCATTTGTCCCTCTCTCCTCTCCTCAAGACCAAAGCTTCCTTGTTACCTGCTTAGTAGTGCTGGCGGCCCCCTCTTTGGATGGGGAAGGCACAGCCGTTGAGGTCACTAGCATGGGGTTTTCTGAGGTCTCGTCATAGTAAGGGTATTCATAATACTCCGTCTCTTCATCAAAGTACTGGAAAATGGCAGAAAGAGCAAAGAAATGCATAGACAAAGACAGAGAAGCCATTACAGCAGGCAGTGAAAAATTAAGAGATTTTTCAGTTAAAATTTTTGGGATTGGGAAGGTTTAGTCCTAATGTTACTGTGAATTGTAAAATGGTCAAAACAGCTTTATTTTTCCATAATAAAATAACCAGATCAAGGGAAACAGATGGCTTTTAAAGGATGAAAGGAAATCTCTTAATTTATAATCCATTGGAAGCACAGCATGGTAACCTGGACGCTCACTCTGCAGTTTTAAATACAGTATAGAGTTTGACAGGATGAGTCAAAGAAAAAGACTAAAGAAAAAGGGAAAGACGAAATTGTGAATGAGTACATACAACACGGGCAGCAGCTAATAAAATAATGCAGTACCTCATCCAGTGCTGTACGCACATTTTTCCAGCCTGCCCTTGTATTAGCGTAATTGTTTAATATGGCTATATTAAATATATAAACTGAACTGCTGAATACAGATTAGCCTGCTCACTGATTTTATGTGACATGAATGCGGACCTTAATACAAAGTATGAGAGTCGAGGGTATGAATAAACTCAGTGATTGATAAGCAAATCAGAGTATCAAAGTACATTTTGACTTAAAGGTCATCTAACTCAAATTGTGTTTTGTAATATTTTACTGCCACTAAATGTAAACTTAGCTCAGCTTTTTAAAACTAGCTGATAAAAAACAGGTAAAAGGAACGAGAGCACATGGTCAGTGTCTTGTTGTCATGCTTTCAAAATGTCCATTTAGTTCTCAAATATTCTTACAAAATACAGCTTTATAAATGTACATAGGCACAGCACTAAAAACAAGTAGATTTTAATCAAAAGGTAATTCAAAATATAAATGGTTTCAAGAGGTGCAGCAGAATTTCACATCCCTATTTTGCTGCTATTGTTCAGTCAGATTTTTTTTTATTATACTTCCAGATTTACAGAAAAATACTAAGGCTTAAAATTCTGCAAAAGTGACACTGTAATCTAGAAACTTTATTGTAGATTTTTTCATATTTAACTACACCATGTTATATCACTACTGTATGTCATGTCTTAAAGGTCTAATGCAAATCCTTATTAGTCACTTTATATTTCCATTGCTTATCTGCTATACATTTTCCAATTCTTTAGTAATACATTTTGTGTTTTTTGTTGTTATTCTGGTTCTTTTTATACTTAATAATGCAATGGGAAATGTCACAGCTCCCAGGTGTGGACTGCATGAGAAACGTGAGCATGTGGAGGTCTGATGCCATGAAAGTTAAGCCATTTTCTTTTACTTGGCTCTTTCTGCTGATAATTTGTATTACAGAAAGTGAAATTCTGTTGTGAGGTTCTGGTTGTCTTCATGTGGCCACAGCACCACTCACCACTGACATTTCATGCCTGCCCTTGCAGCTTGTGCTTGTTTAAGTATCTTATCAGTGGTGCCATACTTAATTAGCTGAGGACATTTTATAAAAAGAGTTTGGTCAAAAGGGAAAAGAGATTTACAAAAAAGGCTTAGCTGGATTTTTATTTTTCTGGTTACCTTAACTTTGTATTTTTATTAAATTTAAAAGTTCCAAACGCAGTTCCAGATTTCGAAATAGTTAAATAAAAGTAAAAAACAAGCAGAAACCGCAGTTTTCTGTTTTCCTTGTTTTATCGCAATAATCCATAAACCTGTTCATTGTCAGATCCCATTTATTTCTATTAATGTAAGGCAAATTTCAGCAGCATCATGATTTAAAACTTAGCCTTCTTTAAATGAATGGCAGTGAACACTGTTTAAAATGGCTTTGTGTGTTTTCTGATCATTTTTATACAGGAAAAGATGTTGGAGCATGCAAGAACATTTATATGACCAGAGCTTATTCAATGTAGTTTATAAAATGTATATTTACAATTGATTAAATTATGGGTTGTACTGTGATGCTAGTGAGGCACGGACTCATCTAACAGAATACCATTCATTATAATCATTGATATTCAGGGCTTAAAAATGATTGTATTTCTTTTCCATGTTCTGTTAAAAGAGCACTGTGTTCTGGTGTGCATGGCTACTGTTTTATAATTTCCAATTTCAGCCATTTAAGGTGTTGCCAGGTTGTTATCTTTGCAGTCTCATAGATCTGCAATCATGGGCTGGGAATGCTGAACCCTGTTGTTGTCTGTGTTGAGTCTCCACATTTTTCCCATGACAGTGTGGCTTTTTTTCCCACAACCCCAAAGATGGACCTGTAAATTTAACTGTTAATTAAAGTTCACCCAATGTGAGTTTGTGCATCAGTGGGTCCTGCGATGGGCTGGAGTTTCTGCCTTACAGCCCCCAAACTTCAATTTGATGAAGCAGGTTTGAGAATTTCTTGTTTATAAATGTATGAATGATTTCTGTGGTATATGTGAATTAAATCTTCCTGACTTAAAATGATACAGGTTTGGGTAAAAAGATTTACTGATGTCTACCCTTACACTTTGCCTACACATCTTGTGCCAGTTGTCTGCTAGAATAGGCACAGCTTAGCCCAAAGCCTGATGTTCACCCAGCTAAAAGTTCTGCCCATTGGTTTAAAGGTCTTTAACCGTACCTCTCTGTGAAGTCTGAGGGCTGGGTGTGCCTTTCAACACAATCACATGAAAAAGTTGACTAACTAATAAATTTACAAAATGTGTAAGTGAGGGTCTCTGAAAAAGACATTTGAAATTTGAAAATAGGGGAAGTGTTACTCAGTGCTAATTAGACATTTTATTTTAAGAAAGTATACCCAACGATGGAAGAAGTGTTTGCAAAATGACAGGAATATAATGTATTTTAATTTAGGCTAAAACAATGTAGTTAATTTTACCTCAGGCAGGAAGACCCTTACATGCTGGTTCTCTTTTTTATTCTCATTATTATCCTTAGATAGCATCACTGAGTTGAGCACCCAATTTTTTTTTTTTACAGTGCTGAACTTAAACGTCATAATCAGAGTCATTCTCAGATATTCCTAAACCAAGGAAGGTTGAGGCGATTATTTGTTGCTTTTTCTTTTTAACATAAGTTTAAACAAAATGATGTCACACTGTATCCACATCCCCTAGGGGTTAGATACAAATATGTTCCACTAGGCCACTACACTTATTTAAGTAAACTGAGTTACTGAGTGGATTGTAAGCAGACATTTATCTCGCCAATAAGGCCTCTGTCTAACCATAGCCTCTGTAACGGCCCTCTGTAATTGACCAGGTCTCTCATATGCACTTTGTATCTATCAGCAGCTTCTATTTGTATGCACCTTGTAGCTCTTTGAAGGCATTTTAACCATTTGCAGGTGTATTTAAACAGCATTCTGAGTGTCGGCCTTTGCTCATTCACGATATCTCTCCTTTGCTTTATTTCATTGCGTTTTACTCAGTATTTATTTTCAGGGTTAATTCATCTCAGGTGTATTCATTTTGCTAAAATTTGAACAAAAAGGTGGTTAAGATGAAATAAAAAAAAACACTTTGCTGCCCCAATATAAGCTGGAGTATTTTTCAGTTTCTTTGTTACACCTATCCTGATGAAGGGGCCTTAGCTGCCTCGAAAGCTTGCATTTGTAATCTATTTAGTTAGCCAATAAATGGTGTCATTTCACCCTACTTTCTTCAGTATTTAGGTGATTATTGACTCATTCAGTTTTCTATGAAATTGTATTGCCCACCTACTACTTGCATGTTCATATTTATTGTCTTTCCTGTCAGTGATTGCATAATGTTTTTTCCCTTTCCATTTTCACCATTCCATTTTAAACCTCAGGCTTTATAAATATGAATTTATATTTAAATTACTCTATAGTTTTCTTTCATTCTGTCAAGCAGAAACAGGTCCTCCACGCTCTCAAACATTCTCATTCCAAAAACTGATTCATTGTGAGAGACAAACTTGAAGTGCACCTGTTTTGGACGTGATGGAAATCTCTTGATATTTATCAAGTTAAATGCCATCACTGTATAACAGAAGATTTGGAGTCGCCAATTCTACAAGCAGAGATGGATTCTGCTTAAGAGTGAATACATTTGGGGGAAATAATTCTTAAGATGACTTTTTAAAACTTAAGTGTTTAAAAGAAATGAATTGTATTCTTTGCATAATCTTAATTTCCATCATTCATCCGTCCGTTTACTGAGGCAGGCACTGAAGTTTAATTCTTTTATGTAGGGAGCATTTTAACACACTCACCAACAGACGGACCTATGTATACTGTAGGTGCTTATTTCAGCACTAGGGACATGTTCACTGATCGTGTCCTTCAGTATTTGTGTCTGACAGTCAGTTACTCTGTTCCTTGCACAGCTTTTTCTTACCATCCTAAAGAACTATTAGAAGCTTTTACTGACCTCTAGTGACTGAATATCATGTTAAACACATTTTCGGCATTTCAGTGTCTGTCAGGTGTATCGGTGTTTTTGTCCCTGCAGGCATTTCCATGACATTTTTGACTTTTGATATTCAGAATCTTATGATTAGGGAAGCTTTATGTGCAAATTAGATATGACGGTATAATCCACATATTTCTGTTGTATAAATTTCAGCAAAGAAAAAATAATAATTTTAGGCGTTTAGTGTGCATTATTGGTAAATAACAAGCAACTAATCAAATAAAGTATTATTCTGCTATTATTATGTTATATTCATAAGCACAATCTACCAATGTAAATAAAATAAGCTAGAATTCTATGTAACATAGCATTATAATATTCTCAATCTGAAGAATCCAATTTAGGGACTTTGAGGGCCACACAGAAGAAAACATCCCTGAACTGAAAGCCAGTGTTCTGCATGCCAAACTATTATTTTTGTTTATATAGATTTTAATAGCTATGATGTTTACTTGCTTTTTTGTGGAATCTATTCTCTTTCTTTAGAATATTTCTTTTTCATGTATATTCAGCTAAGTCCTGAAAAAATCTGTTCCAGGAGGATTTAAAGTATCGTGACAGTTAACTGCCAGTGAATTGATCTTTTCTTTGTGCCATTTTAACATAATTTAATAAGCTCTGAACAGCAGCAGACCAGGATTCTATAAAAGAAGGTTACATCGAGCTAAGACATAAGGACAACTATGTAAGTAAAAAAGAAATAAACATTCATAAAAAGGCAAGTCATATAGTATAACACAAGAGTTTCAGTCACACCATGTCCATATAGAAATACATGAATAAAGACTGTAAAGTACAGAAGGATATAATACAGAAAGAGATGAAGGAAGATACTCTAATGTGAGCTGATCCTTAAAGCTTCAAATTCTCCAGAGTGGTCCAGGTTAGCCATTGCAGTACAACTGAGTGAATTTAGTAAGCCAATCTGTGTTTATCTCTGAAACATAGAGGTGTTTAAATACAGACAGAAGAATCTGAACATGTCAGCCATAACCAAAGATAAAGCACAGATTGTGATGGGTGAGCCAATGGATTATTTCGGTTGCTTCATTAAAGAAAAAAAAGGAATCAAGCACAGATGCTCATAGGCTTATACATTTAATTCTTGTATTAGAACTAAAAGCTCAGTTCAACAGACAAAATAAATTAAGTCAGCCAAGCCCTAAATGGGAAATACTGTTGAAACAACTGACCAGTTAGAACAGATGTAAGCACTTTCAGAAAAGGCATGGCTAACATGAGATGCAGAGTTCACAAGGCCTAGAAACTAACAGCTGACTATCCCAGGATTCTCAACTAATGATTTTACTGTACAGTTGCTCTTCAACGTTATAGAGTTTCCAAGCTTTCAAGCTCACTCTTGAGGCTTTAGCACCACTAGTGGATTACATAGCTTAGCTTTAAGTTCAGTCATGTTGTGCTTATCCCTTTTCACAAGCATTCAATCTCAAGAGAAGGTGACTTTTAGTAGAGCAGTGCAGTGAGACGGACATGCTACGTCTAACATGTATTATGAGAAAGTGGGCTCCTCCTTCTCCATAATGCATTTAGAGAAAGATGTCCATCAGGTAAGAAAAAAAGCTTGGCTTTACTTTGATGACTTCATACAATGTCAAGACCTCCATTACACTTGGAATTTAATTCTGCAATAATGCATTACACATGAAAAACACTAGAGGGCATTATTTCACAAGTTAAAGACACGTAATGACATACACCAGGGTGTCTAACTCTATCGGAGGACCACAGCGGCTGCAGGGTTTCCTTCTAACCCTTTTCTTAATTAGTGTCCAGTTTTACTGCTAATTAACTTCTTTTGTCATCATTTTAATTGACTTGTTATTTAAGACTCATACCTACTACTTAGCAGCCAAACAATAATGAGCCAATACATGAGCAGCAAACCTGTGTCCGCCATACAATATCTAAAAGTTAAGAAAGGTGAAGGTCTCAGTAATGTTGATCTGCACAGGTCCAAAAACATTTTACACTATTCTTGGAGAAAAGAAAATCAACAGTTTGGGAAATGTCTGCTGTGGCAGAATGAGAGCACCAACAAGCCATGGAATTAAATAACATGTT
The DNA here is from genome assembly GCA_026402145.1 of Polypterus bichir lapradei. NCBI lineage: Eukaryota > Metazoa > Chordata > Cladistia > Polypteriformes > Polypteridae > Polypterus > Polypterus bichir. The sequence continues at coordinate 43,055,066 of JANRMT010062796.1, forward strand.
TAGTTAACAACAAGAATCTGGCTTCTAATTAAGAAACTAGTAAATGAGTGAAATTAGTTGGAGCTTGAGGCCCTTACTTATCTGATCATCTGTTGGCTCACTTCACAGCTCATTTCTGTTTGGCTGGCATTTAATTTAGAGAAATAAAATGGAGAGAAAAGAAGCAGAAATTGGTCACTGATCAAGAAGGAGGCAGGAAGGGTAACCTGCAGCCACTGCAGTCTGGGGGTCCTCCCGGATCAGAGTTGGACACCCCTGAATTCATCATGGAAGGCCACTGCTGCTCTAATTGATATCATTAAAATGTGTAATACATGAAAAACATTAATGGTACTCTTTTACATTTTAGGTAATGCAAAATTAAAACACAGTTAGTGAAAGTAATTCACAGTCTTAATTTACTTCACTTTTCTATGAAAATGAAGTAACTTCAGAATTTTAATCATGGTTGTATGACAGAAGTCTTAATAACTGACTGATAGCTGATGAGCAACAGTTTAATGAGCCTGGAAAAATACCATACCATTTTTTTTTTGTATAATTTCACATGAAGTGCAAGAAAACATCAAAATAAACAATGTGATAAAAACAAATGTGGGAATCTGTCAACAGCAAAAAGACTACAAAAATGTCCAGATGTTTAAAAATAAAATGACAGGAAACTGGGTAAGTTATTGATGTTGCTGTTTTACCTTGTAATAATAATAATGTGAATATTTTTGTAGTTAATTTGTGTTTCGTATATTGCATTTTATTTCATAATGTTTCGTTTTTTATAAATGCTATTCTGTATTTTACTTTAACTGTAATCTGTAACTGAGAACAGTGTTGTGAGCTGGTGTATGGGAAGTAATGAAGGATCCTACTTTTCCACCCCTCCATTAAGTTTCACAGCATACTCCTTCAACTGTGGGGAGTCTGTCCTGGCAGCAGTAGGGCTAAGCAGGAGCAAATCCCAGATGTGACGCCAGTCTATTGCTCACAAATTCACTGAGCCAATTTCCAGTCACCATTTAAACTAAACTGAACGTGTCTGAGATTTGAGAGGAAACAGGAGTACATACTCTTAAGCATCACTGAAAAAGGTGATTTTACTGTAAAGATGGTTGATTGCTGTACAGTGTATTAAAATCTGCTTATGACTGGTCACTAGGCAGCTTCTTGGATTAACCACTTTTTAATGTAATACCTTTTTTGAAGCAGGTGAACTTTGATCATTATACTGTACTGCTTACTAGTGTCCATTGTCTTAGTGAAGCCTTCTGTCCCCTTAATGCCAGTTGTTTTCACCTTACTTGATTCAGCATGGCTTTATTTTTTGAAGTATTTTTCATGCAACATTGTCTCAGTAAAGAGTTTTATGAGTGGTTTGAATGGGGCACGGTGTGTGACTAAATGTGTGAAGTCCTGATTGTAGCAGTCACTTGAGGGTATGTGGTCTGAACTCTTCATTGACTTATTCTTCTTGTTCTTAACTATGCAAAATGAAAATGACTTTCAGCATGTGGAATAAAGTTCTGCACCGATCTTCATTTTAGGTATTTTTCATTTTTTTCATTTCTAATAGTAATGACTGTAAAATGCACTAAATAACTGTATTTATATTTACAGTAAATAGATTCTGCATCAGTAATCAATTCTGGTCAACAAACGTTCTGACTTTATTGTGCTGGGATAAAGCTAATTTAATGTTTGTCTCAACTGTGAATTAAATACTTTTGTAAGGCTGTCTACATCAATACTTTAAATATTATTAACACAACAGGGCTACTTGGATGCACAGTGATCTGCTACTTCAAAGTTGCATTCAAGTTCTAGATATGACCTGCAAGGAGTTTGCATGTCCCCTCTGAATTTTATATGATGCGACAGTTTCCTCTCATATCCCAAAGATATTTGTATTAGGCCCAAGTCAAAGTGTTTGAGTGTGTGTGCATTAGTGTGCCCTGAGCTGAACTGGCGCCCCATCTGCAGTCGCTTTATGTTTGGGTTTTGATTCTAGTAGACAGAGCCCAGCTCTAAAATTGATCTGAGTGTTCACAGAAAATGAAGAACTGAATGGAACTAAATTAAATTCTAAAGTGATACACTTTTAATCAACATACTATCTGTTCAAAGATGGAAACGTTACTATAGAGGATGGATGGATGCTATAAAGTCATTCAGTGAGGGGGGAAAGTATTGTAAATTAAAGTAATACCATTGCAAATAAAAAAATAATCTGCAACGATACTGAAAATGTTATGTATTATAAATTAAATGAAAAAATGAAAGTATTAGTTCATTTGGTAACACTTTAGTTTAGATATTGCAAAAATACATGTGTTACTCATTTACTCTTAAGCAACAAGACCTTACCTAACACTTCCTTGGGTCTTCATAGCACTTATAAAGCATCAGTAAAGTGTTGATTCATCTCTGCAATGTGACCGACTAACAAAACATCACTTTGGAGTGCTCTGAGGTGGCTTAACTGAGACACATTTCTCTTGATGTTACATATTTAGTAAAAGTAAATCCTTAATATTAATAAATCATTTTACCATCATGTCGATATGCCACACTGAACAGAGATGAATAACCAACCTACTGAGGTTTTATAAGTGATATGAAGACCAAGAGAAGCCTTTGTTAAGGTCTTGTTACATAAGAGTAAATGAATAATTAATGTATTTTTGCAGTACCTAAACTAAAGCAAATTCTTGTAAATTCTTGATGGCACTAATACTTAAGTTGGTAAGCGTAGCCCCAAGGGGATGGGATGAGTCCCACTGGAGGCCAGTGAATCATGTTTGATATGTCAAGTCTAGTAAACTTAGCAAATATAATAAACCTAAATAAATGCCAGAATTTCCAAACAAGTGTTTGAGCCATCAAGTCACATTAATCGGCTTGAATTGAAATAAGGGAAAAGTTGCAAAATAACAGAAATTTAATACACAATTGAAAGTGAAGTAAACTGAAATAATCCCCTGCTTTATATTTTATTAGACTTTCTTTTCAACAGCGTTTAGATTTCCAATATGCTGTACACATGAAATTAACTTCTATAGCGGATGTACATATGTAAAGAATAATTTTATCTTATTTTGGCTGCTCTGACATTAAAAACAATGTATGGGGAAAGAAGGTCAATGCTAATATTTAAAAAAATAAAATCATATCATTATAATGATTTGGTAATTAAGTTATATATAGAAATGCTCTGTTCCAATCAGTTGAAATCAACTTGCCTACTCTGACCCCAAACCTTGACTGTTTAGTAGAGAGGGTCTGATTCGTGGCTGTAGTGCATAACTTGTGTAAAGACGGTGCTTTGTGTGTCTCAAGTTGCTTTGCTGCCATATTGTGGCACATTATAGGTTTATATACAGCTATAGTACATACAAGCATTTTATGATGGCATATTACATACAGTAAAAAAAAAGAAAATACATGCTGGATAGCAGTGTATCTTTCATTTTCACTCTTTTTAAGCTTAATTAAGATTTTCTAATAATTTAACTGTGCAATGTAAGCCACTGTCTCTGTCATCGAGGACATTAAAGGAACACCTCATAAAAGTGGCACTTCTGTAAAACCTGTCTCAAGAATGTGTTTACTACACACACGTGTGCAGAATCCGATTTCAAAGCAGTGTTCCAATATTGAGTTTAGAAGGACTTTTTATTAGACAGTAAATTCTTGATGGATATTCCTCCAATGTTGTGCAGCAGAGTCTGCTAACAAAAGCACCTTTTGGAATGAGCAGTGCTTATTCTTAGGTAAACGGTGAATGTAATTAAAAATGCAACCAAATGACTGGTATGCATTGCATCTGAATAATAATACATTTCAACCCATATTTTTCTAAACCTCTTACATTGTTTTCCTCTCAGCTCACCATTAGGAATATCATCATCCTTTTCAGATGATTTAGAGCTTCACAGAAAGGGTTGTTCAGATGAATCAAACTATTTAGCAACCTAAAACATAGCTGGCAGCGCTATTAACTGCTTCTTCTGCTATGTAATTGTAGATGTTCCTAGTTAAATAATACATTTTACATGTAATGTTACCGTAAAATTTAGTCTAACCAATGTTAATCTACTGTTATGTAACATTCAGTGATTCTGCTTATATTTGCTGTCAGTAAAGATTCTAAAGAAAGAGTAAAGAGTCATTGAAATTAAACAGCTACAGTATATACTGCTGTCTACTTTTATATTGTCACCAGCAGAGGGCAGTCTGTGTATTAGGAAGTGAGATCCACAGATTATAAATGATAAGGTTAACAATAATCCTGTTCAGTTTGATCACAGATGTTAAAAAGAGCATTATTGATAATCCATTGGACACATGATAAACATTTATTTCAAAATACCTTTATTAAGGTTAACGCAACAACCCTGTAGAAGCAAAGGTTAAAACAGAATAGAGTACCACAAGTCTACATTAACCAAACTTTGCATCATTATTACTGTTTTATTTTACAATGTTAGATGGAGTAATCATAGCAGAGATACTCACGTAGTTCTTACTGGGCTCCTGTGCTTGCGGGGTGTCTGGGAGGGCAGTGTCACAGTCTGGGCTATAATGTTCACAGTAGTCATAGGCAGTCTGAGCATTGGAGGCAATCAGCAGCTGCTGAATGTCACCCTGTTGGGTTGGAGAAGAGAAAAAGGGAGATACAGAGAGTCACGTTAAAGATGAAGGAGGGGGGTACTTGCACTCTATTCAGTCTTCTGTGAATTATGTGAAAGAAAATTGTTGGAAAATGTTTCTGCCATTCTATAGAAGTGTTGCCTAAAATTGGTGAAGGCCTATGAAGCAGAAGAATTTAACTGTCAATATATACACACATTGCGCCATTGGACAAATGACTCTGAAAGAGCTTTAGTCCACCCCAGTTGATACAACACAGAGGAAAGACTCAGCCTTATGCTTAATGTGGTGCTATTGAAACTTTCTGCTTACTCCTTTATATAATGCAATGGCTCATATTGTCTCATAGTGGTAGATACATACAGAGAATTTCAATTTTCTGAAATGTTTCAATATACAAGTTGATATAAGCTGTTACTAGGTGTTAGAAATGAGCTGGACCTCAGTCTAATAAATGTTGTGATATTTTCATATTTTGTATCATTTTCAGTGTGACATCGTCTTTTCACTATTTTCTGTGATTTTTTTCTTTCAATTGGCATAGCCATTTTGTGTGGTTGCTTTTATTTGCACAGCCATGTTGTTAATAGCAATCATTGCTGCCATTCTTGTATAATGTCCAAACTTTAAAACATTTCCAAAGTAAAATTATACTAACTCTAGGGAATCCTGTTATGATTTGTGAACTCTTGGTTTTCCTTTAATTTCTGGTTAGAGTTTGAGGTTTATGGTTTGATTTATTCATTCTCTGTGTTACCAAATCCTAATAGGACATTAGAAAAATCTAAACAAGAACAGGCCATTCAACCCAACAAAGCTCGTCATTCCTATCATACCATTAAATACACCTCAAACATTTTCAAAATAACAGAAATCAGATAGAATTTGATTTTTAACCAGTTTTCTTATAGGTACCCTATAATGTCGGTTTTAAATTATTACTGAGACACATTTTAAAATTCTTAATAGTAAAGCATATGTTCATATTACTTTGTCTGTGTTGACCTGCAATATATTACTGTCTAAAATAAAAACCTCTAATGACAGAATCTGTGCTATGACATTTGATCTTCAGATACAGTAGTCAAAGCTAACATGAAAGTCAAGTACTAGTAAACTGTACATATTTAGCAACATTCTCCATCTTCATGGCAGGATTCCACCAACATCCTCATTTTGAATATCCGTGCTGTTAATGCACTCAGTGAATGAACTGGTTTGCTTGGCCTGGTCTCAGACACTTGAATATGGTGGCTGGAAACGTTCAGAGTCAGCGTTCATTCATATGGTGAACTTTTACCTCAAACACTTCTTCATCAAGGATTCTTGTTCCAAACACCATAATGCCTTTGGTATCAATGATGGGACTGGCACTGCGTGGCAGAGGCTTAGTGATGCGCTTCTTACAATCCACGATGAGGGTAACGGATTTCTTCTGAACACTCAGTGCAATTCGGTGCCACCTGCGGGACACGAGAAAGGCAAAAACAAAAGAAAACACAATAAAAGCATGGGACGCTAGAGCTAAGATTAGTGTGCTTGTCCAGTGGAATTACCAAGATGGGCAGGCAAGAAAGGATGCAGCCCTACCCACTTAATACTAACAGTATATAACTGTTTAGAAGAAGAAGCAATATTAAGAGAGATAACATTTCCTTACCAACAGTCTTCTATTCATACAGTATGACTAAGAGAAAGTGAGACCCTTACAAAATCTGAGATTCAAAAACATCTACACAGGCCCACCCATATGTGTCAAAACCAGCGCTACTAACTTGCCATCGGCCAGGTTGATCCCTCTGAACAAGGGATAATCCTCTGGGGCTGGCTTTCCTGTGTGGTCCTCATACAGGAACACTGGAGAGCGGCCCAGCTCAACCCCAAGCTGCTGCACTCCCTGTTCATTATAGAGAGACAGCAGGAAAGCCTGGAGGCCTGCTTTTGGTTTCACGAGGGCCATAATGGAAAAGTCCTCAGGGAAGCGACCTAGAAAATCAAACATAGCTCTTAGAAGGAACATCTTCTTATCTGAGTTTAACCATATCCTGCAGTGTATACACCATATTAATCCCACTGACCATTTTTATAGTTAGAAGAAAGCAAAAAACATCTTTGCCCTAATTTAACAAACATCAAGAATTTATGTAAGTTCACTTTACAAAAATTGCTACCAATTTGAAATTTCAAAAATGCAGTTTTGGCATAATTTTGAAAACAAGTAAATCCCAGTTCATCACTGATCTTTAAGTATACATACAGTATGTCTTTTGCCATTACTTGTTCTCCAATCTCCAGATCTTGTCTGCTGCTGTAACTACTGTATGTCTTTCCATTTCCCTCCATTTTCCAGTTCACTCAGTGTCACTACTCCAAGTGCTCATATTTGTGCTCCAGGGTTTGATTACTCAAATATCTTTCAGTTTTTACACTTTTAACACTCAGCTTTTTATCTCCACATTCACATTCTCTACTCTAATTGCCAATGCCCATATATGAGATGTTCAATATTCCTGTTTCAGGTATTCATATTCCTACTCCTAGGTGTCCACAAATTGGGCCTCTCAGATCTTAACTGAATCTGTACTGTTAATCTCACATTCTGCACTCTAACCTCAAATGTTTATACAGTGAGTAATCAAATTTTGACTACACTACTAAGTTTTCATTTAGAAACTGCATTTTTAAATGAAAATGATCTGCATTCATACTAACGTGACCAAAAACACATATGATGTAGATGTTTGCATGTACACATCAGTATAAAAATCCTTGAAGGGATGGCAACACCATCATCCACAGGATTCACTGTAATCTGAAAACTATAGCAACCTGTATATTATTTGCCTTTTGTGCATCTGTGCAGCATTCAGACTGTACAAAACACTATTTAGATGCATGCAGGTAAACAACACAACAAGCACCATGGAAAGCAACTCCTCTCTGCCCTCTATATTAAAATATGTGGTTTTCTTCTGTGAAGGGTGACCAATGAGGGAATGAGATGAGGGAAGGGCCACATAATAAACATGAACAAATCAGACCACAGTTAGAATCTGCATGTCTGTGTTTTCACCCGACCAACACAAAACTAAAGCTGCATTTTCAGAGGTATACAGCTCTGGAGTGCATTTTCAAAAACATTGGTTTTCTGGGATTATATATGCCAGGGTAGTGTAGATGAAAAGCAAAAACTGAATTCTTAAATGAAAACATAGTAGTGTGGACATTGCCCTAATCACTATGATCTTGCTAAGACCCAGCAGACCCTTGCTATCAGACCTCTACTTTCAGAGTCCAATATCCATACACAAAATATTGAATATTCATTTTCCTGCTGTTCATGTTCCTGTTTCCAGATATCCTTTGTATTATTTCTCTTTCATCATACTAATGAGTTAACATTCCATCTTGTACTCCTATAGCATTTACTTCTAGTCCTAATCCTAAATTTTAACCCTTATTGTATAACAACCAGCATCTAAACTTGTATTCAAAGTTTTGTCTTCACTTGTCAAGGCCTACATTTTCACAATTTTGGCTATGATTTGTCGTTATTCTAATTTTTAGTGGTCATGTTTTAAACACCAGTACTACTAACAGTGGTGTCTTTTCACCATCCACCATTCCAAGACCCTGCTCTTATTATTCATATTTCTTTTGTGCAGTTGTCCTACACTGTACTTTGAAATCACACTCTTCTATCTCAGTAGCTCTACTCCTACTCTCAATATCTTCCATTTGCTACTCTTTGTATCCTACCTCTCATATCCTTAATCTTTCACTCAGTAACTTTCTGTCATCTTATGCTAACCTCCAGTGTTCTTTCTCCTCTTTCCAGTTTGTTTTCCAATACCAGTACTCAAATGAAACCTGTTCTCATTGGTCTCACTGACCACTCCAAGCATCCTCATTCCATCTCCCAGAAGCTTCTTATTTTAAATGTTTCCACAAGTTTTTTGATTCATTTATCCATATTAAAATATGAACATTAATAAATGATTTGCTGTTGTTCTGTTCATTGAAGTGTAAAAGAAAATTGTGTGTCTTGGAAGATGTTACAAAATTCTGTGCTCTAGAAAAAATCCGACTGTACTGATCAAAATTTAAAAACACAGAAAATCCTTTCTTACACACATCACCCACATAATCTCTTCATTGTTACTGGAATGATTTGGAGAGCTGATTCAAATGAGTTGTGAAGTTGAGTGATGGTCTGGAAGTCAAACCGCTCCATTAATTTATCCTACTGTCATGACAGTTGGAGTCTAGAATTCTATAAAATCAGGTCATCAGACAGGGATGCACACATTCGCTTATTCTGTTTTTTTATCAGAAAAATGTCATGAGGGGCAACAGCAATGTGCCACAAGCCTATCTAAGCTGATTAGAAAGCACATTTGCCCTCTTACACCTGACATATTTAGTGACACATAACCATACCAATATGTCTGTGACCATTGAGAGGAACTACAGTCCCTGAGGAAATACACACAGACTTGAGAAAAATGCACACATTTCACATGGACAGCAATGCAGTCAGTAACTGCAGCCTTATTAAACAGGTAAACCTTCTAAAGCTATCAAACCACATAATACATAAAACAATTCATATAATACTGTCACAGCAGTGAGGACACTGAACTCACTTGAGAAAATCTGTTTAGTGGGGGCACTGATTTGAGCCTGTTTGGATATTCGGTAGGCAACATCAGTGGTACCAGTCTTCCTGTTGGGGCAAAATCCTGTGGTCTTCTTCACACCCTCAGGTAAACTTTGGAGCTGAAGAACCTTCAGAACATCCACTGGGTCAACTAGAAGACAGAAAAAAAGACAGATTAAGTTACTGACAATTGGAAGAAAGAAAAATGCATACAAATTAAGGATGGGGGCCCATTATTCTTGCATTAATACACATGGACCTCTACATAAGAGCAGAGCCAATGTCATCCTAAGTACTGTGGTGCACTGTAGGTGACAAAAGTCTTTGAAAAATTGTTAGGAAAGGTCTGTTTTATATCATCGTAAGTTTAATACTTGCTGTCAAGATGGGGCTAGAAGATTAAACCTTATGGCACAAAATCTAAACCTGGCTAGTCACCCCACCTCATTATCAAGTCCACCATATTCTGCCTCAGTTGCTATGAATTTATTAGTAACTAAAATAAGAAAAAAAAATAAAAAAACATAACAAAGCAGATGGCTTCAAAGAAGGACAAGGGTTCATCACTTTTCTTTTAACAATACCTTATACTGAAGACAGGGATCTTGAGCAATGAATGAAGGGGAGAGGAAGGTCTTCCATTCAATACCTCAATCCAGTTTAAACACAATTCTCTTTGGTGCACTTCTCTCATTTTCTGGACATATTTTTAAACAATATTTAAGCAAAAAATACATGTGTTTTGGTCTTTGATAGCATATAACTAGATAACTGACATGTGGATTTTGCCAAATAAATTTCCTGAGGGTGTTCCAATATTGTTTGCTGTTGTTTAGCATTTGCCCCGGCTGGTCCACTTTGAAGCCAGTTATATCAGAAATATCTGTGTTCTTCAGAAAACATGAAATTACATTTTTTCTTGGCCATCACTGTAAACATGGGGTGACAGATAAAAAAAAAATAATTTTTTGGGAGAGTAATCCTTGAAGATGACAGCAGTGAGCACATTCAGTTCTGACAACATCAGGCACAGCAGAGGAACCAACACTGAAAAAGGTGTCAGTCCATCACAGGGAAATGCCGATTTAAATATACCATTTACCAAGTTTTATGATACCTAAAGTGTTTACGCACACACATAAACAGTATGCATACATTTTCGGTTATATGCTGTGACCACCAGAGGGTGCCCAGCTGCCCAACAGGCACAGACACAAGTGCAGCACAACACAAGGCTTTATTATTTCAGTGGAAAGGCTTCATTGCACAGCACACACAGTCCCAAGCACACAGCACTTTGTCTTTCTTCTCTTGCTGTCTCCTTCTACCTTCACTCCTCCTGCTTGGTGTGCTTTAGCCAATTTTGCACCCCTCTACACACTACATTCTGACTATCCACTTCATTTACTTTGATGTCAAATCTCTCATGTGGCACTTTATCAACTGCTATCTGAAAATAAAGATAAATGCTATCATATGCACCTCTCTGATTGTATGCTTTTGTTGCTTCCTCATATGATTCCAGCATGTTAGTAAAACACGACCTCCTTCATCTGAACTCATGCTGACTGTTCAGTAAAACTCCTGTCCCTGCCATATGATGCTCAGTCTTCTCCTTAATAATTCCTTCCATTAATTTACCTGGGATGGAAGTTGATCTTACTAGCATATAGCGACTGGAATCTGACCAATCACCTTTTTATACAACGAGATAATGTTTGCTATCTAATGGCCCTGAGGAATTTCCCCAGTATGCTGTGACTTTTGACCAAATATGTGCACTGAATGATACATCTCATCTGATCCTGGTAATTTGTTAGTTCTTAGCTTATTTAATCTCAGCAGAACTTCTCCTTCTCCCTCAGCACCTCCTCAGTTGTGCCATTTGCTACTTCTTCACGTGTAAAAACTTCAGAAACAATGCAAGTTTAGAGGATTCGCTCTTTCGCCATCTGTATAATTTAACTCTACTTTAGTGTTTCTGTTCCTGATATGCTTCTCCTCCTCCTTGACAGTTCGTTTACTACTGAATACTTAAATAATCTCTTTGGGTTACCTTCCACCTTATCTGTAACATTTTCCTCTAACTGCCTTTTACCTGGCCTACTATCCTTTTTAGCCATCGGTCTCCTGCTTGTATGTGTCCTACAGTTAAGTCCTGGAGTTATTACACACCTTATACTGCTGTTTTGTATCCTTTGCAGCTTCTTTTTAAACTCCATATTTATGAGTTTTCTTTGCTATCTTTTTGCTTCTACAGTATATTATAAGATGAACTTGTCCTGCATTGTAATAAAACATTTTTAAAACCTGTTGCGGTGTTACTCAACTGTTTCTACATTTAAAAGCTTATTTGGACTTGCTGCATCTGCTCTAAATTTCCCTTACTAAAGTTAAACTTAACTGTTTTAGTTTTTTTTATCTGCACTCTGCCAAGAACAATGTGACATTTAGATCTGGTATCAGTGAATGAAGGGTTAAAATGGATATTAAGGCAATTATTTTCATATTCAGTTAAATTGCTTCTGTAAGGGCTTGTTTGCCTGGATATAAGCAAAGCTTCCTTCTCACGCAGCGCCTATTGGTAGCATTAGTACTGTCTCTCTCTTATTCTTACTTCATCGCGCTCTGAATGAATCAGACTTTGAAACGATCAAAACAGGTTGGCTGATGATATTGTCTTTCCCTTGAAGAATTAGCTTGTGTTGTCTGCCACTGAAGATTAAAAGTATCACTTGAAATAAAGGTTTTGACTGCTTTAGGTTACTCATTTTTAGCAGATAACAGAGAATCTTGGCAGTGAAGAAAGCTGAGCTGCTCGCCTCTAGTGGGGGTCGTAAGCTGCCTGGTGCACAGGAGGCATGAAGCCTTCTTTTAACAATGCCACTGTGTTCACTGCCAGACACCTTTCTTAAAGATTCAGGTTTCAGGACAGCGAGAGATGGGGAGGAGGGCACTGGCACACCGCTGTCATTGAGTGCTTGAAGTCTGATCTGCGTGAGCAGGTCACCACACAGCTGGGCTCGGTGGAATTCCAACTCCCAGACAAGGCAAACTGAACCTGTGCACTGAGCGGCCGTGCCACAGACGCCCGCTTGGGCTGTTTACTTGAAAGCAGTCGTCTCTCAGCTATGTTAGGAATTTGGTGCTCTTTCTATGATTGAGAAATGGGCGAGAAAGATGGCTTTTCGAGTAAAGGCTCATTTGCTTGGCACTTCTAACACTGCTCTGATAGATGGACTCCTTCACTGATCTTATTAACAGGGGAAAAAGACAACAGTGTGTTAAAAACTGGAGTGCTGTAGACCTGACCAATTACTCATATTTCATTTAGTATGACACAAGACATGAATAAAACAACAATAATCTCTGCAACTAACTGCTTTAAAATGAACAGCATGATAAAAATAAGTCAGCTTCTAAATCTTCCATAGGTCAAATTTTCATGTTTAGTGTGACACCAGGTATCTTATCATAAAATATCTGTATGAGCCAGGACCAAAGATACTTTAGCTTATTGTGTTCATAAGAATTATTTCGGAACTCTTTGAAATCACTATATTATTTTATTTATTTATTTATTTATTTATTTTTAATCTGTACAAGGAAACGCCCACGTACGATATACTGTTTGACTCATCTTAATGCCTAGTAATACAAGATATCAAGCTTTTTGGGGTTCCCCCTTGATTTTGTCCCTCTACTGTAGATTGAAAAACCCTAATTTTTTGGCAATTTATGGACTATATGTTGTGTGGGAAATTACACCCTTATGATAAAGTGTAAATCAATAGGTGTCTGCAGAAAAAATGCTCAGAAGGACTTGAAGTTGTGCATGCCACATCAACCTAACCCAAATATTCACAACCTAAAGGGAATTGAGGGGTCAAAGTTACTTCTTTTCACAAAACTTTGGTAAAATGGGAATTGTGTAATATAGCCATGTGGACTGTTGTGTTTTTTCTATTTTGAGGTTGCTGATTACAAATATGATCATTTTTTTGATATTTGATTCTTTACCAGTGGTCCTATTCCTCAAAGTGCCATTGCCATAAGGTTTAAAATGATCAGTTTAGTTACTTTTTTAGTTTTAGGCTATTTTAAGGTTAATAATTATAAACATGTTTGTATTTCTGATCCTTTGCTAGGAAATCTAGCCATCTATGGATCTCTATATGAAGGTGAAAAATTACAAATTTCCATTAAACATGTAAATCGACTGCGGTGGGCTGGCGCCCTGCCCGGGGTTTGTTTCCTGCCTTGCGCCCTGTGTTGGCTGAGATTGGCTCCAGCAGACCCCCGTGACCCTGTGTTAGGATATAACAGGTTGGGAACTGACTGACTGACTGACTGACATATAAATCGAAGTGAACATTTTAAGATTTCATATATTTGGTGCAATTATTCTTATTTATTATGTACTTCTACCTTTTGAAGTAAACCATTACATTTCTTTTAAACACTTCAAATTTGGGCAACTTATGCTAATTCAGACTTTGTAGCACTATACTAAAAGTATCCGGAAACCCACCCAGTTAATACATTTTTTTATTAACTTAAGTGTGTTTTGGATCATTGATCTTTAAATACATTTAATGAAATATTGAAACTCCATTATTTGTAATGATCCCATATTGTTCATTCATCAATTTATAAATCTGTCTTTTTGAAAGTGTTGTCTCCATTTTACAGTTGCATGTTGAGATTACGAACTGAGAGACATAACTTGGCAGGAGAAAAAAAGGCCATGTCATTTATAATAAGGTCTGTTTTATTAAACAGGAAAAGTCCACCAAGTCTATCAATATGCTGAATCCACTTTGCCAATTTCCGGGTCTATTCCATCTTCAAGGAATTCAAGGCAAGAACAAACCCTGGACGAGCTGTCAACTCATTCACTTACTTACTGTACCAACGCTCACACTTACCTGTGAAATGACACATTCGAGCACTGCATTATAGTAGATTCCACCACAATGAAAGTGCTTCATGTGAGATATTATAGGGCAAAAACGATGCCGAAAAGACTTTTTCTTATGTTGCGTGTTTTCTAGAATAAAAGTCTGGTGTCTAAAAATTATTCAAGCATTGGAATCCATAGTGGGTGTAAAATATAATACTTTGAAAGTTATTATTTCTGCCACTTGCCTCACACTCAAACGATCTCATTGATTGTGGTGTCAAGCCATCAAAATCCATCAATACATAAACATCAACATACCTAAAGAAATTCTACCAAATTCCTCTGGTATTAATTGAAAGAACGACTAAATACTTGAGTCAGCTCTTGAAATGAAGTTCACATCATGGAATTACTCCTAATCTGATACAACAGAACAAAAGTTAATTCCATTAATAAAACAACAACCATTGTTAACTGTGTGCAAAGGAAAAAGAACTTCAAGTAGACCAGCAGTGAACAGTTAGACCAACTGGAAAAACGAGATTTCATTCCCTCCACTGTTTGTATTAAATTACAAATCTCACAAGTTCACAGACTCTTACATGAAAAGACAATATTGTGAAACATGAAATTAGTTTACAAATGTAGCATAATGGACCACACTGTGCAGTATGGATGCAGAATAAATCTCAGCGGATATTTTATTTTAATCTATAATTTATTTTTATTAGAATTAAGTCAACTGGCTGAACAAACAGAAGAAAGACACACCTTTGTCTTTAAGTATTGACTTCTTTTTCCTTGATTTGATTTTTGTAATGGGGTCTAATGCCACCTTTGCCATAGGAAAGATACGAACCCTGATAGCTTCGTGAAACCTGCCGCTCACCACATTTTTTTAATCCCTAGCACAAATCACATCATAAGCTTTTGATTAAGTCCAAGGTTCTAGCCTAACACTGCAAGTAATTGTGTGACAATCTGTGGCAAATCTATATATTTCTGAAATATTGAACATTTTGATTTTTTTCCTGACTCTGTCAAAGCAGTTTGACAAAGTAGCACATTTTAGAATATTTTAAAATAAGTTGATTTTTTTAATCAAATATTGTTTGGATCTGTTGTTCCTGGAACAACATTGAGATTCTGACATCATAAAGCGGGGACCATACACATGAAGTTACCCAATTGCACATCCTTTAAAAATGGGTTAAAAAAACCCTGCAGCAGGTTGCCGCACCGTGTGTGCTTGACGGTCAGCTGATGTCGTACTTGTAATTCTCCCTCATTTGATTGCATAATCTGCTTCTGCAGTTTCCGTTATACTCAGCAGACATCAATGATTTTCTTTTTCTTTCTGCCATGTTACATTTGTATTAAGTTTGCCTGTGTAGATTGCCATAGGAAAGAAGCAAAACCCCATGGCTTTGCGGAACTTGCTACTAGCCACTACCACGTATCACATCATAATCTTTTAATTAAGATCAAGGTTTTAGATCCTCACGTTTGCAAGTAATTGCGTGACAAACACAATCCCAAACATTTTAAATATAGAGATAGTAAAATTAATAGTAACTGAAAAATGCCATTGGGGAAGTAAATCTTGAGGACTGCTTGAGGAGTGTCATCACCAATAGACTCCTACAGCTTTGTGGAAGTCTACTTTATACTAATCGCTCCATTAAAAAAAGCAGGAACAAACTAAGCTGTTATACACCCTTTACAAATCTACCTGTCTGTCTGTCTATCTCTGATCTAATGTATTTTCTATCTACAACATCCATCTTCGTTAAATGCATACCTATGAAATTCAAAGTTTTCATTATAGATTGACTTACATCAGTGCAGGTCCATTTTAACAGATCATTTCTAAGAGTTACATGACAGACCAAACACAAATAGGAAAAAAAAAAAATGGAGATAACAGAAGGAACACTACAATGCATTGATTCATTTCTGAACACCTGTTCCAGAGAAGCATGTTATCTCACATTGTCTCATAAAAAGTTATAGGGGCTATCAGTTTTCTTTGGGTTAGAAGGCTGGTCTTCTTTAATTGAACAAAGAAGCAAATATTTTTTAAAAAGTGACATTTAAGATTAGAGACATTATTAAAAATGCATTCAACCAAATGTATACATTCCCTTTAAGGATATTATTTCATGAACTAATGAAACTAGCAGATAGGTATGATATTTAATGGGACAATAAGGGCACAAGGATGTCTATATTGCTGTCCTCTCAATATGAACTTGAACTGTCTAATGCTGTTCCTGTCGCTGACAATAATTAAACAGAATATGATTATTACTTCCATCCCTGCCTCTAATTAATATTATTACTCTGAAACCTCAACTGTCAACCTGTCTGTACCCCCATTATAAAATATATGTGAAAACAATTGCAATGCATCTGGATCTTATAAGTTGTCTTAGACAAAGAAAATGCTTACATAATAATAATGAGAATAATATTAACAACAAACTGACTTTCTGAGCAGAAATTATAAAGCACAGGGTTGGCTCCTGTCTTGCGACAATACAGCTGGGATACGCGACCTTGATAAAAATTGAACAGGTTTAATGATTTATGGATGGCCTTGTAATTTGAAAGCTGCAGATTTTGGACAAATGGTACCCCGAATTCTAAGAGCTTTCCTGCAGAAATGTTTATTTTTACGGAAGCTGTGCATGATTGTTACAAGAGTTGTACCAAAGTCAATGAACATATTAGAATTACTAAGAAATGTGTGACAGTATTGAGACGCATTGTATGTTACCTAGTAGCTCCATCTGTTATCTTTCACCTGAATAAAATGATGCGACCTGTCTCACTTATGTGCACACAGCTCAATGTAAGATAACAGGAGACAAGTATGTGGTATGTGTTATGACTGATTTATTATAAAAAAGGAAAACCCCACAGCTGACAGCAGCATAGAACTTTAAAAATTTCAGACAACAATGTCAAACAATGGGCAACACATTTTAAAAACAGAGGGAGAGATGATAGATCAGTCCTGTTGCAATTACAGACAAAGTGCTTCTCTTGCATGGGTGGGTAGATTCAGTCCTGGAGGGCCGCAGTGGTTGCAGGTTTTTGTTCCAACCGAGTTGCTTAATTAAAATCCAATCCTTGTCAATTATTTAATTTCATGGCTTGCTAGTGCTTTAACTCTGCCATGTCAAGTCATTCTCATATCCTAGATTTGTTTTCCTTTCTAAGGATATCATTCAAATGATTTGAAGTCTAAAACAGACGAGTTATTCTCAGTGCTTCACTTTTTTCTCTTCACTTTCCTTCCAAGTATTTAATTAAACAAAATAGTGCATGATAAATACACACATGTGTAAATGGAAACAAGTCAAATGGAGAAATGCTGGTTTCTTTTGTCATTTGCATCTTATTGTTAATAAATTAAAAACCAAGACTACAGCTGTTCAAGACCAAAATAAGCAATAAGGGCTCAAAATCTTAACAAGTGAGACAACTAAAGTGAAGCAGAAGTGTCATTTGAGCAACAAATGCTTCTTATTAAGAACAAAAACCTGCAGCCACTGCGGCCCTCCAGGACTGAATCTGCCCACTCCTGTGAGTCTAGAGCAACAAAGGAAAATAAAGCAGAAAGCTCATTGAAGAAAATCGATGTTGAAAATGCGAGAAAGAAGGCTTTCCAAACCTCAGTAAGTATGGCTGGAGCAGAGTTTCACTGCAGAGGGACCTTCAGACGTCTACAACAGGGGCAACAATGCAGGAGGACTTTGAAGAGGAGGCACAAAGATAAGCAGCTTTGAATAACATCTTGACTTTTTCATACTCACATCTTTATTAAATCGTGGAAATGATATTATCATTACTTTAGGTATTGAGGCTATTGAGTGAAGCAACAGTTGAATGCCATAAACAGGTCCTTCAAGTAACAGCACAAAGGACCTTCGATTTTTAGGGCTGGTTGTTTACAGTTAGTTCATAAAGAAACAATTATGATGACCCTGTGTGTCTTTTAGACTATATTATTACCCACTGAAGTTATCATACATAATTATTGTATATGCGTATAGCATTAAATATATATAATCAGCATCATTTTTGCTTTCATATTCTTTAGTCAATCAGGATTTGCTGAAATAATCATAATCATCAGAGTTGTGAAAAGAAAAAGATAATGAAAAGAACTAAAGGTGGTGTTGAGGGTAAATAAATGTTACTTTAAATTGTGCAGGGCTTTAATCCAGCCTGCTGCTAGACTTACAACCTGGTGCCAGTCTTGTAATTGCAAAGTATCTGAATGGCTCTAGGTTGGGTCTATGATTTTTTATAGTTTTGCAGTGCACCCCCACATCACAATGGCTAATGTAATGATGAGAGCAGGAATATGACAGAATTGCTGGGTCTCAGGATTGGAATCTGCACACAGTAATTCTGGCACCGTAATAATTGTTTCATCATGCTGATTACAGGCCAAGGGGTACACTGAAGTGTTAAAAACAGGCCTAAAAAGTAAAATGAAAACAAGGGCTTCACACACTTCAGTTAGTTTTGAATGAGAAGTGACAAGGACATTAAGGTAAAGGCTTAATGAGAGGGTTGAGAAGAATAAAATGGCTGGCTTGTCATCACTCTTTCGCTCTCAGTCTCTCGCTCCCTCTGCCACGTATGCAGCCTTAAGACTCATTTCTATCCAAGCGTAAAAACGCAAATAACCAAAAGGAAACTAGCTGTTTGCTTTTCACATTGAAGAGAACAAATTGAGATCCCAGCCTTAAATTGCAATGGTGTGGCAGGCTATGGAAGAATTTACACTGACCTCGGAAAACCAGAAGAGGCTGTGATTGTGAAGGGAACCTTTCACGTCTGACACACAGTGCTCCCAGTCACTAAGAGGATGATGGTAAAGCCATCAAGGAAACTGTAACCATAAAGAGTGGATAACAGCTTAGGTCTCCATGGCAGTAGGGACACAGCACCTACAAAGCAAAGCTGTTCGCTTAATACTCCTGCCTGACATGCTGAAACCTCAATAATACAATGACCTGTATTCTCTGTGCCGCCAAAATTGACAGAGCACACTTCATTGCTAGCCAAGAATTTTGAAATGCAGTGTTTTAAAATTCGTGGCACCATACTGCTCTGTAGTGTGGACTGCATATGGTGGAGTGCATAGCACAGCCTTGAAGCTGGCTTTGATAAGCGAGTCTTTGAGCAGAAACATTTGCATTCTGATCAGGAGGCACAGCCAGCTGGACAATATGTGGATGAACTGGGTCAGCCCTGCAAGAACAATAAGAATTTACTTTAAATAAAAAGCAGGGCTCAAGGTGATGCTCCAGATAGCAGTGTGTCAGATTCAGCAGGCAAAAAGGTTAAAAGTATGTGGAAGTAAACGTTTTGATCACAAAGGTGTGAGGAGGAGGAAAATTGCAGATTAGAGTAAAACTGAAGGAATTCAGTAGGGGGGGCAGAGCTTTCACCTGTCCATACAGTTTGTCCGTCTGTCCTTCTCGAACACACTGAACCCAATTTAGAGCTGTGAGGGGCCAGAGCTTAACACAGCAGCACTGGGGGTAAGTCAGGAAACAGTCATGACAGAGCCCAGTGATACACAAACCCACAATGACTCCGTTTAAAACGGTCATTGGAGTGTGAGAGAAAGCTCAACAACTCAGAGGAAAACTCGCATAACTAAAGACTGAGCGCAGGATTCACACCCAAAACATTCAATGCGTGAACCCACTGGATCCAACTTTACGCTTGCAAGAAGATGAAGTCATTTCTGGAAAAATCAGGCACAAGGCAGGAACCAACCCTATAAGAGGCGCCAGACCATCACAAGGCATATTCACACACGTCCACACTAATTCATGTAAGGACAATTCTTTGAAATTCTTCTTTGTGGAAGAAAAATCAGTTTAGACGTGATGAAAACATGCAAGCAAGCTACACAAAGACAGTAACCAGTGTGGTGTAGTAGTTAAAGCTTTCGATTTTGAACCCTAAGGTTGTGGGTTCAGTCCTGCTGCTTACAATGTGTGACAATGAGCAAGTTACTTCACCTACCTGTGCGTCAACTGGAAAAGCCAAAGAAACATAACCAATATTATTTGAAATGTTGTAAGTTGCCTTGAATAGAGGCAACAGCCAAATAAGGAAATGTAAATATAAACCTAGCTAATGATTCAAATACAGTCTTGAGAACAAACCACAGCACCAGATCCTTTCAAGGTCTTCTCAGATTTTATAGCATTTACAAGGCCTTCAACACTCTCTTTAGAGTAGGGGTGTCCAACTCTGGTCCTGGTGGGCTGCAGTGGCTGCAGGTTTTTATTCTAACCATCTTCTTAATTAGTGAGCTGTTTTTGCTGCAGATTAACTTATTTTGTCTTAGTTTTAAATTGACGTGACTCAGACCCCTTAGTTGTTTCGTTTTCCTTAATGAGCAACCAAACAATAATGAGACACAAAACAAGCTGCCACACGATCGGCTAACCTGAAAATAAAGAAAGGTGAAGGTCTCAGTCATGTTGGTCAGCTCAGGTCACCAAAACATCTTGATGGTGGTCTTAGAAAAAACAGAATAGTCTGCTGTAGCAGAATCAGACCACCAACAAGTCATGATATTCAATAACAGCTTTAATTAACAACAAGAATTGGCTTCTCATTAAGAAACTGGTCAGAGTGAAATTGGCTGGAGTTTGACATTCCAATTTAGCTGGTCATCTGTTGGCTCGTTTCACTTCTCATTTCTGTTTGGCTGCCATTTAATGAAGAAACGAATCAATTCAGAGGTCTGAATCCTTAAAACAGTGCTATTCAAATGAAGGTTAAAGGAGTTAATTAGGAGTGAAAACTGCTCGCTGATTAGGAAAAGGGTTAGAATGATGCCACCTGCAGCCACTGCGGCCCACCAGGACAGGAGATAGACACCCCTGGTTTAGAGGGTGGAAGATGGATACGCTATGGTGGAGTTGGCCTCTTTTCTATGTGGGCTGACATTGCGGATTGATGATAAAAGCAGAGTTGACACATAGCTATGAAGGTAACAAGATATTTGCATCAAATTTCTTTAAAAAATGTAAAAATACTCCCCTGACTTGATTGAACTGAATCAATTTGAAAATGTTTTATATTAAGCTACTTTACATTATAAGTAAATGTTAGGGCCCATCCAGAAATTATTATTGACTTGCACCCAACACTACTGGGAAGGCTTCAGTCTTATTTAAATAAAACAGTAGCCGCTGGAAGTCAAGGCCTATCAAAAATGTATTAACAATAATGTATTGACTATTGTCCATGTTAAAATCTAATCTAATCTAATGAGTTGTGGAGCTTGTCTTAAACACAGGCTCCCACCCTTTGCGTCCTTTGGAGCCTGACTGATCTTCTTTTAACCAAATTTAAACAAGTCAGCTTACATCCCTTAAATGTACAGTGCAACAAAACCACTAACGAAGATGGTGTCTGCATTGTAAAAAGGTTTATTATAAACTGACATGATGGCATAGTGTGAAAAATATTTAAGACACCAGGCCTGAGCAATATGCATGGCTACTAAAAATGCAGAAAACCCTAGGAAGATGGCTGCATCCTCTAGATGAATGGTCTTGCATGTCAATCTCATGCTATGGAAATTAAAAGATGAGGGCACCAGCATCACAGTTTCTTTACAATGCCAAGACCTGCTCTCTAATGAATGCAACTCATTTCAATTTTAGGAGGCTAAGAATACATTCACAGGTACACAGGACTGTGGGCACCATGGGTACAGTAGGTGGCATGCACACAGAAACCACTGTGTTTTATTGTTTCTGTTCTGTGTTTTTATTTTGTATCTTGCAATGTTTGATTGTGTTTTTGCTCCTTTAAGCAGCTGGCACACAAATCTCAGAGTCTTGGGTGTTTGAAAGTTAAGCCATGCGACAATGTGGTGCACTGTATACGTTTAACTGGACCGTGACCATTTATGCGGAGGTTGGTAATAAGATTATCAAGGCTGTATTCAGTACCAGAATTTTAAGACCACCCAGTGTACAAATACCAGCTGACACATACAATCATTAGCCTAAATCGTAAACATGGAAAGATGCCTAGGCACTCGGCTTCTATTCAGCAGGTCTACGAGGAGGTCAACTGCCGTAATGCATTAGAAATGTTTGCTAGGTTGTTGGAAAGAAAGGAAAAACAAACAATCCCCCATTCCTTACAGGTTCTCAGCTTCTTCATATGGAACACGTTTGTCTACTTACTGTAGGCCCCCTGTGTATCTCTATATACTTTAGCATTTGTGGGTCACAAGGTCACCTCACTGCTCTGATAATTTAGCTTTGTGCTGCTTACCCCCATCCATCCAACCATTTAATAAATATGATGTTCTTATGTGCCATTATTGTTGAAAAAAGGAACCAAATTGTGACTGGCACAACAGTGTCTAGGAAGGCGCACACTCACACCAAAGTGCTTGGTGAAAACCCACAGGACCACAGGGGGATCATGCAAACTATGACAGGTAGTAACGAGTCCAAGTCCTTGAAGCTTTTAGGCCTCACAATACCACAACTGTCAATGAGACTCCTTAAACCTAAACAGAGAATCAAAACCATGACTTGCTGACACAGTGGCAACACCAAACGTATCCAACATACTGAGGTGAATGCAACTGTTTAGTAAATATACTGTATTAATTTAATTAACTGATAATATTGTATAGAATTTAGAAAGTAAGTAGTGTGGTTCAACACTAATTCATGTTGTTCTTAAATGAATTAATGAATCAATCAAGATATCATTGAACAAGCTCCGGATGTTTCTGTCATTCACTATATATCACAACATTCACCATTCATACACTTTATAATCTGTTTGTCCCTTTCAGGGTGCAGGAGGGCCTGTGCCTATTGCAGCACTGGGTGCATTGATGAAAACAACCGTTGACAGACAAAAGTCCATTACAGGGCACTTTCATGTACAGAGACACACCAAGAACATGCAGACTCTTCACAAGCAACGGCAGGAATCAACCAGAGTATTCCAGAACTGCAAAACAGCAGTGCTGACCACTGAAACGGAGCACTACTGAAATATAAATCCAGTTACTAATAAATATTTAAAATTATGATAAAATTATAAGAGTAAAATAAGCAGCAGGTCACCTTATAATGACACCTGTTCAGTTCCTCATTGTGTGGTGTCTGCACGTTTTCCCTTTCTTCTTGTAGTCAAATGACTTGCTGCTAGGTGACCCACTGGCTGAAAATGGTGCAAACTGTTTTTTGTGTGTACACACCTCTCATCATCAATGGACATCTTGCCTTCTGCCTAACATTACCAAGATTGACTCTAGCTGCCTGTAAATGACTTACCGTTATTAGATTTATTTATAATATTAGCATTAAGGCTGACCCTGCACTCTAACCTCCTAAGGCCATGCAAAATGACAAATTCCCTTTGGGGATTAATACAGTGTACCAAATACCAAAAAAAATGTTAAAACTATAACATGTCCATTTTGATAGTTTACAGTTTGTGATTCTGGAGAGCTGATACATATTCTGGCATGGAAAAGCCCAAGATGGTAAGGAACATACTTAAACAACCCTCATTCACACTGTTATAATTTCACAAAGCCTCCTGGGATTTTTGGTGTTTCTACCTTCCATTAGCACAAAAGGACTATTTCTAGGCAAGCACAGGTTTATAAATGGACACCAAATGCTGTGAGGCAGTTGTGTCATCATGCTGTCCATGACAATACAATGATAACCCACCCATCTATTATCAGGCCTACTTAAAAACAAACATCATCCTTGGGTGGAGCACCAGTCCAACACAGGGCACACTCACATTCACTCACAGAGTGCTGATGTTTATCATAGAAGGGAAACTGAAGTAATCAGTGAAAAACCCATATGGACACCGGGAAAAAATGCAGACAACACTGACAAGAATTTGCTCTGGAGCCGTGAGGCAGCAGTGCTAAATGTTATACTGACTACAGTTGAAATGATAAGATGAAGAAGAACGGTGCTTAAAATGACCATTATGGACACTTGTACTGAAGTGGCACCTTCAACTGTTAATGTCAATGGAAATATATTTTTAATCTTTAATCACCATTCTAATTTTGTAGGCATCAATCCTGAAAACGATAGAATAAGATACAGCTGAACATTAAACAGTCTGTGACCTATCACCACTATTTCTTCATAAAGTGTTAGATGCGTTAATATTATATAGCTGCACCTCTAAAGCTATGCTAAATGCATAAATGTGTCCCCCCAGCCTGGGCCTCCAATTTTGTCCTGGCCATCAATAACAAAGCAAGGTGTGTGGTGGGCATCAGGTGATGTGAATCACTTCTGACATATTTTACTTCATAACTAAACAAAGAAACCTGAGCCAAACTGGGAAACCTTATCCAGCTCGGAGACCCAGGTCAGAAATAATGATCCTTGTTAGATTAGCATCTGCAATGAACAGCACTGGGCTGAAAGAGCCTTGGCAATGGCAGCTATCATCTCTACCAGGCTCTGCTATGAAAAGAACAATTGTAGCTGAAAATATTTTTCCATATGTTCATTTTGGAAGTTGGTGATTAAATGATTTGGTATTTACAGGTGAATAGTTTAATACTAATTAATGAATTACTGACCTAAATTTGACCACATGACTTTTGGAATCTCATTGCTGCTGATTTTCATTCCAGCTAAACTCTTAGCCAGATGACAGTCTCGGCCTTAAAGGAGCTGCTTGTTTGTCGGAAAACACTGTACATCAATATACGCTCTACATTATTGCAAAATAGTAGTGACTGCATGTTGAGTTAAATTATCTTAACTCCTTTACACAGGGCCCTGAGGTTAAGAATAATTTTATTACTCGGGTCCCTGATGTTAAAGTTTTGTTTCTTGTCTTGTTATGGTCTCCCCCATCCCCACCCTTATCCTAACCCCTTTTCACTGGGCCCTGACGTTAAAAACTGATTGTTTACCCAGGTCCCTGATGTGAAAATGTATGTTTCTGTTTGTATACATTTTACCTCAGCCTTACTGATGCTTTATTCATTTACCCTTCAATACAGGAGTTTCCCCCTTTAGATGTTTTTACTTAATTATTTCTTTCTAATTATTAATGATTACTTTGCAGGAAATTACCATGCTATATTGCAGCAAACATTTTCACTGGCAACAAGTTTTAGAAAGGAACACTACAATTAATTTAGATTAGAATATTAGATTTAAATAAGCAGTCTTAATCTATCACTCATTCATTCCCTTTTTAATTCCATTATACTGTATGTTTTGTTGTATCCTGCTTTATCTTGAAAAACTGAACACAACAGGGTCAGAATGCCAGTCTATCAGACACTCACTCATACCAGGCAAGTTTAAAATCATGAGTCAACCATTTTGGGATACGGAAGGAACCAAAACACCCAGAAAAAATGCACACAGACAAAGAGAGAACTTGCAACAGAGAGGGTTCCTAACAGTAGTACTAAATCTGCCGTATTTATTACCCTTAATTATATAGTGTCTGGAGAGATAAAAGACTGCCTCAATTACTTTACATAAACAGTACAACAAGTCTTTCTGTATTTCCTGCTCAAGCCACACTCAGAAATCTTGTTCAGAGTTGCACGGGTAGCCACAGGAAATGGTAGTTTTGAGACTGGAAATCCAGCACTTTATCCACATATCCTGGCGTGTACCCTGATTTCAGGAAATATGGCCCTGGATTAATATTTGAATGATTTGACATATTTTGTGCTACTTTGTTTGATTTTAAACAATATCACATAATTAATTTATGTAGATCTAGCTAATGCTATTTATAGTGACTTGGCACAATTTTGCCAGGCTACTGAATTAATAAATTACAATCAATGGGCAATATGGAAGCAGATTTAGAGATCAAGAGAAGTTACAAAAAACATCCAACACCATCATACTGAAAGCCCTTTAGCGGCTGAAGTTGATAAATGGGAAAAAATAATAAATACTACAAACACTATATGTGAATTAATAGAGGAGCTTAGGATGAAAAGAAGTAGATGGGTAAAGGAACTGGGATTTAAGACTGACATGGACTCATACTAAGGAGTTCCATACTACATGTGCATGGGGCCACCAGCAGTGGATCACTTGAAATGTATTTCAGCTGAAGCCCTAAAGGATTTGTTTATGTAGCTGTTCAATAGCATCATTTTGGAAATGAAAACTGCAGCCATACTTGTATCATCCATCACCATATTTCAGCTCTATCAACTCTTCCTTTACTGGGCCGATTAAGCTTATTTGAAGGTTGTGAGGCTTGGAAGCACTAGGCAGAAGTCAAGAACCATCCGTGGAAAGGGTGTCAAACCATTCCAGCTACAGGCTTTCTGTGATTTTTCCCGGCATGATGTGTATCTGAGGTTCAGTGGTGTCAGTTCTTTTGCAAGGGAGTTAATGTGAGTAGAGTAAGAGAGAAGGCACATTGTTGTGAAAACTGTGGACTTTGACTGGAGCTTTTACAATGGTCACCAGGGCCTTTTTTGTTTTGTCCTATGCTTTGCTGTAGCCATACATTCCATCACCCATTTTAGACTTAAAATAAATACCATTACCATCTTTTATAAATGTTACCATTATATCATTTTTACATCTGGCGACTTGCAGCTATTTTGTATTCCATGGTTATCAGAGGGAATCAGAGACACTGTGGTACCTAAGGGGTGCTGCAGTTCCCCAAGCACCTGACACACAGGCTCAGACACAAGTCACAATCAACAAGAGGATTTTACTTTTTGTGAAGAGTTGCCCACCTCACAATCACAGACAGTTCAAATCAGTACACAGCAATACTTTGACTGTTTCTCTCTCATCCTCTGTCATTCTCTCTCTTCCTCTATTCCTCCAAGCAAGTGTTGTCCTCCTCCTTCTCCTCCTCCCAACTTTGGCTACCAGAGTTGAGACAAGCAGCTTCTTTTATGTGAAACCTGGGAGTATTTCCGGTGTCCCATAATCATGGCCCTGGACTCTTCCAGGTTAAGCTAGAGCCTGATAAAAAAAGGGCTTGCAAGTTCTCTCTGAACCCCCTGGTGGTGCCCACGTGACCCAACTGGGCTAAGACAAAGAACTCCAGTTCCCATGATGCCCTGTGGGAATCCAGGCTGCTGCTGCAACCCAAGGGGGTTGCCATCTAATTATCCAGGGGAGACAATGCCCTGTGCATTCTGTCTCCCCTTGTTCTTTGAGGCTGAGGGTATCCTGGCCAGTCAAGGATCACATCCATCCTTCATACACACATTATGGAAGGTGAAGGCCATGCTTCAAAGGGTTCCCGTCTGTACCAATCATCCATTATCCAACCCGCTATATCCTAACTACAGGGTCATGGGGGTCTGCTGGAGCCAATCCCAGTCAACACAGGGCGCAAGGCAGGAAACAAACCCCGGGCAGGGCGCCAGCCCACCGCAGTGTACCAATCATAGTTTCATTTTTTTAATTTGTTCTTCATTAAAGGGTTTTCGAGGGAGTCAGAGTCTAACCTGGTAGCTTTATACTTAATGAATGGCATGCCACTCTACTGCAAAGTGTTTTCATACACACACCTTCACTATTTCATTCTGGGTTCCATAAGAGTCATTAGATGATGTGACAGACATATCTTTGGAATGTCAGGGGACATCAGGAGAATCCAAAGAACAACCCAAGTAGAGATTGTGTTAACTTCCAAAATCCTAATGAACATTATCTGGATGACCTGAATTCTAATTCATTCTGTATTAGCCATTTTTAATTTTAAGAGTGTGTCATTCATAAGGAAGAACTTTCAAAATTCTGTTCTTGCCGCTATATTATATTTTATATTTGTAACTGAAGCCCTGGTAGGTTAAGTGAAATTATTATGGTCATAATTAAGCTCGCTGGTAGAATTTGAATTTCTAACCTGATGGCCAAGTTTATTAGGTTACACTCCTTGGCTATCTTTGTAAATGGTAAGTAATATAACATCCATCCATCCATTTCAGAATTAGCAAAATCCCACTTCGTTCTACTGATAATCCACTTATTAACAAACGTAATGTTAGCAAACTACATATTTTATTAGAGGCTTCTTGAAAGTATCTAACACAACTTCGGCTATTCTTCAGCTTAATTTATATCCTTATTAATGCCTAAAGTCAGATGAACTCAATCATTTAAAAGTCATCGCAACAAGAAGTGTGCAGAACTTTAAGAAAATGCTTACATAGCCTCTCAGCGTGACCTGCTGAGGTGTAGCTGTTCAGGGGTCAATGACAAGCTGCGTGTTTGTGAATCCCATGAGCTGGACTTGGTCTGTGGTGGTCATTAATGTGTCTCGCTACTAAGCGCTCGATTCATTCTTCCCAAGTGGGGGTCCAGGAGGTTAGATTATCATTTTCAGCAGCACTGTAGGGGCTCAGGTCAAAAGTTCACATCACTAAGAGAGAACCAAATGAATGAAGCACTAAAACTGGCAGCAAGTCAACATCCAGGAGTTCAGCTTTGGGCTCTTTGAGTACAGCACAGTCCTTCTGGTTGACACGCAGTTGCTTGGGCACTCTTTAAACTGCTCAGCAAACACAAGTTCCATGCTTTTTAAGAATGTTCACCAGCTGTACCCCCTTTGACCCCATTATAAGCTGATTACTTTATCCTTCAGGTTTGTTAACCTAAGGTTATTATCTATCTGTCAAAAAGAAAATAGCAAAGGTCATTCATTTTCTGAACATGCTTTTCACTCATAAGATCACAGAGGGATGGAGCTGATTCAGGCAGCATTGGAAGCAAGATAGCATCCAACCTGGACAAAATGCAAGTCAATAGCAGAGCACCTCCACACGTACACTCACTAAAACTGAGCTGATGATGCCAAAATGCACGTGTTTGAGATGTAAAAGGACTCCAGAGAACCTAAGAGAATCCACAAGAACTCCAGCAGGGATCATGCCTGAAAATGAACATGGGTCCTTGGAGCTGTAAAACTCCAACTAAATCCGCTGTATTGCTGCATAATTTATTTTATCTGCTTTTCTGTCCCATTTTCCTAAACAGTGCCATCAAGCGCACTAGCCCAATAATATCAGCATAAGACAAATGACAGCATTGAATAGGATACCAGCCAATTGCTCACATTGTCCATCAATCACACCAGGTCAGTGTAGGGCTATCCTATAAAATTATCCCAACATGTTTTGGGTGTTTGAGGAAACCAAAGTACACAAAGAAAACATACAAACTTTACACAGGCAGCGACTGGGCTGGGAGTTCAACCCAAGACTGTGTAGATGTAAGGTGGGAGCACCATGAAGTACACCACCACACCAACCTGCTTTTGAACATTCTGTAGTGAACTCAGTTTTTCTGTGCTTGTTTTTTATTTTTGAAGTGTATCTGCATGGTAAGACAGAGATAAACAGAATAACTGCAATTTGTATTTTCAGTGGCAATCTGACTGAATTATATTATTTAAATTTCAGTGGGGTTAAGATTATTTTAATTGTATTATTATGAAAAAATATAACAAGACTGTAAATATAACATAATCACACTATTACACACCTGTCCTCGAGTTTACAGAAAGTTGCCCTGCCAAGAAACAAAAATCTCAAAGAGCAGTCAATCAAAAGAGTTAAAATTCTAAATTATTGGATGAAACTGCACAGTCCCAGATCAGCAAAATATATTCATACAAACTGTGAAACACTCAGACAGGGATGGCAGTAATGCTTAAGAACATTAAAAGTATTTTATTTCACTTTGGGTGTTACGCTTCAGATGTCCATTACCCAGATTTGTACTCCACTGTTAGTGGATGAGACTTCAAAGCCACAGTATAAGCTGATGAAATGTGCAAGATGGACTTAATGATCTCCACCTATGATCCTCTTCTTGAAACTAACTGATTCAGTTTAGGATCTTCAAAAACAAGTCAGGAACTAATCACAAATAGGGCACCAGTCTTACATTTATTATATCTGTTTTATTATTATCTTTGTAATGTTTAAATGCTCATATGTACTGTATCTATGTTTATGTAATAAAATAATCAACTATTAAGAATTACGCAGATTTTAATGTTATATTTACTTTGTGAGATACTGTGCATGGTTTATGTGCACATTCAAATCACATCATCTTTATTAATCAACTTTAAAGCCACTGCCTTTCAGCTTGTCACCAGTAGGGGGAGTACTTCTGCATAAAACAGCACAAAGTGAGAAGGTCTGCCAATCTACTCTTTGAGTTGCGTGATCAGACTGTGGAGAACTTTTTTCCCTTGACTTCATTGTGCTATTTATTATGCCATTCACTGTTATACTGTTGTTTGCCGTTGCCCACATTTTTCAACAAAAAGTGCACAAGAAAGAAAGAAAGAAAGAAAGAAAGAAAGAAAGAAAGAAAGAAAGAAAGAAAGAAACATTTCTGTGGTGCCTCTCAGTACAGTAGTGTTCAGGATGAATTCCATTAGCAGCTTGGATCAATGTCAGGGGACTGGAGCACAAAAGATAGGAGCGGCAGGGAGGGTCTCTTATCTGATTTAACCAGCAGTGAAGCAGCTGCACAGCTGGCTTTCAGACCAAACAGCACTCGGGTGCTCCTGTTATAACAATCAGGGAAGTGGAGAAGCACAGACAGAGCCCTCAAACAACAGAAAAAAAATATCAAATTGACTGCTGTTGGGAGATAAATCGGGACCCTGGCAGGTTTCACTTCAAAGCCCACATGTACTGTATATATTATTCCGGGCAGAGGAAGTATTGCAGCTTAGGATCAGTGCCCTCGGGTTGGGAACTGAGTCTGAATCTCTTCAGGAAATGAGCAGGTCAGCAGAGTACGATGAGCTTGGATCGCATCAGAGCAGGCAATGTAACAAACTTTCATTCAAGGGCAACAGTTTAATTGCAAGTAAGGGAATATAAAACCAACATGTGGAGGTTTTTACTGGCACCACATCTGGGTATCACAAATTTTTTACTGCCATTCCCTGTAGGTGGTTCCTTAGCGTAAATTACCTTACTTATGAAATGAGCCCTTAAAAGGCATTGTCTGAATCATAATACATTACTAAATGTATTCAAAAGAACATGTTTTAATAAGAAATGTACAATTGAAAACTAACAAAGCATTAAAGTCTTTACATGCAGGGTCTTGTTTACGCTCAACAAGGGCATTTCTGTACCCATAGCTTCTAGGACCCCCACCACTATGTTTTATGATTCTGTTCAACATTGCCAAAAGCAATATCGCCTTTTACCTGTGAAATGCTAAAAGTTCAACCTCCTCTACTCATGTTTTGTAAATTCACAATCACCAACAGTAAAGCCCCCGTTTAGAATGAGATGTTTCCTCAAAGTGTCAAAGTGTGAGGAAGCAGAAGCCATTTCTCATTCTGTGGCATTGGTTAAAGTAGAGGTGGCCCTCTTTACATGTTTAGTCAGACTGAAGGCTGCCTAAGGGATTTTGAAATCATATAGCAATAAGATGGGGACTTTGTAACGCTCCTTAAAACACTTTGAATGCACTAGCCTACAAGTCATTAGCTACTTTATGTGAGTTTTTATTTTATATAGCACTTTCCACAGAACTCAGTAATTTTCAAGGCACAGAAGAGTCCCTCATTCAACTACTTTGTCACAGGGGACGTCGCTCACTCGGCTCAAGGTTTCCAAATCTGCAAACGGCCCCAAGCTTTAAATTATTATTACTACTCACACCGTATCTGTACACATATATGAATGCTTAGCTTTTGTGGATGTGTTCTGAGTACTGAGTTCTCTTTGGATTCATTTTGAAGTATACTGTTGTATTTGCTATGCTAATCATATTTGATTTAGATGTATTCTGTTTCAGTGTTTTGTTCTTAAATAAAGGGTTAGACGAAATGTTTCTGAGAAAACCTGTATCCTGTGACTGTGACCTAATTGTAGCTTGTCGTTCTCTCCCAGGAGGCACCCAGAACAATTTGTGGACATGAAGTGTTACAGTTTAGTCAGAGGGAATACAACAGTAAATAGTGGGAATGACATTTACTCACAAATTGCATTATTCTTTTTTTGTCTCCATGATGTATCACACATGTTTGATGTATGTTTGGAAACTGAAACATTTTTAGAAAAAGTGTTAGGTCTCCTGTTTTTCTCACTAAATGGATAAATATATCTCAAAGTACTCACACTGCCTAGCATTCCTTTTAGTTAGATGGAAGATTACAATTTTTATTGAAAGCCATAGAGATATAGTTTGATTTATTTAGCTGACGCTTGTTTAACCCCAAATGATTTACAAATTACAAGGATATTCTTTGGACAACTGTGCACATATTTCAACTATCTGAGTACTAGTCGGTCATTTCATTTTCTAAGGGTCACAGAGTGAGTCAGTTGTGCTGTCTGAACTGGCACCATTGCAGCTTACAGGCCAGCCACTTCCTGCTGAATGTGGTGGGTCATAATCTGCAGGACAGTAGTCTCTTATGACAGACTGGAGGTTATTGTTCTGCATAACCAGAAGTTGATATTTTCTATCAAATCTCAAATGCCCTCACATGCTATGTGGACCTGAACTCTCAGTTGGCTAGAAAAAAGAAAAGCATCAGTGCCAAAAAACAAAGTTCAGGAGATTTGAGTGAAGTTTCACCAGATTCTTCAGACATTTATTATGTTGTAATACCAGGATAGACTTAGGCTACATATGGTGCTTTTAAATGAAAAAATAGCATTATGACTGAAAACACATAGGACATTGTCGTTCATCTTCACAGTATCTGCAGAAACATAATGAGGAAATGTTCTCCACGCTGGACATTCATCTGAAGCTTGCATAAACACAAAGAGAACAGCAGTAGCAAAAAGAAAAAGAAAATTTTCATTTGGACTAAGTATGAGGTGGAAATGCTATTATGCTAGTAAGCACGATTAAAATGTGAACAAAGCATCTAAGAAAATGTTATGAAATCCAGTCAGGAGAGGACAGCATAATAAGCACAGATCAGAGTGTGACTTTTTCAAAACTCCTTTATCTTCACCCATTCACATTGCTATGCTGAATTGGCATTTTCAGAAAAATACGAATCTGGGAAATATTTTGAAAAGTCTCCATTTTCAGGTATTAAAAATGCAGGAATAGTGTGGACAAAAGGCAAAATCACAGATTAATATATGTGTTTTTAAACAACAATATAGTAATGTGGACAAAGCCTCAGTTTTGATTAGTCCAAATGGTGCAAGTGATTTCCGTTGAAACGCAATGTATTAGCTATTCAGATGGTAAGAAAGGAATAAAAAAACATAGAAACCCTATCAAATACAACTAGAAGTAGTAGTTGGCCTGTGCGCTACATGTGAGGAGTTTGTATGTTTCCCTCATTTGCATTTAGACTTTCTCTGGATACTCCAAGTCTCGCCTCTCATAAACTAAACATGCAGGTTCATTTAAAAGACATTTCTAAACTGGTTCAGTATGAGGGTATAGATGTACCCTGCTATGTACCAGCAAGCCTTCCAGGGATGGTTTAATGATTAATGTATGAAAAAAATATTTTACTATTGATTCAGCAAATTATAAATTAAATAAAAACATGGCATTGACAACTTTTGGATAAGAACTCTACTATATTTTATCAAAAGGATGAAGTAAGCCTGGGGAAACTTAAGAAACAGGTCCATTGCATTCATTTCTATTGTAGGCTCTATTGTAAGCTGGACAGTTTGACATCTGTGGCAGAGCGACGGGCGCTGAGCAGACTCCTGTCAGTCATGGAGAATCCACTGCATCTACTGAACAGGATCATCTCCAGACAGAGGAGCAGCTTCAGCGACAAACTGCTGTCACTGTCCTGCTCTAATGACAGACTGAGGAGATCGTTCCCCCCCCACACTATGCGACTCTTTAATTCCACCTGGGGGGTAAACGTTAACATTATACAAAGTTATTGTCTGCTATACCTGCATTTTTATCACTCTTTAATTTAATATTGTTTTTTTATCAGTATGCTGCTGCTGGAGTATGTGAATTTCCCCTTGGGATTAATAAAGTATCTATCTATCTATCTATCTATCTATCTATCTATTTCTGAATTCACTCAAATCATGGAGGCCAGAGGCAGCAGCTGGTGCAAGGCAGGAGCCACCCTTGTATGGGGCATAGGCCCATGGCTTGGCACAAAGATGTTCAAATTCCAAACTGCACAGAGAGTGCCCAGAATGAAACCCAGGAATCTGCATCTGTGACACTGGAATTAATTAAGCAGCTTCAGGCTTTGTGGTACTAGTCTCCATTTTCCCATTAGGCTCATTGAGAAGAACTCTAGACACTCATCTATAAAGTACTGTAGTTGCTCTCCTGTAAAATTTCTTAACACTTAACAAAAAGATTTTTTTCTACTTTCTTCAGTCCAAAAAATTCTATAGAAATAACAAGCACATAAATTCAAACTGTGATATGTAGATATAAAATAGAAAAAAACTCTTAAGTCCGTTTAAACTAAAAGGCCTTTCATAAACATCCACCTTTTTCTGTAAGTGAGGGACTTTAGAGCAGATCAAAGTGAATACAAGAATGCCGCTGGTCCAGAAAGCCAACATTTTAAAGGAAATCAAGTCGACGTGCAGTCATTAACTGCAGAATGAGGAGAATATAAGCGAGCAAATGGGAAGCACGTTGTGCCAAATTGTGCACCCTCTCAACATATCAGATATGAATGAAAGCAGATATTAAGGCATTGAATGTATTGGCAAGTAAATAAGTGAAATGCAACTTTTTCGATGTGAACTAAACGAAATCTTCTACTAAAAAAGGAGCTATGGGACAATTAAAAGTTTGCAATCATTCTTATAGCTTATAAATTTGCACTGTGATGATCTATTTTTTTAAACCCTCATTAAAATGGAATGCTGTGATCTAGAATAACTGATTTAATTTGACGAAGTTAAAAAAACATCAAGGCTGAACGATAGCTGTCCTCAAATGGCCTTTATGTAGCTAAGCCCCGCCCAGGTGAGGAATTGTTAGCTCTTATTGGAGGGTTTTCATATCAAGTGGAGACAATCTGCCAGCTGATTTAATACAGCTACTTAGTAGAAAAGTTCCATACACTCAATGTGTTTTAAAAGAAAAATAAATAATATTTTAAATTTTTATAATATGCCACAACATTAAAGGCAGATAAACCAATCTCGTTACTACAAGAAATGGGAGCGTTGCCTTAAGGGCTAAGACCACACTTAAATATGAATTTTGCCAAATTTTGTTTTACACTTGACTGGGTTCTTATCTCCACCAAATTATCTACTGTGTAGAGACTGCATGCTTTCTCCATGTCCACAGAAGATTTTTTTATATGGGCACTTTAGCCCACAGTCTGTCTTAAGTAGCCAGGTATAACTTAAGTGCGTGTGAGTGACTGAGTGGTGGATTGCCATCCTAGTCAGTTGCCTTGCACCTGATGTTGCTGAGACTGACTTCATTACCCAGAAACAATAACTGGCTTTAAAATGCTTGGATAGATATATTTTATTGCTATATCTCTTCCCAGTCACAACACTCACATTGGCAACTCCCTAGACCAGAAGTTTGGATTTCAGCCAAGACCTCAGATCTTAAATTTCACATCCCAGACTGGCACGAGATTTGATACTCTGGCAAATTATTTAAATTCTCTGGTTTTAAACTTAGGAATACACCTTTTTGTTAGGGCTTTCTGCAGTGTTATTGTTCAGCTTGTTGAGATGTTGGTTGCCATTACAAGAAATGCATGCAATTAGGACAATGTATTGATGGTTAGCCAACACAGTAGCACAATGGCTAGCTTTTGGAACTTTACATTTCAATGGACCTGGGATGAATATCTTTCCTGTCTGTGTAGAGGATGCATGTCTTCCATCTGTCCATGTTGGATTTCCTTGAGTCATTCGGTTTCTTCATAATCCCCAAAGAAGCACATATTTTAGTATGAGTGAGTATGGGTTTGTGTACCCTGCAGTAGACTCAACAATAATGCTAAATCATGGCTCCATAAGAGGAAATTGAACGGACTCATAGATGTTTAATAACGGTTCTTTTCCAACATTATTTCACTGTAAAAAAAAAATTTTCAATCACCATCTTTGTCAATTCATTAGGATTTCTCTATTGTTGACTTTATGGATAACTACCAATATATTGTGCATGTCTGATGAATTATTTGGTACACCTTGTTAATCTCAAGATATTGATACTATGAAAAGTTGAATATAAAAAATGAAGTCACTTATGTTAAAAAGGGCATTGGTAACACTGTCAATGGTATTACTGAAACTAGTGAAACACGTTTCTAATACACTAATGTCAATATTTTCTTTTGAACAATAAATCTTTCTTTCTTTCAATTTGCAATGGTGTGTGTTGCACAGCATCATTGCCGTTAATCTCTGTGTCTCACTTCTTGATCCTTCAGTCACAGACAAATGTCTGAGACCATTTCCCATTGTTTCTTTTTCTGTTGTAGGCTTTGGCCTCTTCTAAATGTTCTTAACTCTGTTTTTGGTGCTTTTAACTTGCCTTTTAATAATTATTTATTTGTTTATGATGTTAATGGAAATAAAAAATAATAGAGATGAAAGTCAGATTGGAAATTTCCACATTGGACAGGCCAAGATGTCCATTTATAAATCCAGAAAAGAGCAAGTAAAGTCAAATAAACAACATGACACGATAAGAATATTTCATGGACTTGTAAAAGCCAGGGTGTATTTGGAATGTAAATTGTACAGAATGACTGCAAATGTGAATTCTTTTTAGGAAAAAATGGTGTGTTAATGAGGCAATTTGTAAACTTGAAGATAATGAGTTGATGAACTAAGTATTGTTTTCTTTTTGGAGTGAGTTGGGGGTTTCTTTGTTTGCCCTTAAAATGCAAATTTTCTTTCTTTCTTTCTTTCTTTCTTTCTTTCTTTCTTTCTTTCTTTCTTTCTTTCTTTTCTTAAAAGCCTCATCTCGAAGGCCAAGATATGTCAGGCCTACTTTTGTCCACTGGAGTCCCAAAGGCAATTTAGGTGGGATCTCTCTCCATTTCTCCATCAATATTGCTGAGCTCTTCTTTCAGTTTATCCTTGCTGATGACACCCTCTGAAAGTTTTATAACACAGACACCATGCTATCAACATCTGTTTGGCCACAGAAAATGACTGCAAATGTGAACTCCTTTGAGGAAAAATGGTGTGTTCATGAGGCAATTTGTAAACTTGATGATAATGACTTGATGTTTCTTATTTGAGATATGAATTAAGTATTGTTCCTTTTTTTTGGGTGATTTGTTTGCTTTACTTATACTATTGTAAATGATTTGTTGAGTATCAATTACTAAAGTTCAATTAAGAATTCAAAAAAATATTTTTTTTCTTTCTTTCTTTCTTTCTTTCTTTCTTTCTTTCTTTCTTTCTTT